>CM065431.1:13720000-14320000 GCA_033030585.1 Hippophae rhamnoides
GACAATGATTGCTAGTGGTTGGGGTTAGGGTTGGGGTGTCTTCCACATTATTTTATACATTACTAATCATTTGGTACTAATCACACTACTGTGTGCGATATTAGCTTTGGATGAGAGTCAGATCTGTGTGTCAAATCAAGTTGTTGTGGAGGCAATAGATGAAGGCAACAATAGACAGTTAGGGTAGAGTGATCTCAACTGATAGAAGTATTTAGATTTATACTTCTATCGACTTGTATCTATTTATTGTAATTAGTGAATGTTTTTTTGCTAAGTAGTTGACATAAGTAACGTAAGGATTTTATTAGATAGATAGGATTTCTATATGAGTTTACCTCATTACATGAATGTGTTTGTCTGATCAATTTTGGTGCGATTACAATCTTAGTCTCTATCATGTATGATACAACATATAAGATTTAGACTCTGATTAGAAAGCCTTTTTACTTCCTGTTTTTGCATGCTTTCTTTCCTTACTGTGTAGCATGTCTATTGTTTCCTGACTGTGTCATGTATTACTTTTGTTGTTCCACTACTTGTGGAGGTGAGTCTTTAAGGTGTCATTATCTCTTTATCTTGATAGTGTACCGGATGTCAAACACTTTCAATTGATATCAGAGTAGGTTCACCTTTTTGGACTTAACCGCTTTGGTATAGATTATTTCCTCCCTTCTCTTTGTTTAACTACATTAATCTTTATGATGAATAATGTGAGAGGTTTGGTTAGTGGACCTCCTCATTTTAATGGAAACTATTACAACATGTAATATTTGGACTCTGATCTAAGATGTGTTCTTATCTAAGATCATTCAATAATGATGTTTGGTCCTTGATTTAGTATAAATAGAAGTGCCTTACGTACATGTCAAAAAATTGTATTATTGAACCTAAATCTATTGTTGATTGGATTATAGATGAATTGCGTCTTGGGAATCTTAAGTATCAATAGTTACACTTAATTATTAGTTCAGTCACTTGTGAAGATTCAAGTCTCATTTCAAAATTTACTACATCCAAGAAAGCTTGAGATTTCTTGGAAAGAAAGTATGATGGATGTTTCTCTTAGATGGATGTGTCTCTTTCTATAAAAGCTATGGTTGGTACTTCTGGTTGTTCTTCTTTGATAACTTCTCACTCTGAGATCATCTCTTCTAGAACTTCTTATTGGATTGATGCTATTGATGATGATAATTTTTTTTCAAGAGTCTTATAATCGACTTATGTATGAGAATCTTAAATTGAAGAAGAATATGATTAAGATTAACAATAGTTTGAAACAAAAAGATAAAGAGCATTTGGACTTCTCTAGTCAATTGCTTAATCTCACTTTGGAAGGTGAGAAGGATGTTGGCAACTTAAAGATGAGATTGGACAATCACATTGAGTCACTTCAAATTCTTCTTCATGATATTGAGAAGTGTCTTTCTCTCACTAATGAGCTCGAGAAATCTCTTTAGGATAAGGAATCAAAAGGTCCTAAACTTTTAAGTACTCATGACTCCTCTTCAAATAATTATGATATTATCTCTAATTTGAAGAAAGATATTTGTATCTTGGAAGATTAAAAGGCTATTTTTGAGTCTGTTAAATTATTGCAAAGAAGAAATTTAATGATCTTCAAGTTCATGATGATACTGATACTCTCATAGTCAAGCATATTGAATCCAATTTGTTGGATAAACAGGAGATGGTCGAGTCTCTCCATCTTCAATAGTATAAATCCGAAAGAAAATTAAGGAGTCTCGAGACGTCAGATGAAAATGGTCTCCTCGAAATACTTGTTTTGACAAGTCATTGAAAATTAATGATTCTTATGCTCCTTCCTCCTCCTCTACTATTGTTTCTATTCCAGATCCTTTTCCCTTTCTTATGATGTGTTAAGTGCCAAAAGTATATCTCTTTCCTACCTAAGACACCTATGATTTCTTCTCTACCTCTTAAATTAATGTTAATGGTGATCTGAACTTGAATTGCAACATTGTTTATACAACTCTCAAGGCTCAAACATCTGGCTATTGGTAGTTTAATAATGGTTATTCTTGGCATATGACTAGAGATAAATCTTTCTTCACCAACTTTATTCTCGCTAATGATAGGTATTTTGCCTTTGGAGATGGAAATAAATATTTGATTTGTGGAAAAGGATCCATTAGTGCACTCGAAATACTTGTGATGAAGGATGTCATATATGTGGAAGGTCTTAAGGAAAATCTTATCAGCATTAGCCAAATTTGTGACAATAAATACTTATTCAAATTCAATCACAAGGAATGTATAGTGTATGATAGTTCAAGAAATATCATGGTTAAGGGCATAAGGTTTAATCTCTCTCAACTGGGCTTGGATTTGGGTGGTTGTATATAGGAGTGATTATTGAAGTTCCCTTGACACCTCTTCAATTCTTTGCATGAACCAGCTTTCAAGGCCAACCGTCACAATCCAGAGATTCTTGGTGTCATCACTTCCATCTCCAATGGTTTGGTTGCTAGACGTCGCCATCTAAATTGCAGTTGAAACCAAGCATTGATACCAAATTTTGACGCAACAAGAAATCATAACAAGAACATGAATTATAATTGTATTGAATTATAGAGAACAACTCTTAGGTTGGAGCTCTAAACTCATAGAACAGATTCTGTGAAGAAGGCGATTAAATTGGTAAAAACAAGAGTGAGTACTAGTTGTGGCTATGCATGGGCTTTATAGGAATAGAGCCTAACCGTTTCCATGTGTGTAGAGCATCACACACCACTCACACACATGACCCAACTAATTCCCATGTGCATCACACACCACTTAACACGCGTTACCCATAACCTAACAGCCACCATATGCTTACCCATGTGCATTTTGACACCAAGGTTGGTTATTCGGTTACAACATACAATAAAAGGAAAATCAATTGTTATGTGTATCCTTTCTATCTGCATCACAAAAGAGATCAAATACTTTTGACATCCAATTTAGTTATTCAATTTGTTTAAGGGGGAATGACTTTATGGGTCATAATCCTTCATCTCTTCTATTAAACTTTTACAATTGCTTTTATATATTTATACATAAACATATGTGTGGATTTGAATTGTATTGAACACTTAAGTTTTTTTTTTAAATCTCAAATTTCATTTATATCACTTTAAAACAAGTATTTTTTACTTTAAAAATATAAAACATAAATAAATTTTTTATAATGAAATTAGTTCGTTATGTATGGAAATCAAAAAATAAATTACATAATATATTAAATATAAATTATTCATAATCCATTTTATCATAATATATTATATATATTGTCACCAAATATTTTATAGACTAATTATGACATAATTTAATAAAATTATACTTAACATATTTGATATGGTGCATTAAATTGTGTTTTATTTTTTTTTTCATTTGAAAGGACTAGTTTTGGTTCTTGGACTTTGATCTCGTCTAAGATGGTGTCCTGGTCAACCAAAAATTTTAGTTGAATTCATCGTACCTAGTGATCTCCTAGTTCCCTTATCTCTTCCATCAAACTATAATAATTTATTCTACACTTACCAATGGTCTTAAACAGAAGAGCTCTTGTTTTGCTCCATGTTTTTCTCTCCTCATTTTGTGGGGTGTATTCAATTAGTGATAGAGATTGCTTGACGTCCATTAAATATTCCCTACAAGACGCTTTCAATTACTTAAAATCATCATGGGATTGTAACATCGAAGTGGTGCAATGTAATGGTGAACCATGGTGATGGTTCAGTTTTGTTGAAATCGTACGTCGGTTCCAAAACTGAACAAGGTTCTTGATGAGAGAATCTTTAAAAAGCATCAGGTCCTTTCACTATTTACTACTTAATTCAGATACACCATCAAAACAATGAGAATAAGTGTGAGAAACTAGTGAGAGCATTAAATAAAAAATCCATTGGAATTCTCTTGTAAGTGTTGGAATTTGATCAATAGTAGTAGGTATGTTTTCAATCCATTTTGTTTCCCCTGTATTTAAATTTTGCGTTCATATGGTTTCATGAACGTTTTTGGATTGAATTGTGATCTAACATTTGGTATGAGAGCCATTTTTGGAAACATCTCTATTTTACTCTATTTCACGAGGAACTGAAATTTTTGTTTTTTTATTTTGCTTGTTTTTGATTCATATGAAAATTATAAATTGTTTCAATATTAATTTTAGAGTGATTCTGTGAATTTAAACTTGAAAATTAATGAAGAAAATAAATCGAATTTACCGTGGGTATTTGAATCATTAATTAACTTTTTATTTAAAATGATGTTTTTGATTCAAATTGAGACCATGAATGACTCAAAAATTAAATTTTGAGAATTTTGATAAAAAGAACGCTGGATTTCATTGCGGGAATAGAAAGATATGTCAGGATATTCGTTAGGGTCAAAATTGGGTAGGGTTAACCCGAGTGGAGGTTAAAGATGAAGTTTAAAAAAAACAGAAACCGTGTTGTCTAGAGTACTTTAACTCAAGTCCCACGCGAGGTAATAAAAATGTAACCCAACTACAACGAATCTAATTTTATAAATGTATCTAGAATGTTTTTATAGATTCTAAAGTTAGTTTTATTAAAAATATGAACATTTGCCATTGGTGGGGCTCAAACCTTGGTTTCCAGGCAGATAGTTCAACATTTTGATCGCTATGCTACAACATATATGTCGTTTTGTGTTCAAAGTTTTATATATTTGGTATTTAATTGTTATAAATAAAAATAATAAAAAAATAAATTTCGAATATAATTTTAATTAATTATTTAACTTATGTTTGTCATATGTATAATATTTATTATACATGTGATATTTATTTAAATAATATTTGGACACATTAAAAAAAATTATTTAAATATATTATGCTTAAATTATTTGTTTTGGTATTTGTATGTGTAAATTTTGTAAATAATTATACATATTAAAATTTGGTTAAATAATTTATGCATAATGAAATTAATTATTAATGGCTCTTTATGGATTTAATTAGTGCTTATATTATTTATTTTTACTTGTATAATTTATGTTATATATGCAATCTTAAGATATATAATATTTGCACATTTGAAATTAAATTAATATTGTTTATGATTTTATACAATAATTGAGCCTAAGAATTTAGCTAATATTTAAGTGATTAATATAGTTTAATTAATTAAGTAGTAGCCACAACATCTTTAATTAATTAAACCTTTAATTAATTAAAAGTATAATAAGGTTTATTTAGGATGACATTTATAAAATAAATATTAATTGTAATTAATCATATGTGATATAATAAATCTTATCCCACGTGAATTTTTATTATATTTTGTGTGATTAATTAAGATATAATATTAAATTATATTTTCTAATTTACCCACAGGGATTAAGAAAATGAACATAATTTGATAGTTTTATCATAAAGTTAGGATAAATTTAATTGAATTAAAACTTTAGCCCACAAGTAAATTTTATGTCGTTAGATTCATATTTTTCATGATTTACATTGGTAAAAAATGACTATAATTTAGGTCTCAAATTTTAATAAACACATAATTTTTAACTATAATTTAGGTCTCAAATTTTAATAAACATATAATTTTTAATTACAACTTCTTAACCTGTAAATTTCTCTGATATCCGTTGTGACATTCCCGATCTAAAAGGGGATAATAATAAAATATGAAAGGAAAAAATTCTCCTTCAACTAGGGTGGATGGATATTGATTATACTATTAGAAAGAACAAACCACCTAAAATTACTCAAACCAGTAATCTAGAGAATATCATGCTTTATAAATTATGGGAGCGAACTAATTACCTTAGCATGATGTTCATTAAGACTAAAATCTCTACTAGTATTCGTGGTTCTGTTGATCAGCATAGCAATGTTCAAGACTTGCTAAAGGCCATTGATGATCAATATGTCACTTCAGATAAGGCTTTAGTAAGCACCTTTATTATGAAGTTCTCTTCTTTAAGACTCACTAGTGTGAAGGGTGTGCGCGAGCACATTATACAAATGAAGGACATTGTGGCTCAACTTAAGCATCTCGAGGTTGAGATGTCAAAACCCTTCCTAATGCACTATATCCTTAACACTCTCCCACATCAGCATAGGCCATTCAAAATCTCGTACAATACACATGAGGATAAATGGTCAATCAATGAACTAATGACCATGTGTGTTCAAGAGGAATGGATGCTTGTTATGGAATTTGGTGAAAGTGCAATGTTGGCTACAACATACAAGAAAGGAAAATCTCAATACAAGCATAAAGGAAAAGGGATAATTCCATCTCAGGCTGATATTAAGAAAGAATCCAATTTTTTCTTCTATAAAAAGAAGGAACACATGAAGAAGGATTGTATCAGATTCCAGAAATGGCTTGAGAATAAAGATAATCCAACATCGTTTATTTGTTATAAATCTAATATGGTTAATTTTAATATTAACACTTGGTGGATTGATTCTGGATCTACAATCCATGTTGCAAACTCTTTACAGGATGTGCGGAATCTAAGGAAGCCAATGGGAAGTGAGCAATACATCTTATCCGATAACAAGATGGGCTCATGTGTAGAGGTTGTAGGGACATGCAATTTGATTTTAATTAGTGGTTTTATTTTAGAATTAGAAAATACCTTTTATATTCCAAGTTTCTCTATAAACTTGATTTCAATTTCAAGACTTGTACCTTTTGGTTATTCCTTTCACTTTTCAAAAAAAATCTTTCAGTTTATTTAATAAATCGATTGTGTTAGGAATGGTATTTTGTATGATGGTCTTTTCTGCATTAATTTATGAAATAATGCCACTCATAATGCTATGCATGTTCAAGCTAGCATTAAAAGGTATATTATTGATGATGACTCTTCTACATTATGGCATAGGAGATTAGGACATATCTCCATAAAAAAATTAAAAGATTAGTGAAAGATGGGGTACTTAGTACTCTAGATTTTACTGATTTTGAGACATGTATGGACTTTATTAAGGGAAAGTAGACTAACAAGTCAAAGAAGGATGTCAATAGGAGTTCAAACATATTAGAAATCATACATACAAATATATGTTGTCCAGACATGGACATTCAAGGTCAGAAATATTTTATCACTTTTATTGATGATTTTTCTCGATATATGTATCTCTATATGTTTCATAATAAGAGCAAAGCATTAGATGCCTTCAAGAGCTTTAAGGTTAAAGTAGAGAAACAATATGGAAAGAAAATAAAGATTGTGAGATCAGATAGAGATGATGAATATTATGGTAGGTACACTGAGAATGGACAAGCGCTTAGTCCATTCGTTAAGTTTCTTCAAGAACATTGGATATTTGCCCAATACACTATACCTAGTTCACCAGACTAGAATGGTATAGCAGAAAGGAGAAACTGAACATATTGGATATAGGTTTTATTATTCATCTCATAGCACTAAGTTTGTGGAATCAAGAAATGCAAAATTTCTTGAGAATTACTTGATTAGTGGAAGCGATCGATCCTAGGGCATTGGTCTTGAGAAAGATCATTCAGATGCTCAATGTGCCACTTCAAGTAATGGACTAATCATTATTGTTAACAACACACCTCGAGTACAAACACCTGTTGAAGAACCAGTCCTAGAAGTACCACAAGTTGTTGATCATGATCCAACAGATGTTGAAGTTCAACAGATGCCTGCACCTATTGAACAAGCAGCTAAATAACACGATCCTACTACTTAGGAGAATGTTGATGCAGTATTAAGAAAATCTACTAGAGTAAGAAAATCAGCAATTACTAGTGATTATGTTGTGTATCTACAAGAATGTGACTATAATGTTAGAGTCGAAAATGATCCTGAGACGTTTTCACAGGCCATGAGTTCTGAGGTTTCAAACTTATGGTACAATGCCATGAAAGAAGAGATGGATTCTATGGCGTCTAACCAAGTTTGAGATCTCGTCAAGTTGCCTGATGGTGTGAGAGTCATTGGATGTAAATGGGTCTTCAAAACAAATAAATACTCACAAGGAAACATTGAGAGACATAAGGCAAGACTCATTGCCAAAGGATTCACTCAAAGGGAGGGAATCGACTACACATAGACATTCTCTCATGTATCTAAGAAATATTCACTTCGTGTGATCATGGCATTGGTTGCCCATTTTGATTTGGATTTACATCAAATGGATATGAAAACGACTTTCCTTAATGGTAACTTAGAGGAAGAGGTTTATATGAAACAACCTGAAGGATTATTCTCTAGTGATGGTGAGCATTTGGTTTGTAAGCTTAATAAATCCATATATGGATTAAAACAAGCTTTCCATCAATGGTATTTGAAATTCCATAACGTCATCACTTTATTTGATTTTGAAGAGAAAGTCATGGATCAATGTATATACCAAAAGGTTAGTGAGAGTAAGATTTGTTTTTAGTGCTATATGTGGATGACATTTTTCTTGTAGCTAATGATAAGGGTTTGTTACACGAGGTAAAACAATTCCTCTCTAAAAAAATGACATGGAGGATATGGGTGAGGCATCTTATGTCATTGGCATTAAGATCCATAGGTATAGACTTTGAGGCATCTTGGATTTATCTCAAGAAACCTATATCAATAAAGTTTTAGAGATATTTTGGATGAAAGATTGTTTACCAAGTGTTGCTCCCATTGTGAAGGGTGATAAGTTCAATTTGAACCAATGCCCAAAGAAAGATTTTGAAATAGAACATATGAAAACCATTCCATATGCTTTAGCCATTGGAAGCCTGATGTATGCTCTGGTATGCACCAGACCTGACATTGCATTTGTTGTTGGGATGCTAGGGAGATATCAGAGTAATCCAGGTATTGACCATTGGAAAGATGCAAAGAAAGTGATGAGGTACCTACAAGGAACCAAAGATTATATGCTTATGTATCGACGAACTGATGATCTAGAAGTAATTGGCTATTTCGATGCTAATTTTGCTGGTTGTGTTGATTCACGAAAATCAACATCTAGTTACATTTTCATGCTTATCGGTGGAGCCGTGTCTTGGAGGAGTGCAAACAGTCCTTGACTGCTACTTCCACTATGGAGGCCGAGTTCGTGTCATGTGTTTGAGACCACATTGCATGATGTATGGTTAACGATTTTCATTTATGGGCTTAAAGTAGTTGACTCTATTTCTAGGCCATTAAGATTGTACTGTGACAACTCATCTACTATGTTTATGGCTAAGAACAACAAAAGTGGTAGTTATAGTAAGCACATTGACATTAAACTTGGCCATAAGAGAACGTGTTAAAGAAAATAAAGTGGTCATTGAGCACGTAAGCATTGAGTTGATGATTGATGATCCTTTGACTAAAGGCATGCCGTCAATGAAATTCAAGGATCATGTAGAGAAAATGGGAATTGATTCCACTTTGTAAATGTATATATACAATTTATTAATGAAACTCTTATATATTGTGAAATTTTCTCATATTCATGTGCACCATAATTTATTTGATAAAATATATATTTTATTGGACCAAGAATAAATATTGGATTTATTCATTAAGTTTCGTTGCCACATAAAATATAGTACTTGAGAAACTAAATACATTGTAATACATGAAAAATAATATTCACTCTTAGATGACCTATCGCTATGATTCATGTATTTTATTACTCAAGAGAATTTCGCTTAACATTTGCACCAAGTGGAAGAATGTAACATTAGAGTGGTGCAACGTAATGGTGACCCGTGGTGATGGTTCAGTTTCGTCGGAACTGTACGTCAGTTCTGAAATCGAACGAGGTTCTTGCTGGGAGAACCTTTATAAAGCATCAATCCTCTCACTATTCACTACTTAATTCAGATACACCATCGAAATGCAGAGAATAAGTGTGAGAAACTAGTGAGGGCATCAAATCAAAAATCCATTGGCATCAAATCAAAAATCCATTGGCATTTCCGTGTAAGTGCTAAAATTTGATCAATGGGAGAAAATATGTTTTCAATCCTTTTTGTTTCCACTGTATTTAAATTTTACGTTCATACGATTTCATGAACGTTTTTAGATTGAATTATGATCTAACATGGACTTTAGCAACAAAACAACAGGTTTAATCTGTAGTTTTATAGGTGTTGAATGTTGGCACCCAAATGAGGATAAGGTCCTTAATATCCATATCTTAGATATGAGACTAGAGGGCACTTTTCCTAAAGGTCTTAAAGAATGCACAAGTTTAACTAGTTTAGACCTTTCCAATAATCAACTCTATGGATCTATCCCACAAGATATAGGTACATTACTCGGGTATGTTACGAGTCTTGATCATTAAAAAAACAATCTCTCAGATCAAATTCCTAGCCAATTATCTAACTTGCCTTATCTGAATGTTCTAAGACTTGATCACAACTGGAATATACTGGCGGAACTTGGAATGCTTAAGAGACTTCGCAACTTCAGTGTTTCAAACAATTTGTTATTGGGACCAGTTCCTCAGTTTAGTGAAAATGTAGTTACAATTGATAGCTATGCAAATAATAAGAAACTTTGTAGAGAGCCTTTAGAACCTTGTCAAAAGAAACAGAGACTATTGAATGATAATGTCAAAATTTATGGATTCATAAATGGTTTTATAGGTTCTTTTATTCTTGTTTGTACTTGTCAGTGCTTCTTGTCCTTCGATCAAGCAAAGAAGAAATTATTTTGGGAAAGAAAATAAGGGGAGATCATGAATCTTGTAATTTCACTCAGTTCCCATCTTTAAAGGTCACTCACACTCTCTCTCAAACACATACGTAACTAATTATCTCCTTCCTTCATTTTTAAAGAGTAGAATTAGGACTGCACTGCATCAAAATTGGATATTCGCATATAGCCATTTTTATAGTAGTGCCATTTGGGTATGCTTTTTAGAAAAGTGATTTCAAGACAAATACTTAGGTATTTGGTATAAAAATGTTATAACAGATTTTGTATGACTTTACCGGGCTTGTTTTGTAACATATTTTGTTTACTTTGTTATTCAAACTCAAATATTGAATTTAGTGGTTTTTGATATTTAGTTATGTTTTCAATTTTTAGAAAACATAAACAGAACTCGTTACTGAACAAATTTATGTGTTCATTAATAACTGATTTTGAAACGAGAAAGCAATGATTTTAAAGGGAAGGATTTGTATTTCTTTTAACCTACTCAAAATTTTGAAAGTGCTTATCTAGAAAATCACTTCCAAATAGGTTTATTAGTGGTTTATTTATGTCTATTGCTCTTATAGTTGTTTTGATGTCATTGACAGATTGATCCTAGGCTTGAAAATCTCATCAACAACATGAGCTTTGCAGAACTCAGCAAAGCAACTGACAATTTCAGTGAAGATAGGATCATTGGAATAGGAAAGATGGGAGCAATGTATAAGGCAACACTTTTTAATGGTTGGTCTCTTGCAGTTAAAAGATTAACTAACCCCTGCCAATTTGAAAACCAATTCTTATCATGGCTATTGGCTCTTCGAAGATTAAGACATGTCAATTTAGTTCCTTTGTTAGGTTTTAGCATAGAAAGTGATCATGAAAAGCTTCTGGTATACAAATACATGTTAAATGGTAACCTTTATGATTGGTTACACTTACACCCTAAGCAGAATGAACCTAAGACTCTAGAATGGCCTTTGAGAGTTAAAATTGCCATTGGAATTGCAAGGGGCTTAGCTTGGCTTCATCATAAGTGCAATTTTCAGAGTAGTACATAAAAATCTAACATCAAAATATGTTCTACTTGGTCATTATTTCGAGCCACATATATCAAACTTTGAAGATACAATCATATCAAATAATGGAGGAGCAATGTTCGTATACTAAGATGAAACTGATTCGGGACATCTTGTTGAGAAGAGAGAATAGGAATTAGACTTTGTTAAAAAGGATGTGTATAGCTATGGACTAGTATTGATTGAACTAATTACAGGAAACACAATCACTACTTCTTCTTCTAGTAGTCTTCATAATGCTTTAGTGGAATGGATCAATAGCTATAGATCTTGTAATCTTAGTGATGTAGGTGACAAAGCTTTAATTGGGCAAGGATTTGATGGTGAGATATTGGAGTTCCTCATAATGGCTTCCAATTGTGTACAACCTTTTTCATATCAAAGGCCAACAATGCTTGAAGTATATAAAAGAATAAGCAATTTTGGATGGATATATGGAATCACTTGTGATTTTGGAATGTTTCTTCCAAACATTCAAGAACCTATTCATGTTGGGGATGAATAAGAAGCCGCATTAGATATAACTTTATAATTCAAGTTAGATTTTGTTATAAGACCATCAAAATTAGAACTCTAAATTTGGTACGAATTGATAGTTACATATATAACAAAATTTTACACTACAAATTTCATTAGATTTTTCACAATAGTTATCTAAGTTTTTATCACAAAAAATATATAATATTTTATGGATAAGAAATATATTATCACAGGAATAAATACCAAGCAAAATCCTTTTGTGTATTTTAGTTTGAACTATATTATGACTGTAGTATTTTGTTGTGTATCCAAAACACCCGTATTAATTTTGGTGTGCCATGGAAAGCACATGGAGAAAACTTGTATGCAACAAAGATGGATGAAAAGTATTTTATCACTTAATGAATACAAAGCATTATCCTTGTATCTATCTTATAGCTTGAGCTATTTTAGAATACTAGTAAATATACAAATAATTAATGATTTACAAATTCTAGAAGTGTAAGCATCAATAATATAAAATTGTTTGCATGAGTTTGAGGATTTTTCATGTTTTTTTAGGTAAATATTATTTTGTACTTTAAAAGCTTTAAAATAATATTTCTTATAATTTTTTTTTATTCTAATGCTATAAATATCTCACAAATATTATTATATAATAGAAAATTTATATTAGTTAGAATAAAATTTAATTGATAAATTAAATCTATTGTGAGTATTAAACTATTATACATTGATTAGAAAATATTTATATCACTTATAATGACACTAATTAACCTTATACAACAAGATGATACCTTATGAGTTTTTTGTTTTGGCTAATAAATTAAGAGAATAATACAATACCAATATAATTTTATAATGTTAATTATATGACATGAATTAAATTTTAAATAATAATATAATTTTATTTTTAAAATTCTTAATACATAAATAATTACACAATAAATAAATAAGAATGAGAATAAAAAACACTTGGTTATATAGCTAGTATGAGGTTAAAAAGGTAAGTCAAAGTCACAAACTTGTATAATAAAAATACATATAATCTTTCATTTAAGTTTAATTCCATATATTTTTAAAGTTTCAAAGAGTTTCAAAAATAAAGGATGCATTATATTTAACATTATTATCAATCTAGTAAGTAAAAAAAAATATTACATCAAAAATTTAATTTAAAATTAGACAATAAAAAATCTCATTATTTAAAAAAAAAATAGTTCATTTAAAATAAAAAAATAAAAAGTAGAGCAATTAGCATATACAACTAAAATTTTAGACTACATAATAATAGTGCATAAAATTAGGATGATTGATAATTTAAGAGAGAAAGTGAAAATGGCAAAATCATGCACCAAAATTTCTTGATTTTCATTTTATTTGTGATGTTTTGGCTAGTCCCATTTCTATTCGATTAAATTATTTGAGGAAGCAATTTGTAGAGCAAAAGATGCGAAGGAAAAAGACATGGTAATTATCATCCAACTCCATCTTAAATTCTATTTTTATTTTAAAGCTCCAATAACCAAATATTTATTAGACATTAATGTAATATTAAAAGTATAAGTTGATTCTGTTTCTCGTTATTCTATTTTTATTAAATTCATAACAAACGGATACTAAAATAATAGAAATTTTGAACAAATAATTTGAATTACATTTAATTAAATTCTTTTAGGCATCCA
Organism: Hippophae rhamnoides; assembly: GCA_033030585.1. NCBI lineage: Eukaryota > Viridiplantae > Streptophyta > Magnoliopsida > Rosales > Elaeagnaceae > Hippophae > Hippophae rhamnoides. The sequence continues at coordinate 13,733,886 of CM065431.1, forward strand.
TTATATGATTTACTGAGAGTAATTATGGAAAGAAGATAATTATGGAGTTTACTTATTAATACTAAATATTAAAGCTACAAGATATACGGAACTTTAAAAGTCAAAGAGTTTTTTTTAACGAAATAATAAATTAATTGTATGTTACATGAATTAAATATTAAAATTTAAATACAGATGTAGAGCTTAAAGGGTTTTTTATAATGAAAGAATTAAATAATTATATGTTACATGTTTAGTTAATTTTTATTATAATGAGAATTTTAAAAGTAAAAAATTAAACTAATTTATTATAAACATGATTAATATAATTTTAATAATTTATTTAAATGTGAAATTAAAAACATAACTAATGAAAGCAAGACAAATAATGTCCTGGTACATAAATGATACAATTATTTAATATGTTTTTACTTTTAAACTCATTAACATATGTTTATTTTCATACAATGTTAACAAATATATATTCATTTATGTTGTTATAAAATAAATATATGTTTTTTTAAAAGAGGTTAAAAGTGGTATATAAAGGAGGTTATGATATGCCATTAAACCCAAATAATATTCCATAGGGTTAATAATGTATATTATAAAAGTTTGAGGGTAATGTTGTAATATCATTTTCAAAATGTAAACTCGTTTATTTATAATAGTTATAATATTATATCAAGACTTTAATCCATACTTGTTATATATTATTAAAGATCATGCTGGTATATATTTAACTATAAAGTTAGACCGTTTTGTATAGAATAAAAATTGTATTATTATAAAGAAATTTTGACCCATCATAAGTGTGGGTTTGAATTATATTGAACATTTAACTTATTTTTTTTAATCTCAATTTTCAATTTTATCACTTTAAAACTAATATTTTTTATTTTAAAAAATGTAAAAAAACATAATAAATAAATAAATTTTTTATAATAAAATTAATTTATACGTAAAAAAACTAAAAACAATTACGTAATATTTTAAATATAAATTATTTATTACCATATGTATCATCATATTATAATATATTATGTAGATTGTCACATAATATTTTACAAATTAATTATAATATAAATTAATAAAATTAAGTTTAATAAAGTTATATCTAACATATCTTATAGGATATATTAAATTTTGTTTTATTTGTTTACCATTTGAAAACTATAATATGGCCTAGTTTTGGTTTTTGGACTTTGATCTAGTCTTATATGGTGTCCTAGTCAATCAAAAATTTCAATTTCCTTCATCTTACTAATTAATAATATTGATATTCTATATCTTTAAAAAGTACTTTAATGTTGTGAGAAATAACTATTGTATTTTATTAATATTTAACAATATATAATCGATATATTTATTTGATGATTTTAATTGAAGCATGAAAATTGTATGTGATTTCTTTATAACTCCTTTCATTTGATTTCTTTTATGAGATAGAATAAACAATCAGGTTAAAGTTGAAACTCTTGTTACTCAATCGATCCAAACCAAGCTTGATCCTTTTGTTATGATTTTCATGCAGGAGCCATTTTAGATGTAACAAAATAACCTTTAAAGTATTACAGTCTAAATTTTACTAGCCAACTTTGGTTAAAGATGCTAATATGTTTTACAAACAATGTGATTGATTTTAGAGGATAGTTAATAGGCCAAATGATGCACAAGAAATGAGAACAAGAGCGTGAATTATAATTGCATTGAATTACAGAGAACCACTCTTCGGTTGGAGCTCTAAACTCATATAACATTCTCTGTGAAGAAGGCTATGAAATTGTTAAAAACAAGAGTGAGTACTAGTTGTGGCTATGCATGCACTTTATAGGAATCGAGCCTAACTATTTCCATGTACGTAGAGCATCATGCACCACTCACACACACAACCCAATTGATTTCCATGTGCATCATGCACCACTCACACACACGCTACCCACAGCCTAACAACCACCATGTGCATTTTGGTGCCAAGGTTGGTTATTTGGTTACAATAGACAATAAAAGAGAAAGTAGTTGCTATCTACATCCTTTCTATTTGCATCATAGTCCTCATTTTCAATAGCATTTAACCTCGAATTCAAATTGATCACATCAGCAGCATTTGTGGGGTCGTTGATTTTCTTAAGAATTATGAAAGGATCATAATTCCTAAGCTGAAGCTTTGGGCATATGCCTTGTGACAACCGATGTTTGCTAAGGTGTACCATGACTAGTTCATCAACTTGAAAATGTGTAAACATGCGATGCTGATCAGCCTACATTTTGTACCGTGTATTAATCTTCTCAATATGCTCTTGGATTTCCTAGTGGAATTTAGTGTAATCAACAACTCATATGCCAATAGCTTTTCTCTTTAGATTAGGTATGGCTTGTAAATCTACACTAAAGTTGGGTACTTTAGTGTAGACAATCGAGAAGGGTGAATGGTTTATGGTGTGATTAATGATGCTATTAAGAGAAAACTCAACATGTGGAAGGTAGATGTCTCACTCTTAAGGTCTTTCATGAGTCAAACACCAAAGCATATTGCATATGGTTTTGTTGAGCTCCTTTGTCTGCCTTTCAGTCTGGGAGTGATAAGCGTTGCTAAAATTCAATATGGTATCAAACTTGCACCATAACTCCTTCCAAAAAATGGTTCATGAAGTTCATATCATGATCAAAAGTGATGGTTTTAGGGATGCCATGCAGCTTAATAATGTCTCGAAAGAAGATAGTTGTTATGTTGCTGGTATTATTGACCCTTTCGCATGGAATCAGGTGAGACATTTTGAAAACTTGTCCACTACCACAAGAATGAAGTCTACTCTTATTTTGTTAACTGGTATCCCGAGGATTAAATCGATACTAAGATCCTCCCAAATGGTTACAGGAATTGGAAGAAGAGAATAAAGGTTAGTATTTTGGCTACCTTATTTAGCTCTTTGGCAGATAGAGTATTTTTGCACAAATTTGGTTACATCCCTTTGTAAATGAGTCTAGTAGTATATTTCCTCAACCAAGAGTATGGTTTTGTCCATGAGTCTAGTAGTATATTTCCTCAACCAAGAGTATGGTTTTTTCCCTACTAGCATGACTACTAAGTCCTCCAGTATGAAGTTCTTGAATCAGGTATTCCCTTAGGCTGGTTTATGGAATGCATAATATGTTGTCCTTAAAGAGATACCCTTCTTACAAATGGAAACCATGCACAGGTTCATGATTGTTGCATTGTGTTTAGGCAGCTATAAAATCTTCATCTGTTGCATATAGTTCAGGGAGAGTGTCAAAACTAGTAATCTCAGTTTGGAAGGTAGTCTGTAGGGTGTGTCTCCTTCTAAGGGCATCGTCTACCTTGTTTAAATGTCCCTTCTTATGTTTAAACACATAAGTAAACCTTTATAGGTAGATGACCCACCTAGTATAGGCTCTTGAGATGTATTTCTAGGAGTGAATTCATTTGAGTTCCCAGTGATCAATGTGAAGGATAAATTCCTTTGAAATGAGATAATACTCCATTGTTTGAGAGCTAGAATGATAGCGTAGAACTCTTGGTCATAAGTGGACCATTTATGGCATGCTTCACTCAGTTTCTTTCTTAAGAATTCAATAGGCTTGCCACCTTGAGATAGCACTACTCCGATACCTACCATGGATGCATCTGTTTCAACTTTAAATACTTTGTCAAAATCTTGTAGAGATAGAACTAGGGTTGTGCATAGTTTTTCCTTGATGAGTTGGAAATTATCTTCCTGCTCCTTACCCCAAATGAATTTTCCTTTCTTGAGGTAGTTTGTTATGTGTGCTACAATTGAACTAAAATCCCTAATGAATATCTTGTAAAATGTTTCCAGGCATGAAATCTCCTAACTTCATCTATTGATGTAGGGTTAGGCCATGATTGGATGGCATCAATCTTCTTAGTTTCCACTGAGATGCCCTCAAAGTTGATAACATACCCCAAGAAAAGGAGTTTGGTAGTCATAAACTCACACTTTTTTAGGTTGAGAAAAATCTTGTGTTCTCCCAATATCTCCAAGATAACCTACAAATGCTCTAGATGCTCGTCAGGGTTCCTACTGTAGATTAGGATATCATCGAAATACACTAACACACAATTACCATTGAGAGGCTTCAAAATGCGATGCATCAACCTCATGAAGGTGCTAGGAGCATTGCACAACCCAAATGACATGATAAGCTATTCATATAGGCATTCCTTGGTTTTAAAGGATATCTTCCATTCATCTCCTTTTATGATGCGAATTTGGTTATATCCACTACGAAGATCAAGCTTAGAAAAGATAGTGGAACCTTGTAGCTTTTCAAGCATTTCTTCTAACCTAGGAATATGAAACTTGTACTTGATTGTGATTTTATTAATATCCCTACTATTAATACATATTCTCATCGCGCCATCCTTTTTGGGTACAAGCACATCACATGGACTCTAGCTTTCTTGGATGAGGTGCTTATCTAAGAGGTCTTCCATTATCTCTTGTAGAATCTCATGGTTTTTGGGATTCATTCGATAGTGGGGAAAATTGGGTATATTATTGCCTAATATGAAATCTATGTGGTGCTAAATGTCTTATAATAGAGGTGAGGTGCATGGTAAGTCAATTAGTGTCAGGGCATTTAGGTAGATAGTAATTCTTTAACAGTATCAGGGATGACATAAGTGACAGGATGTTGTTCTTTATCCAGTAATGCTAACACCACTTTAGCCTTTTTGAGTTCATTGTCAAACTCGTTGGGTTTGCATTTAAGAAGCATTTTTGGTTTGGTAGGGTCAGGGAATCTTTCCTTTGTAGGGAGTAGGGCTATTTTGGTACCTTTCCAAGTGAAATGATGATGTTTGGCATACCTTTATGTATTGCATCCACGTTATACTACCAAGGTCTTCCCAAAAGAATTTGATAGGCATCCATTTCCACCACATCACAATGCACCTCATCTTTGTAAAATTTTCCAATGGAAAATGGTACCTTACATACCTCTTGCAATTTAACCTCATTTCCTTTCTTAATCCATCTTATTTTGCAAGGATAAGGGTAGGGGTGGGGTGAGTGCTCAGTCCCACCAGTGCATGTAAGACAACATTTTTAGTATTACCACTATCAATAATAACGTCATATACCTTCTGTTGAACTGTGTACCTTGTTTTGAAAATGACATGCCTTTGTGATGGTGCTGGCTGTTTTGGTGATAGCAACACCTTATGTACTATGAATTTTAAAGCCCTATCACCTTTATCACTTTCAGTGTGTTGTACTCCTTCCAGATCTTCTGGAGATAATGGGTCAAACTCATCATCTGAATGCTCAAATTCATTGACCAAATTAGTTGCACGCCTTTATGGACATTCATTAGATCTGTGCCTTTACTGATAGCACCTAAAACACTTGATATGTGGTGGTTTGGCATAGGGATTAGGTTTTGGAAGTGGGTTGTTTGGATTATTGGTTTTAGGGATGAAAGTTTTTGGAACTGGTGTGGATTCTGTGGTGATTGGTAGGGTGAATTTTAGGATAAAGTTACTCAAGTTTTTACTGGTAAAGGAATCACTAAAATGAAACCCAAATGATGTGGATTTTCGGGTCTAACTAGCTATTTTTCCACCTTTAGTGCCATAATGTTAGCTTGGTTGACAAACCACAAGGTTTGGTGCATATCTAGAAACCTTCTAAGGTTCTTGCTCCCATGTGTTTGCTCACAAGCCAAGCCTCATGAACTCCTTAGTGTATTCAGTGAAACTCTTTCTTCCCTGATAGCACTAATGATATTGCTGGTAAAGGAGATGTTCATAATCATTTGGTAGAAAATTGTTGCACTATCAGTTTCTTCATTCTTTCGCAATAGGTGATTGGTGCTTTACCAATCAAGAAATTCTTCCAGGTGATAATGACTAGCAAAAGTGTATAGGTCCACATTAAGTCGATAGTTATGCTTCCCATGTGGATGTTGCTCATATTGTTGGCTAGCAAAGTTGGGTGATTGCCTCTCATACCCTCATATTATCGGTTAACAGAGTCTCGGTTAACAAAGTATGGGTGATTGCCTCTCCTACTCTCATTGTTTTTGGTTAATAGAGTCTCAGTTGGTGAACTTGTTATAGGTCCAGCTTGAAGTGCCTTCATCGAACCCAAAATTTTTAAGATTCAATCCTGGTGGAGTTACGAGGTCATCATTAGAGTCTGGTTAGAATAGAGTATTAGAATCGAAGTGATTACAAGGAAACACAGGTGTGCGATGAGGTTGAGGTAGTGGGTGCGATGAATGTTCATCCCAAAGAACCTCATTTCTTGGAGGTTTCAACTGACTCTGAATCTCACTCAACTGGGCTTGGATTTAAGTTGTGGAATGTAAGTGTGATTTTTAAAGGTCTCTTAACACCTCTTCAATCCTCTACTTGAATCAACTTTCAAGGCCAGTCATTGCAACCCATAGGTTCTTAGTGTCATCACTACCATCGCCAATAGTTTGGTTGCCGAACGTTGCCATATGAATTGCAGTTCAAACCAAGCTCTGATACCAAATTCTGACACAGTAAGAAATGAAAACAAGAACAAGAATTATAATTGTATTGAATTACAAAGAATAACTCTTCGGTTGGAGCTCTAAACTCATAAAACATGCTATATGAAAAAGGTAATGAAATTGATAAAATTAAGAGAAGAAATACCTTTGAAATCCAATTTAGTTATTGAAGTTTTTGTTTTTTGGAAAATGATTTTATGTGTTCCTATCCTCCATCTTTTCTATCAAGCTATTACAATTGTTTTTACATTTTTACATAAACATACGTGTGGATTTGAAATTATAAGAAAAATATAAAAAATAAATAAAAATTTTATAATGAAATTAGTTTGATATGTAAGGAAATTAAAAATATATATAATATTTTAAATATAAGTTATTTATTAAAATATTTATCATAATATATTATATATATTATCACCAAATATTTTATAGATTAATTATAACATAATTTACACTTAACATAATAAGTTTCATTAAATTTTGTTTTATTTTTTTTTCATTTGAAAGCTACAATGTGAACTAATTTTGGTTCTTGGACTTTGATCTGGTCTAAGATGGTATCCTGGTCAACCAAAAATGTCAGTTCACTTCATCTTCCTAATTAATAATATTAATACTCCATATCCATTTCTCCGTTTTCTCAGCTAGTGATCACTTAGTCCCCTCATCTCTTCCATCAAACTATTACAATTTCTTCTACACTTACCAATGATCTTAAACAGAAGAGCTCTTGTTTTGCTTCTTGTTTTTCTCTCCTCATTTTGTGGGATGTATTCAATTAGTGACAGAGATTGCTTGAAATCCATTAAAGATTCCCTACAAGACCCTTTCAATTACTTAAACTCATCATGGGTGTTAAGTTATATTTGATATTGTAATTCACTTCACTTGTACTACACTTGTATTATTTCACTTGTACTACACTTTCACTATTTCACTTGTACTACACTTCCACTATTTCACTTGTACTACACTTGTTACAATCCTATAAATAGGGTTCTCTATGTACATTCTAAACACACCAATACAACATTAAATCATTCTTTCTTCTTATCTCTCTATACTCTTCACATGGTATCAGAGCCTCTCATATACCTCTAAAATTTCTATCAAAATTCTGCCTCTCTTCCTCACTCCAAACCCGGCTCACCTCAACCCGGCTCACCTCAACCCGGCTCACTCCAAACCCGGCTCACCTCAACTCGGCTCACTCTAAACCCGGCTCACCTCAAATCGGCTCACTCCAACCCGGCTCACCTCCACTCGGCTCACTCCAACTCGGCTCTCCTCAACTCGGCTCACTCCAACCCGGCTCACCTCAACCCGGTTCCAGGCTTGTTTTCAACTCCTCTTTTCATTTTTAAGGATATCTCCTTGATACTATTTCTATATATTTACTTTATATTTCCTCCATTATTTTGTTAAAATGGACCGAAATGATATCCCAAAACCAATCTCTACCACCCTTGATGATACTAACTACCTATCCTAGGCACAAGCAATGAAAAGTTTCTTGAAAGGACGCAACCTATGGCGTTTCATAACTGGTGATATCTCTATACCCATCCAAGAAACCACTGAAAACAACTCCTTATTTTTTGATCGCCTTGAAGACTGGGAGAGTAAACATCATCAAATAATTACCTGGTTCCGTAACACCACTTTACCCATTCATGGTGAATTTGAGCGTTTTGACATTGCCAAAGAAGTTTGGGAATTTCTTAAGGCTCGCTTTACTACAACAGATTTGGCCAACCAATATCAACTTTTAACAACTCTTCATACCAAACGCCAAAGGGCTAATCAAACCATTAACCAATTTCTCTCTGAAATGCATACTATTTGGGATCAACTCGCTCTCTCTGAACCAACTTGGACGAACAAGATTGATGATGAGATGTTTGCAACTTACCGTAATCACCAGCGTCTTGTTATTTTTCTCATGGCTCTGCATTATCGATTTGAACCTGTTCGGGCTTCCTTACTCCATCGGAGTCCTTTTCCATCCTTAGATACTACTGTGACCGATCTTCGCTCTGAAGAAACTCGGATGGGGGTTTTCAAAGTTCATCATACAGATTCTGTTCTTGCCACCCTCTTTTATCGCCCTAAAGGAGGTTCTAACGAGGACTTCAAACATCAAGGCTGCACCTACTGTCACAACCCCAATCATGAGCTTCTTACATGTCCCATTCGGGTATGTATATATTGTCACAAGAAGGGTCCAGGACACTATAATAGAGATTTCTTTCGGAATCCCTCTCAGCATTCCTCTCGGAATCCCTCTCAGTATTCCTCTCGGAATCCCTCTCAGTATTCCTCTCGGAATCCCTCTCAACATGCTTCAGGTAAAAATAGTAACTCATCTATCACCGCTGCTGCTTCTGAGGATAATCATGACAAATTTACTTTCTCTACTTAAGAACTTGAAGGTCTTCTTAAACATGTTCTCTCACAATCTAGTAATGCTTCTCCTACTGCCTTGTCTCTCACATCAGGTAAATCTTTATGGTATTTTGATTCTGCTTGTTGTAACCATATGACTCATGATACTCACATCTTCTCTCGCATACAATCTTCCATCTCCAAACCTTTAATTCAAACTGCCAATGGTTCACATATGCATGTTAATGCTGTAGGACAAGTTTCCACATCTTCTATATCACTTTCTGACACCTTTCATATTCCCAACCTTACTCTAAATCTTATCTCTGTTGGTCAATTATGTGAACTTGGTCTTACTATTACTTTTTCCTCTTCTGGTTGTCATGTGCAGGATCCACAGACAGGACAGATCCTTGGGATAGGCCGTAAGGTTGGACGATTATTTGAACTTATCAACCTTCATCTACCCAATTCTCCTCACACTTCCGTTGCTGCTTCTACCACTCCTATCAACCTATGGCATGCTCGTCTAGGCCATACGTCTATAGGACGTCTTCGTCCCTTAGCATCTTCTGGTAAATTAGGATCTGTTTCTATTTCTGATAATGTAAATTGTTTGCCTTGTCAATTGGGAAAACAACCTGCTTTATGTTTTAATAAAAGTGATTCTACTTCTGTCTCCCCTTTTGACTTAATTCATTCTGATGTTTGGGGTCCATCCCCACATCCTACTATGGGGGGATGTGTTTATTTTGTCATTTTTATTGATGATTATTCAAGATTCACATGGATTTTTCTCATGAAACATAGATCTGAATTACCCAAAATTTATTATGATTTTGCCCAAATGGTTAAAACCCAATTTTCTCAAAATATCAAAGTGCTTAGAGCTGATAATGCTATGGAATATAAAGAAACAAATTTTTTAAATTTTCTTCGACAAAATGGGACTCTTTCTCAATATTCTTGTCCTGGCACATCTCAACAAAATGGAAGAGCTGAGCGAAAACACATACATATTCTTAATACTTTTTGTACTCTCCTCATTTCTAGTTCTTGTCCTGAACGCTTTTGGGGTGAAGGAGCTCTTACGACTGTTTATACCGTCAATCGTGTTCCCATGCCTATTATTCACAATCAATCCCCTTATGAGCGTCTCTATAGTACTTCTCCATCTTATGAACTACTCAAAGTGTTTGGTTGTGCCTGTTTTGTTCTTCTTCACCCTCATGAACACAATAAATTAGAACCTAGTTCTCGTCTTTGTTGTTTCTTAGGCTATGGAATAGAAAACAAAGGCTTTCATTGTTGGGACCCCATCTCTAAACGATTGCGCATCTCTCGTCATGTCATCTTTTGGGAACATAAAATGTTTTCCTCTATTTCTTCATTCCATGTCTCATCTCCTACCTCACTCTCATTTTTTAATGACCCAACTATTGATTTGTTTCCTCCTGACATTGCTCCATTACCCTTACCATCGTCTACTACGGCTTCTCCTTATGTGTCTGCTTCTTCTGCTGATCCTACCATAACAACATCTTCTGAAGACCAATTACCTGATTGTCCAGAGTCATCACTTCGTCGTTCTACTCGTGTAAGTAGTATTCCTTTTCATCTTCGTGATTACCAATGTTTCTCTACTATTTTGTCTCATCATGAACCCCAAAACTATAGAGAAGCTAGTTCTACCCCTCATTGGCAGCAAGCTATGACAGATGAATTACATGCATTAACAAAAGCACATACATGGAATCTTGTTGATCTTCCATCTAATAAATCTTTGATTGGTTGTAAGTGGATCTTTAAAATCAAAACTCATTCAGATGGATCTGTGGAATGATATAAAGCTGGTCTGGTTGCAAAGGGTTTTACACAGGAATATGGAATCGACTATGAAGAAACTTTTGCACATGTAGCTCGACTCACCTCTGTTCGAAGTATCATTGATGTTGCTGCTACCCGAAATTGGAACATGTTTCAAATGGATGTCAAAAATGCTTTTATCAATAGAGACATAACTGAGGAAGTTTATATGAAACCTCCTCCTGGATACACTCATTCACCTCATCAAGTATGCAGACTTCGCCGTTCTCTCTATGGCCTCAAACAAGCTCCTCAAGCTTGGTTTGCCAAATTCAGCTCTACACTTACTGACTTTGGTTTCACTTCCAGTTCTTATGACTCCAGTCTCTTTATTCGGAAGACTCCCACTGGTGTAACACTTCTACTCCTTTATGTAGATGATATGATTATAACCGGGAATGACTCTAATGGAATTATTGATCTCAAGCAGTTTCTGAGTCATCAATTTGAAATGAAAGACCTTGGTCATCTCCACTACTTCTTGGGCCTAGAAATCTCATCTAATTCTCAAGGATATTATCTCTCTCAAGCAAAGTACTCTTCCGATATTCTTAATCGGGATGGCCTTACTGATTGCAAAACTGCATCAACAACTCTAGAAACCAATGTCAAACTTACTCCATTAGATGGTACTATTCTCTCAGATGCCACATTATACAGACAACTAGTAGGTAGCCTTGTTTATCTAACAGTCACTCGTCTTGACATTGCCTATACTGTTCATCTGGTTAGTCAATTCATGTCTGCTCCACGGTCTACCCATTATACTGCGGTTCTTCGCATTCTTCGCTACATCAAAGGCACCATGTTTCACGGTCTCCACTTCTCCAACAAGTCTAATATTCTTCTTTCTGCCTACTCTGATGCTGATTGGGTAGGTGACCCAATTGATCGTCGCTCTACCACTGGATATTGTTTCTTTCTTGGAAACTCTCTTATATCTTGGCGAAGCAAGAAACAATCTCTCACTTCTCGATCCAGCACTGAAGTTGAATATCGTGCTCTTGCTGACACCACTTAAGAACTTCTTTGGCTCCGTTGGTTACTTGCTGATATGGGTGTTCTCCAATCAACTGCAACTATCCTATATTGTGACAATCAGAGTGCTATTCAGATTGCTCACAATAATGTATTTCATGAACGAACAAAACATATCGAGATTGATTGTCATTTTGTTCTCAACATGTTCTTCAAGACACTGTTTGTCTCAAATCAATATCCTCCACAGATCAAACAGCTGACATCTTCACCAAATCTCATGTACCATGCAGATTTCAAGAATTAGTTTCCAAACTCAAGTTGATTGTTTCTCTTCCTCCTTGAGTTTGAGGGAGGATGTTAAGTTATATTTGATATTTTAATTCACTTCACTTGTACTACACTTGTATTATTTCACTTGTACTACACTTCCACTATTTCACTTGTACTACACTTCCACTATTTCACTTGTACTACACTTCTACTACACTTGTACTACACTTCCACTATTTCACTTGTACTACACTTGTACTACTCTTGTTACAATCTTATAAATAGGGTTCTCTATGTACATTCTAAACACATCAATACAACATTAAATCATTCTTTCTTCTTATCTCTCTGTACTCTTCACAATGGGACTTTAGCGAAAAAATATCAGGTTCAATCTGTAATTTTATAGGTGTTGAATGTTGGCACGGAGATGAGGATATGGTCCTACTGATCAAGCTCTCAGGTATGGGATTAAAGGGATTTTTCCTAAAGGTCTTAAAGAATGCACAAGTTTAACTGGTTTAGACCTTTCCAATAATCAACTCTATGGATCTATCCCACAGGATATAGCTACATTACTGGGGTTTGTTACAAGTCTTGATCTTTCAAACAACGAAATCTCAGGTCAATTAAAGAATGCACAAGTTTAACTGGTTTAGACCTTTCCAATAATCAACTCTATGGATCTATCCCACAGGATATAGCTACATTACTGGGGTTTGTTACAAGTCTTGATATTTCAAACAACGAAATCTCAGGTCAAATTCCTAGCCAATTATCTAACTTGCCTTATCTGAATGTTCTAAGACTTGATCACATCTGGAATATACTGGCGGAACTTGGAATGCTTAAGAGACTTCGCAACTTCAGTGTTTCAAACAATTTGTTATTGGGACCAGTTCCTCAGTTTAGTGAAAATGTAGTTACAATTGATAGCTATGCAAATAATAAGAAACTTTGTAGAGAGCCTTTAGAACCTTGTCAAAAGAAACAGAGACTATTGAATGATAATGTCAAAATTTATGGATTCATAAATGGTTTTATAGGTTCTTTTATTCTTGTTTGTACTTGTCAATGCTTCTTGTCCTTCGATCAAGCAAAGAAGAAATTATTTTGGGAAAGAAAATAAGGGGAGATCATGAATCTTGTAATTTCACTCAGTTCCCATCTTTAAAGGTCACTCACACACTCTCTCAAACACATACGTAACTAATTATCTCCTTCCTTCATTTTTTAAGAGTAGAATTAGGACTGCACTGCATCAAAATTGGATATTTGCATATAGCCATTTTTATAGTAGTGACATTTGGGTATGCTTTTTAGAAAAGTGATTTCAAGACAAATACTTAGGTATTTGGTATAAAAATGTTATAACAGATTTTGTATGACTTTACCGGGCTTGTTTTGTAACATATTTTGTTTACTTTGTTATTGAAACTCAAATATTGAATTTAGTGGTTTTTGATATTTAGTTATGTTTTCAATTTTTAGAAAACATAAACAGAACTCGTTACTGAACAATACTATAAATAGGGTTCTCTATGTACATTCTAAACACATCAATACAACATTAAATCATTTTTTCTTCTTATCTCTCTGTACTCTTCACAATGGGACTTTAGCAAAAAAATAGCAGGTTCAATCTGTAATTTTATAGGTGTTGAATGTTGGCACGGAGATGAGGATATGGTCCTACTGATCAAGCTCTCAGGTATGGGATTAAAGGGCATTTTTCCTAAAGGTCTTAAAGAATGCACAAGTTTAACTGGTTTACACCTTTCCAATAATCAACTCTATGGATCTATCCCATAGGATATAGCTACATTATTCGGGTTTTGTTACAAGTCTTGATCTTTCAAACAACGATCTCTCAGGTCAAATTCCTAGCCAATTATCTAACTTGACTTATCTGAATGTTCTAAGACTTGATCACAACCGGCTAACCGGTAACATACCGGCAGAACTTGGAATGCTTCAGAGGCTTAGAATCTTCAGTGTTTCAAACAATTTGTTATCGGGACCAGTTCCTCAGTTTAGTGAAGATGTAGTTACAATTGATAACTATGCAAATAATAAGAAACTTTGTGGAGAGCCTTTAGAACCCTGTCAAAAGAATTAGGACTGTAATGCATCCAAAAAAAATATTTATATATTAAACTGACTAAAAAAATGATGCAAATAGACATTTTTAGAGATCATGAATCCTGTAATTTCACTCTGTTCCCATCTCTCTCTCTCTCTCTCAAACACATACATAACTAATTATCTCTCCTTCCTTCATTTTTTACAAACACATACGTAACTAATTATCTCCTTCATTTTTTAAGGGTAGAATTAGGACTGCACTTGGATATTTGCATATAGCCATTTTTTATAGTAGTGCCATTTGGGTATGCTTTTTAGAAAAGTGATTTCAAGACAAGTACTTAGGTATTTGGTATAAAAATGTTATAACGGATTTTGTATGACTTTACCGAGTTTGTTTTTTAACATATTTTGTATTCTTTGTTATTCAAACTCAAATATTGAATTTAGTGGATTTTGATATTTAGTTATGTTTTCGATTTTTAGAAAACATTAAAAGAACTCGTTACTGAACAAATTTTTGTTCATTAATAACTAATTTTGAAGCCAGGAAACTAATTTTGAATAACTTATTAAAAAAGAGTCCTTCGTAGTTATATTTGGAAAGATACCTAAAAAAGCACTAATTTTAAAGGGAAGGATTTGTATTTCTTTTAACGTACTCAAAAATTCTAAAGTGCTCATCGGAAAATCACTTCCAAATAGGTTTATTAGTGGTTTATTTATGTCTATTGTTCTTATAGTTGTTTTGATGTCATTGATAGATTGATCCTAGGCTTGAAAATTTCATCAACAACGTGAGCTTTGCAGAACTCAGCAAAGCAACTGACAATTTCAGTGAAGATAGGATCATTGGAATAGGAAAGATGGGAAAATGTATAAGGCAACACTTTCCAATGGTTGGTCTCTTGCAGTTAAAAGATTAACTAATCCTTGCCAATTTGAAAACCAATTCTTGTCAGAGCTATTGGCTCTTCGAAGATGAAGGCATGTCAATTTAATTCCTTTGTTAGGTTTTAGCATATAAATGATCACGAAAAGCTCCTGATATACAAATGTTGTTCCATCCCACGTGTGCCAGCAGCAAGAAAGTAAAATAAAAAAAAGGGACATTCAACAAGAAGGTTTGTGGTGGGAAGAAGAAGAAAAAAAAAGGTCAAAATTTTGGGTTGTTTGTGTCGGTAAGATTTAGCTTAAATGGTGTTGGAATGATGAAGTTTTGGCTCTATAAATAAAGTATTTGTTTCAATCTTGAACGTAGAACAAGCTAAGAAAAAATAAATTACAAAGAATCTTAACAGTAGAGAAAATTTTCTGAGAGAAGAAAATTGAGAATTAATTTGTGAAATTTTACCCATAAATTGAAGATATATATATATTGTATTTTTGTGAGAAATCCAACTAAAGGTGAAGTTTGTAATCCCATTTTAATATAGTGAAAGTTTTAAATAACCTAAGAGTACCGTGATTGTTACTTTCATTTTGGAAGATATTTCATGCTAAAAACCTTTGGTATTATTTTTGTTCTATTTTAATTTGGAAAATTATTCTAAGTTTGGGGAATTTATTTCTTTATTTCTTTACAACTATCAATTTTTCCTAACAAAGTGTTATCAGAGTATTGGTTGTTTTCAACAAGGCACTATTCACACATACATATTGTTGTGTTGGTAGGTACTATTCACAGAGTACTGTTCACATATACGGTACTATTTTATCAACAGGTACTATTCATATAGTACTATTCGGCAAGACTATTCATGGAGTGATATTTACATAATACTATTCATTATCAGAAAAGTACCAAGTTTGGCGAAACCTATTGATTGACAATTCAAATGGAGGAATGCACTGGTAATATGATAAAGTTGATCGCATTTAATTATGCAATTTGGAAGCCAAAGATGGAGGATCTTTTATACATTAAAGATCTATGGAAGCCAATTATCATGTTAAAGGAGAAAATAGTGTTTACAACTTTGATGGATGAGAAAACCGATGACAAGACAAAAAATAACTAGTATAGACATTGATTGGGTCGTGTTGAACTGAAAGTGTGTTGCTTAAATCAGACAATGGATTGACAAGAGCATTTTTCAAAATTTTGCAAATGAAGACAATGCTTACGTTCTTTGGCAAAAGTTGGAGAAAATGTATGCGAGGACAACCATCTAGAATAAAGTAAATCTGATGCGATGATTTGTCAATTTGAAGTATAAAGATTGAAGCATCGTATCAAAACATATGAACGAGTTTTAAGGCATTGAAGATCAACTCCACTCTATGAAGATGATGAGCTACCAACGTTGTTGATGCTGAGTTCTCTACCAAAAAGTTAGGATACTTTAGTTGTATCAGTTAGCAACTCAACTCCTAATGGCAAGCTTACCATGGATATGGTAAAAGAAATAATGCTAAATGAAGAGTCTCGACAAAAAGATGAAGGATATACTCTTGAAACTGAAGCGTTTGTCATGCAAAAACAAGGCAAGCAAGAATGGCATGAGAAGTAATAGTATAAATCCTTGTAACCAAAGTGAACAAAGAGAACGATCGAAGTCTAGATCAAGGCATGACAAGAAGTGGCATCACTATGGCAAGCCCAGACACTTCATTCGAGAATGTAGAAGGTTAAAGGCAAAACAATCCAGAAATTAGGAAGCAAAAACCCGAACAAATGACACCACAACTGTCACTGAAGAAGTTGTCATTGTTTGAGATGCTGATTATGTCAATATTGCATGTCAAGTTACTACTTGGGTAGCCCGGACACTTCATTCGAGAATGTAGAAGGTTAAAGGCAGAACAATCCAGAAATCAGGAAGCAAAAACCTGAACAAATGACACCACAACTGTCACTGAAGAAGTTGTCATTGTTTGAGATGCTTTCATTATGTCAATCTTGCATATCAAGACACTACTTAGGTAGTTGACTCAGGCGCTTCCTATCATGTCACTTCATGACGAGAATACTTCTCAGCCTACACTCAAGGTGATTTTGGAAGTGTGAGAATGGGAAATGACGATGCATCAAAAAATTTTGGCATTGGCAACATTTATCTAGAGACTAATCTTACATGTAGATTAATTCTAAAAGATGTGAGGCATGCTTTTGATATCCGCCTCAATTTGATCTTTACCGATATGCTTGATGATGATGGATACAATAATTATTTTGGTGAAGGAAAATGGAAGCTCACCAAAGGCAATTTGGTAGTAGCTAAAGGCAAGAAAAATACATCACCCTACCTCACATAAGCCAGACTATGTAGAGGAGAAGTAAATACCACTTAGAAAGAAGTTCACATTGAGCTATGGCATAAGCGACTCGGCCACATGCTATTAAATATAAAACTACCAAACTCCGTTTGAGGGGAGGCAATGAGGACATCAGTCGACTTAATCGACCTTTCTCCATCAGTTCCACTAAACTACGATGTACCGAAAAGATTTTGGATGGGGAAAGACATTTCTTAAAAAACTTGAAAGTATTTGACTACATAGCATTTGTTCACATCCCAAAAGATGAGAGGTCCAAATTGGATGGAAAAGTGAAGTAGTGTATCTATATGGGATATGCCCATGAATAATTCGGCTATAGATTTTGAGATCCTATTAGCAAAAGGATTGTCAAAAGCAGAGACGTGGTGTGTCTTAAAGATCAAACAATCAAGGATTTTGAGAAATTTTAGAAACCATAGTTAGATGAAATTCCAATTAACCTAGAACCAGTCTCTCCACCAATAAATTTTGATGACGGGGGAGTTACACCAAATACTGATTATGTTAATCCACTAATTGGAAGTTTAGAACCAGAACAAGTTTCTGAACAAGTCCAATCAAAAGTACAGACAAGGAGATCCACTTGAGTATGACAACCAATTCATAGATATTCTCCTAACGAGTATGTGATACTCACTAAATGGGGAGAACCAGAGAATTATGGAGAAGCTATCATTGATCAGTATAAGACTGAATTGTTAAAATCTCTGTATGAGAACCACATATTTGACTTGATGAAAATACCACAGGGAAGGAAAGCTCTAAAGAATAAGTGGGTGTACATAATCAAAAGAGAAGAAGGCAGCTCGCAACCATGTTACAAATCAAGATTGGTTGTGATAGGATTCGAGTAGAAGAAGGGCGTTGACTTCGATGAAATATTCTAACCTGTAGTTAAAATGTCTTCACTTCGAGTTGTTCTTGGTTTGGAAACTAGCCTTAATTTGATGGTTGAACAACTTGACGTAAAGACTGCATTCTTACATGGTGATCTTGATGAGGAAATCTATATAGAGTAGCCCAAAGGTTTCCAAGTCAAAAACAAAGAGAAGTTGGTACGCAGACTAAAGAAGAGCTTATATGGTCTAAAGCAAGCACCAAGGTAGTGGTACAAATTTTTTGACTCATTCATAGAGAATAATGAATACAATAGAATGACAGTTGATCACTGCATCTTCATCAAGAAATTCTCTGATGGTGATTTTGTTTTATTTTTTTTGTTTTATGTCAATGACATGTTAATTGTAGGTCAAAATATTGACAAGATTAACAAGTTAAAGAAGGAGTTGAGCAAGTCCTTTGCAATAAACGTGAGATATTGGATTTCCTCAGAGTGGCTTCCAATTGTGTACAACCTTTTCATATCAAAGGCCAACAATGCTTGAAGTATATAAAAGAATAAGCAATTTTGGATGGAGATATGGAATCACTTGTGATTATTGAATGTTTCTTCCAAGCATTTAAGAAGCTATTCATGTTGGGGATGAAGGAGAAGCAGCACTAGATATAACTATATAATTCAAGTTAGATTTTGTTATGAGACCATCCAAATTAGAACTCCACTTTTGGTACGAATTGATAGTTACATATATAACAAAATTACGATGCAAATTTCATTAGATTTCTCACAATAGTCATTTAAGTTTTTCTTACACAAATTATATAGAATATTTTATGGATGAGAAATATTTTATCATAGGAATAAATACCATGTAAAATCCTTGTGTGCATTTTAGCTTGAACTATATTATGACTTTAGTATTTTATTGTGTATCCAAATCACCCGTATTAGTTTTGGTGTGCCATGGCAAGCACATAATGATGTTGGAGATTGTTATAAAACTCTTTAATTTAAGGAGAAAATTAAGGAGCAAATCAATGAGTGACCCTCTTTAATTCAATGAGTAAATCAATGCTTAATTCAAGGAGCAATTCAAGGAACTCTTATTTTAAGGAGTAATTCAAAGAGTGAATTTCCTTATAAATAGATGTGTAATTATAATGAATTAAAAAACCAAGTATTCATTTCAATTGAGAGAAAAGCTTAGAGAGAAAAGCTTTTGTGAGTTGTGAGTGTTATAAACACCTTGTATAATTTCTCCCATTTCAGTAAAAAGATCTGCAGTAGGTCCGAAGACGTAAGCAAGATTGGTCAAACTCCGTTATCAAATTTGTGTGTTATTTTTCTATTCTTACTTTCTCATAAATCTGGCTTATCGGGAATTTACGTAATTTTCCAACAACTCGTATCAGAGCTTTCGGTGGTGATTTCTATCAATTTCCTACAATGTTAATATTCATGTAAATAGAGAATTACGTGAATAGTAAATTTTTATCGGTGATATTGGTTTGTCGACGGAGGTGTTCTAATAGAAATAGTCAGAAACGATCCAGAGGAAGTCAGATTTGAGTGGTAGCAATGGCCATAGATGAAGGAAAGGTGAACTCGAGAAATTCGATGGCTAAATTTTGGATTTTGGAAAATGCGGATAAAGGATTATTTGTAATAAAGAAATTTGTATCAACCTCTCTTAGGGAAGAAGCCAGAGGCTATGAAGGAAGAAGATTAGAATCTTCTAGACAGACAAGCCTTCAGAGTTATTTGATTGATGCTATCCCATAATGTTGCTTTCAACATAGCAAATAAAAATACCACGATAGGTCTTATGGAAATTACTCTCTCCAATATGTATGAGAAGCCATCAATCTCAAACAAAGTTCACTTGATGAGCCATTTGTTCAATTTGCCAATGATGAAAGGTACATCGGTAGCTCAACATCTCAATGAACTCAACACAGTCACAACCTAATTGATTTCAGTGGAAATTGAATTCGATGAAGAAGTATGAGCATTGATACTTTTTTCTTCTTGACCAAAAATTTGGAATGCTACTGTCACAACTGTGAGTAGCTTGTCAGGAAACAATAAGTTGAAATTTGATGATGTTCGTGATCTGGTTCTTAGTGAAGAGATCCAACGTAGAGAGTCAGGTGAATCGTCAACTTCTTTAGTTTTATATACAGAGTCAAGAGGAAGAAATTCAACCAGAGGGAATGGACATGGTAGAACAAACTACCAAGGTAGATCAAAGGACATGAGTTTCAAATCTAGGAATCCTAATAATTCCCATAGCTCGAAGATTATCGAGTGTTGGAATTGTGGGAGAACCTGGCACTACAAAAATCAGTGCAAGAATGCACTGAAGGACAAACAAGTGAAGGAAGAGACAAATGTTACTTCCACCTCAGGAGGAGATGATGTATTGATATGCTCTTTGGAGAGCAAGGAAGAATCTTGGGTGTTCGACTCTAGAGCATCATTCCATGCTATTTCATAGAGAGAATTCTTCGAGAAATATGTCCCCGAAAACCTTGGGAAGGTATATCTTGGTAATGATCAATCGTGTGCTATTATTGGCAAAGGAGTAGTGAATATTAAGTTGAACGAGTCTATTTGGGAGCTAAAGGATTTCAGGCATATTCCCATCCTAAGAAGGAACTCAATATCAGTAGGACAGTTAACCAGTGAAGGTTACACTATATTCTTCCATGGTGATTATTGAGAGATTTCAAAGGGTGCAATGAAAGTTGCTCGATGCAAGAAGAGTGACACTCTTTACATGAAAACAAAGGCATGTTGTTCAATCACAGTTGCAGTAGGTAATGAAACACCAAATCTATGGCACCAAAGAATAGGCTATATGAGTGAGAAGGGGATGAAGATTATGCACTAAAAGGGAAAAATTCCAGGTCTATAGTTTGCGGAGATAGACATGTGCGAATATTGCATACATGGAAAGCAAAAGAGAGTCAACTTTTAGACAAGTGGCAGAACCCCAAAGAAGGAAAGACTAGAGCTTATTCACTCTAATGTTTGGGGACCAACAAATGTCTCATCCATTGGTAGGGAAACACTACTTCATGACTTTCATCGATGATCATTCTCGGAAGGTATGTGTTTACTTTCTAAAGTATAAGTTGAAATATTTGAGGCTTTTAGAAGATGGAAAGCTATGGTTGAAAATGAGACAGGTTTGAAGATCAAAAAGATCATAATTGACAATGGACGTGAATATGAAGACACCAGATTCCAAAATTTCTGTTATGATCATAGGATTAGTGTTGTCTCTTTTACGAGAACATAAAATCGTGCAAGTATACATGGTCACAAATAATAAAATTGATAAGTAAGTAATCGTTCCCACAGAGATTTGTCACTATAGTTTGTTAAGTACTAAAATTGTTTCACTCTAATTTTATCCAAAACAAACGAAAATTGATAAAAATTTAACAACTAATTTTGTAAACAATAAATAAGGAAATTCTAAGATTGCAATTTTACCAAATTAATTCACTCGAATCATATTATTTTCTCTTGATTTATTTTTTTGTAAATTTAATTTGTTAACGAAGAACTTCTAATTTTATCCATACATCTCTTCCGAGCTCTGTATAGACACATCTCATTAAAGTAATTCACTATATTCCTATAAGAATTAAATTCACTATATTCCTATAAGAATTAAATTCACACAAAAATGCCTCTTCTAAGTTTATTTAAATGCCACAGATCAATTAATAAATTTTCTAATAATTAAAAGCATTAAGCACAAATAGAATAAACAAATTAAAAGTCTAATAAATCGTTCAAAAATAATTAAATCCAAGCTTCATAAATTTAGCTAAAATGCAACCCTAGAAAAATTAAATTAGTTTATAATAAAAATTAAATTACAGAATTAAGGAATATTCATTGAAAAACCACACAAAGAAAATTAAAATTTCATAAACGCTTTCTAAATTTTTGGCACACACGGAACACAACAGAAGCCAAAAATGGCTTCTGCGTGTACCACTGTCCAGAACTCTCCTACCAAACCTCCTAATATTTCACAACAATCTCTTATTTATAGCTCCAACACTTTAAAAGAATACATCATAAAATACTTTTTTTTAGACATGCGGGAGACATTTTACATCGAAAATATTAAATAAAACCCATGTGGCAAACAAAACCGTACATCAAAAATAATATCAAA
The DNA here is from genome assembly GCA_033030585.1 of Hippophae rhamnoides. Lineage (NCBI taxonomy): Eukaryota > Viridiplantae > Streptophyta > Magnoliopsida > Rosales > Elaeagnaceae > Hippophae > Hippophae rhamnoides. The sequence goes on from CM065431.1 coordinate 13,756,301, forward strand.
ATTTACGTTGCAGAGAAGCGTGTGAGTTTTTGGATTTTTCTTCTCAATTTACGCATGCCAGGTGTCAGCAACTGATTAGCTGCAAGAAATAATGGGACACGTGGCCTGCTTTCATTCGCTGTGTAGAACGGGCGCATGAGGAACGCATCGTAGGGGAGAAATGCTTTTGTAGCCACGTGGGGGACTGATAACTGTATTTTATACAGTTATTTGCATCAATTTTAGTAATGATAATTGTTATGTTCGTTTAATATTTATTAATTTTTGTTAAATAAATTAATATTTTCTTTTTATTTTGTTAAAAAATATATTTTTAATAAAATTAAATAATTTGTATCGAAAATATACTTAATTTCATATTTTTGTCCACAAATATAATTTATGGTAATATATGTTCTTAATTACAATTTATATAAATCAAAAATATAATTTAAATTAAATTTGGGCTTAATTGTAATTATTAAAAGTTTAAAAATTTAATTTAAAATTAGTAAAGGGCTAAACTGTAATTTAAGAAAGTTTAAAATGTAATTTGAAATATATTTGTGGGTGAAAATACAATTAACAAAAGTTTAATTTTCGTGCAGGGAGATGAAGTACACGCGCAAGAGCGCACTCGCCAAACGTGGACCGTCCGATCAAAGTATCCACGGCTCAGATGCGCGCGTGTCCATCAAGCTCGACAAAAGCGATTTGGGACAGAGATATTCCTTTCACGCGGCTCGGCGTGCCAGTGGGTCCCACGTGTCGCGCAGGCCGGCGTCAGAGTGGGCCCCACATGTCGGCTGCGCAGATTCCCCCGAGGCGATCGCTGACCGTTGGATCAGATCAACGGTCCAGATTGAAGCCGCGTCCATCCAAGCCGCCGCGCACCGAGCCGCTCGTGTTAACAATCCTGTGTGACGCGGTCCATACAAGCGGCGTGCACCCTCACTCTTCAAACGGAAAATGGCCAGCCACGTGTCTCATAAATATTCCAGCGAATAACATGGTGACACGTGGCATGCATTTGGTGAAATAAAAACGCAGAATCAGCGCCCCCTTCCAGCCGTTACACATTTCGGATTTCGGAGAAATCGCCTGCGACGCGTTCTTCATGCGCCCGGCTTACCGTCCAATGAAAAGATGCCACGTGTCCCACGAATTGTGTCCGCGAATCAGAGAGCGACACGTGGCATGCGGAAAAAGAAAGAAATTCAAAAAATTGGCAGAGTGTTTGTTACGCGTGCTAGCCCATATCATCTTGTCCCCCACTGATGATATATATAAAAAAAAATAATAAAAAAAAAAAGATGATATATATTTTGGGGGATACGCATTAACGAGGGTTCTTAATTTTTTTTTTCTTTCAGTTCAGTTTTGTCATTTTTTTCTTTTCAGCAGATTGTATTTTTTTTCTCTCTTCTTTTTCTCTCAACAGTTTGGAGAAAAACTTGCAAACATTTTAATTTTTCTGTTAGTCTGGTTTGCGTGTTACTCAATCACGCGGAGTGTTGATTTAACGTTTTATGTTGTATTTTCTTAGGGAAATTACAGAGAAAGAAGACAACAAAGAAGAAGAAATGAAATTTATTTTTCATTGAGGAATCGTGAAAGAGTTTTTTTTCTTATCTATTTTCTTTTAATTTTCTTTCTCTGCAATGTTTTATTTTTGTTGTGTTGTAATTTTAAATTCTGCTATGAACTAATACATTTGTTCTAGGATTGCGATGTAAGCGTAAATTATGAAATGTGACTTAAATATTTTTGAATGATTTATGGACTGTTTTAAGTTGTTTATTTTATCTGTGTTTAATGCTTTTAATTATCGGAAGATTAATTAACTGATCTGTGACACTTAAATAAACTTGAAAAAGGCATTTTTGTGTGCTGCTCGTGATGAAATAACGTATATACATAAGAGATAGAAATATACTTTTATTGTATATGTAACTGTTAAGAGAATTCAGAACTTAATAAATCTGGTTGAATTTAATTCCCATAGGAATATAGTGAATCATTTTAACTAGATGTGTCTGTATGGAGCTCGGAAGAGATATATGGATAGATTAGGAGTTCTTGGTTAACAACTTAAAACACGATAACATAAATCAAGATAAAATATAATGATTCAAGTGGATTAATTTGGTGAAACTGCAATCCTAGAATTTTCTTGCAATCTGTTATAAAATTTAGTTGGTAAATCTGCATCAAATTATCGACTGTTTGGATAAAATTAGGTTGAAATAATTTTAATAATTAATGAATACTAGTAACTAATCTCTGTGGGAACGATATTTTACTTATCATATTATTACTTGTGACCGTGTATACTTGCACGAGTTCGTGTGTTGAAAAACACGCAACAGGGACGCAGACGTGGCTGGAAAAGTGCTCCATTTCCGTGTTTTGATTTTACAAAACTTATGCCATGTGTCATTCTCTTATTTCCAGGAACAATAATATAGACATATGGCACATTCACATTAGGTAAACTGGGAGGGCGCACACTTTTTACATGGAATGCGTTGCACAGAAAATTTCCTACGCAGTAGAGGGTCCCACCCTACACACCGACCTACACGGTAGGTGGGCCTACTCAATGTCGAGCAACGTGCCACCTAGGAATCATGTCCACGCAACTGTGTCGCGAGTTCATATCACTCGCTTGATCGTCACCGTTGATTTCTAATATGACGGTGTATGGTGCTCGTGGAAAATATCTACGCGTGGTCCTCCTTTCCTGCGTAGAAAAACATATATTTTTAATTGCATTTTAGCCCTCAAATTTAATTTTATCATTTAAACTTTTGTTGATTGTAATTAAGCCCTTTTCTAATTTAAATTAACTTTTCAACTTTCGTTAATTCTAATTAAGCCATATTTTAATATAAATTAACTTTTAAACTTTTGTTAATTGCAATTAAGCACTCTTTTAACTTAAATTAAATTTTTAGACTTTATTATTTACAATTAAGTCCTTTTTCGATTCAAATTCTTTAATTTTCTTAAAAATATATTTCTTAAGAAACTAATAGTAAATATTAATTTATTCCATTAAAATTAACTAAAAATGTCAAGAACATAGCAATTATAATTAATAAAATAAATGAAAATAACTATATAAAATACAGTTATCAATCAGAATGGAAAGAATTGTGCCAGACACACCTCAACACAATGGTGTAGATAAGCGTATGAACTGAACATTGACAGAAAGAGCCAAAAGCATTTGTATACAATAAGGTCTATCGAAGTAGTTCTGGGCAGAAGCAGTCAACACAATAGCTTACTTGATCAACTAAGGCCCATCTGTTCCATTGGAGCACATAATACTAGAGGAGGTATGAAGCATAAAAGAGGTAAAACTATTACATCTAAAAGTTTTCGATTGTGTAGCATTTATGCATATTAGTGATCAAGGCAGTAATAAACTTGATCTCAAATCTAATAAATGAACCTTCATCGGCTATGGTGAGGATGAGTTTAGCTACCATATTTGGGATGACGAAAATAAGAAAGTGATCTGTAGTAGAGATGTGATTTTCAATGAAAGAGTGATGTATAATGACATGCATAAAATAGACACCAATGACTCAAAGCAGAATGAGTTAGTATTTCCATATGATGATGTCTCAGATAGTTCTGTGAAGGAACCAATTATAGCAAGTCCTCGGCTAGAGGAACTCGTTAGATAGAGTAGTGCGCAGTAGTCTGACACACCACAACCTCCTACTATAACTCCTATAATTCAATGAGTAAATCAATGCTTAATTCATGGAACAATTCAATGAACTCTTATTTTAAGGAGTAATTCAAGTGTTCATTCCAATTGAGAGAAAAGCTTAGAGAGAAAAAAAAATTTGTGAGAGAAAATTGAGAGTAATTTTCTTAGGTGTAATTAGGTTATGAGTTATAAGTGTTGTAAACACTTTGTATAATTTCTCCCATTTCGATAAAAATATCTGTAGCAGGTCCGATGACGTAAACAAGATTGGTCAAATTTTGTTATCAAATTTATGTGCTATTTTTCTATTCTTAATTTCTCGTAAATCTAACTTATCGAATTTGCGTAATTTTTCAACAAGAGAAAACTATTATGCAACAAATATGGATGAGAAGTATTTTATCACCTAACTAATGAATACAAAGCATTATCCTTATGTCTATCTTTAGCTTTAGTTATTTTAGAATACTAGTAAATATGCACGTGAGTACACACATTTTCCTACAAAATTTACAAATAATTAATGATTTACGAATTCGAAAAGTGTAAGCATCAATAAGATAAAATTGTTTGCATGAGTTCGAGGACTTTTAATGTTTTTCATGTAAATATTATTTTGTACTTTTAAAGCTTTAAAATAATATTTATTATAAATTTTTTATTCTAATATTATAAATATCTCACAAATATTATTATATCGTAGAAAATTTATATTAGTTGAAATAAAATTTAATTGATAGATTAAATCTACTGTGAGTATCAAATTCTTATATGTTGACTAGAAAATATTTACTTACACTAATTAACCTTATACAACAAGATGATACCTTATGAATTTTGCTAATAAATTAAGAGAATGATACAGTATTAATATAATTTTATAATGTTATATAACATGAATTAAATTTTAAATAATAATATAATTTCATTTTTGAAATTTTTATTACACAAGATAATTACACAATAAATAAATAAGAATGAAAATAAGGTTAGGATAATTTAATAATTTAAGAGAGAAAGTGAAAATGGCAAAATCATGCACCAAATTTTCTTGATTGTCATTTTATATGATGTTTTCGCTAACCCTGGCCATTTCTATTGGATTAAATTATTTGAGGAAACAGTTGCTTTAAAAAGTTGCTTTTTAATAAATCATGAGAAAATATTTAGTAACAATGGTTGGCTATATATGCAAAGATATATGAAAATTGAATATATATGTTGAAATTAGAGGGTAATTAACAAATTAGAATTATAATAGTAATTAACAATGTATTAAGACAAAATATAACATTAAAGTTGAAATATGAAAGTAAAATCAGAGGCAAAAGATGTGAAGGAAAAAGAAGTTACAAGATCTAGAGATAATTATTTACACATATTCATTCATTAATATTTGGAGAGTTACACATGACAATAATATTTTCATTAAATGTTATGTATAAATTTTTTGTTGTTGTTGAATAAATGTCATGTATAAATAGAACATAATTATTTATCATGATAATAAATAATAAACAATTGTTCATTGTAAATCTACAATAAAAATTTATTTTATTATGTTTTTCTTTAACACATACATAAATTTATTATAAATGATTAGCATGAAAATCGAATAGCTTTGAAAATTTATATAGTTTGTTTAATCAAAATTTAGATATAGTAAAATTCAATTTAGTTTTCATACTTAATTTAATTTAACAATAGAAATATATTAAATTATTCTAACCTTGTTTTATTTTTTTCCCCTGAAGCTTTAAAAATAAAAAATAATATAGTAAATTCATTATGGGATTCAAAGTCTTGAAAGTACATCAGTAGCAATAGACACGTAAGAGTCTTGGTTAATTGGTAACTAGCTATAATAATTGTATTGAAATATATAAATAAGAATAAAAATCAAAAGAGTGACTAACATTAATTATATAAGTTTTCTCATTGTTATGATCTATAAAAAAATTTAAACCGTAAAGAGAAATTAAAAAAAAATGTAAAACCACACCCATGCAATTTGTAGATCAAAAGATGTGAAGGAAAAAGACATGGTAATTATCATCCAACTCCATCTTAAATTCTATTTTTATTTTAAAGCTCCAATAACCAAATATTTATTAGTCATTAATGTAATATTAACAGCATATGTTGATTCTGTATCTCGTTATTCTATTTAATTCATTCCAAACGGATACTAAAATAATAGAAATTTTTAAACAAATAATTTGAATTACATTTAATTAAATGCTTTTAGGCATCCATTATATGATTTAATGTGAGTAATTATGGAAAGAAAGACAATTATGGACTCTAAATAGTATTGATAATTTAAGGATAAGTATAATTAAAGTGAATTAGTAACTTTAAAAAAATATTATTGATCCGTAAATTCAAAAACTAAGACATATATATATATACCATTCAATCATTTAATTGAACTTTGAATATAGCATAAAATGGCATTTACTTACTAATACTAAATCCTAAAGCTACAAGACATACGGAACTTTAGAAGTCAAAAGAGTTTTTTTTTTTTTAACAAAAGAATAAATTAATTGTATGTTACATGAATTAAATATTAAAATTTAAAGAGAGATGCAGAGGCGAAAGAGTTTTTTATAATGAAAGAATTAAATAATTATATGTTACATGATTTAGTTAATTTTTGTTATAATGAGAATTTTAAAAGTAAAAAATTAAACCAATTCATTGTAGCCATGATTAATATAGTTTTAATAATTTATTTAAATATGAAATTAAAATCATACTAATGAAAGCAAGAATATCATCTATGTCATAAATGATACGATTATTTAATATGTTTTTACTTTTAAACTCATTAACATATGTTGATTTTCATACCATTTTAACAAATATAAGTTCATTTATGTTGTTATAAAATAAATATATGGTTTTTTTATAGTAAAACTCCATATATAAAGGAGATTATGATAGTCAATTAAACTCAAATAATATTCCATAGGGTTAATAATGTATATTATAAAAGTTTGAGGGTAATGTTGTAATATCATTTTCAAAATGTAAACTCACTCTTTTATAATAGTTATAATATTATATCAAGACTTTAATGCATATTTGTTATATAGTATTAAAGATGATGATATATATTTAACTATAAAGTTAAACCGTATTGTATAGAATAAAAATTATATTATTATAAAGAAATTTTGACGCATAGATGCAAGTCTGAGTTATATTGGACATTTAACTTAGTTTTTTTTTAATCTCAATTTTTAATTTTATTACTTTAAAACTAATATTTTTTATTTAAAAAATGTAAGAAAAGTATAAAAAAAACTAAATATTTTATAATAAAATTAATTTATATTTTAGGAAAATTAAAAACAAAATACATAATATTTTAAATATAAATTATTTATTAAAATATGTATCATCATATTATAATATATTATGTAGGTTTTCACCAAACTAATTATAATATAAGTTAATAAAATTAAGTTTAATAAAGTTATATCTAACATATCTTATACGATATATTAAATTGTGTTTTATTTATTTTTTCCATTTGAAAACTATAATGTGACCTAGTTTTGGTTTTTGGACTTTGATCTGTCCTAGTAAACCAAAAATGTGAGTTGTCTTCATCTTATTAATTAATAATATTGATATTCTATATCTCTAAAAAGTACTTTAATGTTGAGAAATAACTATTGTATTTTTATTAATATTTAACAATATATAATTGATATTTTTATTTGATGATTTTAATTTATGCATAAAAATTACATGTGATTTCTTTATAACTCTTTTTATTTGATTTCTTTTATGAAATTGAATAAATAATTAGATTAAAGTTGAAACTCTTGTTGCCCAATTGATTCAAACCAAGCTTGATCTTTTTGTTATGATTTTCATGCGGGGGCCATTTTATATGTAACAAAATAACCTTTAAATTATTACAATATGGATTTTACTACCCAACTTGGGTTAAAGATGCTAATATGTTTTACAAACAATGTGATTGATGTTAGAAGATAGTTAATAGGCCAAATGATGCACAAGAAATGAGAACAAGAGCATGAATTATAATTGTATTGAATTACAAAGAACAACTCTTTGGTTGGAGCTCTAAACTCACAGATCATTTTCTGTGAAGAAGGCTATGAAATTGTTAAAAACAAGAGTGAGTACTAGTTGTGGCTATGCATGCATTTTATAGGAATCGAGCCTAACTGTTTCCGTGTACGTAGAGCATCATGCACCACTCACACACACAACCCAATTGGTTTCCATGTGCATCACACACCATTCACACACACTCTGCCCATAACCTAACAACCACCATGTGCATTTTGGTGCCAAGGTTGGTTAATTGGTTACAATAAACAATAAAAGAGAAACCAGTTGCTATATGCATCCTTTTTATTTGCATCATAGTCCTCATCTTCAATAGAATTTAACCTAGAATTCAAATTGATCACATCAGCGACATCTGTGGGGTTGTTGATTTTCTTAAAAATTCTAAAAGGGCCATAGTTCCTGAGTTAAAGCTTTAGGCATGTGCCTTTTGACAACTGGTGTTTGTTAAGGTGTACCATGACTAGTTCACCAACTTGAAAATATGTAAACATGCAATGCTTATCAACCTGCATTTTGTACCGTGTATTCATCTTCTCAATATGCTCTTGGATTTCCTAGTGGAATTGAGTGTAATCAACAACCCATATGCCAATAGCTTTTCTCTTTGGATTAGGTATGACTTGTAAATCTACACTGAAGTTGGATACATTGGTGTAGAAAATCGAGAAGGGTGAATGGTTTGTGGTGTGATTAATGATGCTATTAAGATAAAACTCAACTTGTGGAAGGTAGATGTCTCACTCTTAAGGTCTTTCATGAGTCAAACACCAAAGCATACTACATATGGTTTTGTTAAGCACCTTTGTCTACCTATCAGTCTAGGGGTGATAAGCGTTGCTGATATTCAATGTTGTATCAAACTTGCACCATAATTCTTTTCAAAAATGGCTCATGAACTTCACATCACAATCAAAAGTGATGGTTTAAGGGATGCCATGCAGCTTGATAATGTCTCAAAAGAAGATAGTTGTTATATTGTTGGTATTATTGACCCTTTTGCATGGAATCATGTGAGACATTTTTGAAAACTTGTCCACTACCACAAGAATGGAGTCTATTCTTCTTTTTTTGACTGGTAGCCGGAGTATAAAATCCATACTAAGATCCTCCCAAATGGTTATAGGAATTGGCAGAAGAGAATAGAGGCTAGTATTTTGGCTACCTTTTTTTAGCTCTTTGGAAGATAGAGCATTCCTGCACAAATCTGGTTACATCTCTTTGTAAATGAGTATAGTAGTATCTTTCCTTAACCAAGAGTATGGTTTTGTCCCTACTAGCATGACTACTAAGTCTCCCAACATGAAGTTCCTGAATCAAGTATTCCCCTAGGCTGGTTTTGGAATGCATAATCTGTTGTCCTTAAAGAGATACCCTTCTTGCAAATGGAAACCATGCACAAGTTCACAATTGTTACATTATGTCCAGGTAGCTACAAAATCTTCATATGTTGCATATAGTTTCGGGAGAGTGTCAAAACTAGTAATCTCAATTTGGAAGGTAGTTTGTAGGGTGTGTCTCATGCTAAGGGCATCATCTACCTTGTTTAAATGTCTCTTTTTGTGTTTAAACATATACGTAAACCTTTATAATTAGATGACCCAACTAGTATAGGCTCTTGAGATGTCTTTTTGGGAGTGAATTCATCTAAGTGTCGAGTGATCACTGTGAAGGATAAATTGTTTTGAAATGAGATAATACTCCAGTGTATGAGGGCTCGAATGACAGCGTAGAACTCTTGGTCATAAGTGGACCATTTTTGGCATGCTTCACTTAGTTTTTTTCCTAAGAATTCAATAGGCTTGCCACCTTGAGATAGCACTGCTCCAATACCTACCATAGATGCATCTGTTTCAACTTTAAATACTTTGTCAAAATCTTGTAGAGATAGAACTGGGGTTTGCATAGTTTTTCCTTGATGAGTTGGAAATTATCTTCCTACTCCTTACCCCAAATGAATTGTCCTTTCTTGAGGTGGTTTGTTATGGGTGCTACAATTGAAATAAAATCCCTTATGAATATCGTGTAAAATGTTGCGAGGCCATGAAAGCTCCTAACTTCATTTATTGATATGGGGTTAGGCCGTGACTGGATGGCATCAATCTTCTTAGTGTCCATTGAGATTCCCTCAAAGCTGATAATATACCCTAAGAAAAGGAGTTTGGTGGTCATAAACTCACTTTTTTGAGGTTGAGAAAGATCTTGTGTTCTCTCAATATCTTCAAGATAGCTTGTAAATTCTCTAGATGCTCGTCAGGCTTCCTACTGTAGATTAGGATATCATGGAAATACACTAACACACATTTACCATTGAGAGGCTTCAAAATGTGATGCATCAATCTCATGAAGGTGTTGAGAGTATTACATAACCCAAATGGCATGACAAGCCATTCATACAGGATGTTGTTCTTTATCCACTAATGCTAACAACACTTTAGCCTTTCTAAGTTCATTATCAAACTCGTTGGGTTTGCAGTTAAGAAGAATTTTTTGTTTGGTAGGGTTGGGTAATATTTCCTTTGTAGGGAGTAGGGCTATTTTGGTACCTTTCCAAGTGAAAATGATGATGTTTGGCATGCCTTTGTGTATTGCATCCACGTCATACTACCAAGGCCTTCCCAAAAGAATTTGACAGACATCCATTTCCACCACATCGTAATGCACCTCATCTTTGTAAAATTATCCAAAGGAAAATGGTACCTTATACACCTCTTACAATTTAACCCCATTCCTTTTCTTAATCCATCCTATTTCTTAAGGATGGGGGTAGAGGTGGGGGTGAGTGCTCAGTCCCAAAGATTTCACCAGTGCATGTAAGACAATATTTTTAGTATTACCATTATCAATAATAACGTCATATACTTTCTATTGAACTGTGTACCTTGTTTTGAAAATGGCATGCCTCTGTGATGGTGCTGGTTGTTTTGGTCATAACAACACCTTATGTACTATGCATTTTAAAGCCCTATCACCCTTATCACTTTCAATATGTTGTGATCCTTCTAGATCTTTTGGAGCCAGTGGGTCAAAATCATCATCTGAATGCTCAAATTCATTGACCAAATTAGTTGCACGTCTTTGTTGAAATTCATTAGATCTATGCCCTTTCTGATAGCACCTAAAACACTTGATATGTGATGGTTTGGCATAGGGATTAGGTTTTGGAAGTGGATTGTTTGGATTGTTGGTTTTAGGGATGAAATTTTTTGGAACTGGTGTGGGTTTTGTGGTGACTGGTAGGGTGAATTATAGGGTAAAGCCAACTCAAGTTTTTACTGGTAGAGGAATCACTAAAACGAAACCCAAATGGTATGGATTTTCTGGGTCTAACTAGCTATTTTTCCAGCTTTAGTACCATGATATTGGCTTGGTTGACAAACCATAAGGTTTGGCCCATATCTAGCAACCTTATGAGGTTCTTGCTCCCACGTGTTGGCTCACAAGCCAAGCCTCATGAACTCCTTATTGTATTCAGTGAAACTTTCTTTTCCCTACTGGCACTAATGATATTGCTGGTAAAGAAGTTGTTCCCAATCAGTTGGTAGAAAACTATAACACCATCAGTTTCTTCATTCTTTCCCAAGAAGTGATTGGTGCCTTACCTATCAACCTTCTTTCATTTTTCATGTGTTCCCACCAAGCATAGGTACCACCCTTAATCTTATAAGCCACTAGTTTAACTTTTCTCTCTTCTTGTTTCTTCGTGTAATAGAAGAAATTCTTAACAACAAGCATCCAATCAAGAAATTCTTCCATGTGTGAATGACTAGTGAAAGTGAGCAGATCCACATTAAGTCGGTAGTTTTTCTTCCCATGTGAATGTTGCTCATATCGTTTTCTAGTAAAGTCTAGATGATTGCCTCTTATACCTTCATACTATCAATTAACAGAGTCTTGATTAACAAAGTATGGGTGATTGTCTCTCATACTCTCATATTTTCGGTTAATAGAGTCTCGGTTGGTGAACTTATTATAGGTCCAGCTTGAAGTGCCTCCATCGAACCCAAATTTTTTAGGGTTCAATCTTGGTGGAGTTACGAGGTCATCATTAGAGTCTGGGTGGATGTGAGTATCAGAATCGAAGTGATTGCGAGGAAACACAGGTGTGCAATGAGGTTGAGGTAGTATGTGCAATGAATGTTTATCGTGAATAATCTATTTTCCTTGCGGTTTCAGCTGTCTCTGAATCTCGATCAACTGGGCTTGGATTTGGGTGGTGGTATGTATGAGTGATTGCTAAAGGTCTCGCAACACCTTTTCAATCCTCTACTTGAATCAACTTTCAAGGCCAACCATTGTAACCCATAGGTTCTTAGTGTCATCACTACCATCACCAATGGTTTGGTTGTTGGACGTCGTCATCTGAATTGTAGTTCAAACCAAGCTTTGATACCAAATTTTGGAGCTCTAAACTCACTATTCATGCTCTGTGAAGAAGGCGATGAAATTGGTAAAAATAAGAATGAGCACTAGTTGTGGCTATGCATGGGTTATATAGAATTGAGCTTAATCGTTTCCATGTGCGTAAAGCATCATACACCACTCATACACATGGCCCAATTGATTCCCAGGTGCATCATGCACTACTCTCACACACGCTACCCATGACCTAATGGCCACCATGTGGGCATCCATTTGCATTTTGGCACCAAGGTTGGTTATGCAATTACAATAGACAATAAAAGGGAAATTAGTTGCTCTCTGCATCATAAAAGAGAAAAAATACCTTTAAAATCCGATTTAGTTATTGAAGTTTTTTTTTTATGAAATGATTTTATTGGTCCCTATCCTCCATCTCTTCTATCAAACTATTACAATTACTTTTACATTTTTACATAAACATACGTGTGGATCTAAGTCGTATTTAACACTTAATTTTTTTAAAATCTTAATTTTAATTTATATCACTTTAAAACAAATATTTTTTATTTTAAAAATATAAATAAAATATAAAAATAAATAAAATTTTTATAATGAAATTAGTTTAATATGTAAGGAAATCAAAAAATAAATTACACAATATATTAAATATAAATTATTTATTAAAATATTTATTATTAATTTTATCATAATATATTATATATATTGTAACCAAATATTTTATAGACTAACTATGATACTTAACATATTTAATACGTCGCATTAAATTGTGTTTTATTTTTTTCCCATTTGAAAGCTACAATGTGGACTAGTTTTGGTTCCTGGACTTTTTATCTGGTCTAAGATGGTGTCCTGGTGAACCAAAAATGTCAGTTGACTTCGTCTTACTAATTAATAATATTAATACACCATTTCTCTGTCTTCTCATTTAGTGATCTCCTAGTCCCCTCATCTCTTCCATCAAACTATAATAATTTTTTCTACACTTACCAATGGTCTTAAACAGAAGAGCTCTTGTTTTGCTCCTTGTTTTTCTCTCCTCATTTTGTGGGATGTATTCAATTAGTGACAGAGATTGCTTGAAATCCATTAAAGATTCCCTACAAGACCCTTTCAATTACTTAAACTCATCATGGGACTTTAGCGAAAAAACAGCAGGTTCAATCTGTAATTTTATAGGTGTTGAATGTTGGCACGGAGATGAGGATAGGGTCCTACTGATCCAGCTCTCAGGTATGGGATTAAAGGGCATTTTTCCTAAAGGTCTTAAAGAATGCACAAGTTTAACTGGTTTAGACCTTTCCAATAATCAACTCTATGGATCTATCCCACAGGATATAGCTACATTAGTCGGGTTTGTTACAAGTCTTGATCTTTCAAACAACGATCTCTCAGGTCAAATTCCTAGCCAATTATCTAACTTGACTTATCTGAATGTTCTAAGACTTGATCACAACCGGCTTACCGGTAACATACCGGCGGAACTTGGAATGCTTCAGAGGCTTAAAATCTTCAGTGTTTCAAACAATTTGTTATCGGGACCAGTTCCTCAGTTTAGTGAAAATGTAGTTACAATTGATAGCTATGCAAATAATAAGAAACTTTGTGGAGAACCTTTAGAACCCTGTCAAAAGAAACAGAGACTATTGGATGATAATGTCAAAATTTATGGATTCATAATTGGTTTTATAGGTTCTTTTATTCTTGTTTGTACTTGTCAATGCTTCTTGTCCTTCGATCAAGCAAAGAAGAAGTTATTAATGATGATCAGATTATTTATCTTGGGAAAGAAATCTAATGGAGATCATGAATCCTTTAATCTCACTCAGTTCCCATCTTTAAAGGTCACTCTCTCTCTCTCTCAAAACACATACAGAATTAATTATCTCTTTCTTTCATTTTTAACTTCCATAGCCACCCAGAATTAATTATATATTTGCATAGTTTTTTCTTTTAAAAATACTGACTCAAAAACAAAAAAATGATTCAAATAGCCGGTTTCGTAGTAGTGCCGTTTGGGTGTGCTTTTTAAAAAAGTGATTTCAAGACAAGTACTTAAGGTATTTGGTAAAAAAAATGTTATAACTGATTTTGTATGATTTTACCAGACTTGTTTTGTAACATATTTTGTTTTCTTTGTTGTTCAAACTCAAATATTTTGTTTTCTTTGTTGTTCAAACACAACTAGAATAAAATTTTTGTTTTCATTAATAAATGATTTTGAAACAAGAAAACTAATTTTAAATAACTTATTACAAAACGAATCCTTGGTAGTTATATTAGGAAGGGTGCCTAAAAAAGCAGTGTTTTAAAAGGGAAGGATTTGTATTTCTTTTAACCTATTCAAAATTTCAAAAATGCTTATCTGGAAAATCACTTCCAATTAGGTTTTTTAGCGGTTTATTTATCTCCATGGCTTTTATAGTTGTTTTAATGTCATTGACAGATTGATCCTAGGCCTGAAAACCTCATCAACAACATAAGCTTTGCAGAACTCAGCAAAGCAACTGACAATTTCAGTGAGGATAATATCATTGGACTTGGAAAGATGGGAACAGTGTACAAGGCTCCATATCCTAACGGTTTTTATCTTGCAGTTAAAAGATTAACTAACATTCAACAATTTGAAAACCAATTCTTATCAGAGATATTGGCTCTTGGAAGATTAAGACATGTCAATTTAGTCCCTTTGTTAGGTTTTAGCATAGAAAGTGATCATGAAAAACTTCTGGTATACAAATACATGCCAAATGGTAACCTTTATGATTGGTTACACTTACACCCTAAGCAAAATGAACCTAAGATTTTAGAATGGCCTTTGAGAGTTAAAATTGCCATTGGAATTGCAAGGGGCTTAGCTTGGCTTCATCATAAGTGTAATTTTCGAGTAGTTCATCGAAATCTTACATCAAAATGTGTGCTACTTGATCGTTATTTCCAGCCACATATATCAAATTTTGAACATACAATCATATCGAATAACGAAGGAGCAATGTTCGTAAACCGAGATGAAATTGATTGGGGACATTTTGTTGAAACTGAAGAGTGGGAATCAGACTATGTTAAGAAGGATGTGTATAGCTATGGACTTGTGTTGATTGAGCTAATTACTGGAAAAAAAATCACCGGTTGTTCTTCTTCTAGTAGTTTTGATCATAATGCTTTGGTGGAATGGATTAATTCTCTTGATCTGAGTAGCAGCAGATCTTGTAATCTTAGTTATGTAGTTGACAATGCTTTAGTTGGGCAAGGATTTGAAGATGAGATATTGGAGTTCCTCAGAGTAAGTTTCAATTGTGTACAACCTTTTTCATATCAAAGGCCAACAATGCTTGAAGTATATAAAAGAATAAGCAGTTTTGGTGGAAGATATGGAATCACTTGTGATTTTGGAAATTTCGTACCAAGCATCCAAGAAGCTGATCATGAAGAGGTTGAATTATGATGGCTCCAAATAAAACCATAGAATGTATTTTTTTTTATACAATTCAAAATCACACCCCGTAGCCTTTAATATTCCTAATGGATTTTGAAATGTTCGTTCCAAGCATGCAAGAAGTTGATCATGAAGAAATTGAATTATGATGGCTCCAAATAAAACCATAGAATGTTTTTCTATACAATTCAAAATCATATTCATAAATGTGACTCGAAACCCAAATCTTAATATGCTTAATAGATTTCATATAATTGAGTCACTAACTCGTTAGTTAAATATCATCTTTATTAATAAAAATGATGTTCTTAATCTATATTTCACTTTTTCTTTAGTTTTGTTCATATTCATATGAAGTCATTAGATAAATAGTAAAATCTAAGCTTGAATTGGTATACTTATGAAAAAATTAAAAATGTTAATAAAATAGAAATAATATAATCACAATTTATGTGTAATTGTATGATATTAACTTTTTTCATATATAGAACTTTTTTTAACCACACAAGATGAAGAAAAATACATATTTTTCGTACAAAAATAAAAAATATATGTTTTTTTTTATGATAGCATATTTTGTCTTTAAAAAAAATATATGTTTTTTTTTATGAGAGCATATTTTGTCCTTAAAAAAAATATATGTAGAGGTAAAGACTAAAACTGAAATAATATAAATTAGTAAGTTATATATCAGTGCATTGCATTTACTTCTACATTACACATTATATGTATTTGTAAAACTAAATGGAATATTTGGAAAACAAACCATTATTACTTGACTAAGAACGGACGGAGTGAAAATTGGGTTTTGCTCGGTGGATTCCATTGGGATTCATCGTCGTTCTGAAAATAAAATATCTAAATTAAGAAAATATATATATACATATGTCAGATCCGATCAAGTGGGCGAATCCCCTTATGATACTGTGAGCGAGAATGCATTTCCTTGAATGAAATAGATTAAAACTAGTAATGTTATTAGATGGGATACTTGAAAAAAAGTTATCTGAATTCATCTTAGGCTAAAATGTAACATTTGTGTCAAATTTTAGTTAAATTATTTTTAAATTTTTAAAACATACTATTTTGACTATCAAATTTTTAAAATTTTGCGTATAGTTTCCTAAATTTTTAAACATACAATTTAATAATCAATTTTTATAAACTTCACGTATAGATTTTAAATTTTTTATTCACTAATATGTATTTTAGTAATTAAGTTATAATCTATATATAATATTTTAAAAATTTAAGATTAAATTATAAGATTTAAAAGTTTAAAAAGTTATGTATGAAATTTTAAAAATTTGATAACTAAATCATACGTTTCAAAAATTTAAAGACTTATTTATGAAAATTAGAGGTAGTTTTTCACTAAAATTCAAGCTCTATGAAAATTAGAAAACCAATCTCTTAGATCTAGATTGTATAAAAGATAGGAAAAAAAAACCTTAAATAAATAAGCTAGTGGTACTAGTCTGCTCATACAACACTCTCAAACTATACAAACAAATCCTTCAATTTGTAGGGTATTAGTAGCTCATAAAATAACCAAAAATGATAAAGTTTGATTTTTAAATTTAACAGACTAGCAACATTTATTGAAGCAATAGACTATGCCTACAGGAAGAGAATATTTAGATAATATTTTAAGCAATAATTATTTAAAAAATATAATAATTATAATAATATATTTTTCATTCCATTACAGTTGTAAACCAAACACTGTAATACTGATAATTCTTTTATTCTGGTGATTAAACCAAATAATGTAATAGTAATACAGTTTTCTTTTCATTTAATTACATTATCATTTATATTCCCATTTTTTTCATTTTGTGAACCAAACACTTCCTTAGTATGCATTTTCAATTTTTAGAATTTTTTAATTTTTAGGTTGTTTTTAATCACGATTTGGGTAGAAATTGATAAATACATGAAAACCAAATGCATGTATACTTAATATGAAACGTATGAACCCAATGATAAAAATTTGTTGTTATGACTAGGATAAGGAATGTAACATGCTCGTTAAGATACTTGCATTACTAATGTGATACGCATGTTAGTTTTGATTGGATCGATTCAAATTTTTGTACACATGTTCGTGATAATTTTAGTATTTTTATTAAGAGAAAATTTGTGGTGAGTTATATAAGTTGGTGAAATCTACATTTTAGAATCTATTTGATCATCACTTGAGGTAAAATTCAAAATAGTAATTAGCATAAGAATTAATTTATGCCTTATTTGAATTGATTTATCCTTTCAAGTTAACCATTGTTAATATCTTTAGTCACACATTTTTACCCAATTAAAAACCTTTCACATCTTTAAGCTACATTTTATATCTAAGCATTATCTTTACCCTTGCACTTTTAGCTTGTATAAAAAGAAAAATGCAATCATATGTTATGATATAGAGTAAGGTGAAATGTAATGCACCATATTTTTTTCCAAAAGAAAAACTCACAACATAATTATTCTTCTAAAGAAAAAGAAAATAAAATTGAAAATAAGTTTAAGGGTTTTGTAAAATTAAAAAAAGATTTGGAATAAAATAATATGAAAAAAATGAAAAGACAAGGTGCATTAAAATATCAAGTAAAAGCTCAATTGTAATTAAAAAATGCATGATGAATATAAAAAAAAGTTAAGGTGTGAAAAGAGCTTAAATGTTTTCATATAGTGATCCCCACCTAAGCCTTACATTACAAGTTTATAAAGCTCCTATGGATTTTTAACTAAGAGTATATTTATATTAGTGGTTCTAAGATTGAATTGATTAGCATGTTTATATAGGTTGATTTAATGAGTATATTGGATGAATTCATGTGAACCTTCTTATTATAGAATTGTACGATTTTTGAGGGGAATAGTTTTCATTGAATATGCATGTATTAATTGATATATATTTATAAATATACTACCCATGTCAGCTCATTTAGTTAGACTTGGGTTTACTTGAGGGCAACCAAAGAGTTAAGTTTGGGGTGTGATAACCCTATGAAAGTAGAGTCATTAGTGCACTTTTCGGCTAAATATTTGTTCATTTTATTTAATAAGTAATACTTTTGTGGTTAAAAATATTACAGTATAAAATTTCTACTAAAAAGGGATAAAAATATATTTTTTGAAGTTTTCTGAAATTTTTTGAAATTTTTATGGATATTTAATAATTTTTTTAATGTAGGATCAATCAGAACAAGACACATGGATGCGACGCAAGCAAGAGAAGCCAATCGGAGCATGCCTTCTGTACAGTTGATAAGTTATTACTACGTGGACACCATGTAAGAAAAGGAGCCAATTGGAGTGTGCTACGTGTACCAGATGATGTAGATGTTGCCATGTGTTGACACGACATTTATTCTGAGTTTTGTTCTGCAGTCAATGAGAGTCCCATGCATCATCACAGAATTCGTCCATTCATTACACTAGGGCACCATGAAATCCAAATTAATGAATCTTAGCATGTCATTTGTCATTGACTTAACAAATATTGACCAAAACCAGTTTATCCCGTCATGCGTTACTCGCTTATTCGTCCAATGTTTCTCCCATGCCATGTGTCACAATCTCATTGACCAACACTATTTAATTTTCCTTTTTTCATCTCAGCCTTTGATCTGAAGTTGATTTGATGGTCCATATTTTATCGAAGCCTAATTTAACCTCTTATTTATCACAAAAACCTCATTAATCAAATTTATAATTTTTATCAATTTTTAGTACCAAGACGAGAGAAAATACAAAAAAGTTCAAAAGGAAATACAATTTGGTAAGATTCAAGAAAATGTTGATACTACAATTCAAGATATTGATTGTATCTATTATTCTTTTCATTTCTTTATCAATTTTCATGTATTTCTTTATGAACCCAATTTTTGAATGTGATGATCTAATATTTTTACCCCATTTATGTGAAGTTGATTTGATGGTCCATTTTTTATCGAAGCCCAATTTAACCCCTTATTTATCACAAAAACCTCATTAATCAAATTTATAATTTTTATCAATTTTTAGTACCAAGAAGAGAGAAAATACAAAAAAGTTCAAAAGAAAATACAATTTGGTGGGATTCAAGAAAATGTTGATACTACAATTCAAGAGATTGATTATATCTATTATTCTTTTCATTTATTTATCAATTTCCATGTCTTTCTTTATGAACCCAATTTTTGGAATGTGATGATCTAATATTTTTACCCCATTTATGTCTAGCTAATTTATTAATTTAGGGATCTTATGAACCCAATTTTCCACACATGATAATCTATTATTTTTTACCCCAATTATGATTACAATTCAATTATATTATTTAATCTGATTTTTATGCTATTGATTATTTGGCTAACAATTTATCTATAGAGGTAATTAAATATATTTGAGAGCATTTTTTTAATTATTTTTCTTGATTAAATAACATGCATAGTTTCTAGGCAAAGATATATGGTTCTTATTATGTGATCCATAATTGATGAACTTAATAAGTAATATGCAATTTAATTGACATGAGAGTGTAATTATGTTAATTACTATATGACATGTAGTTTGCTTGAGATAATAATAGATGTTAGGTTAGATATTTTCTTATCATTTTACTACTTATTTAAGATATGTATACTTGTGTACCAATTGTACACAATTCGTATCGATCACTTGACATATGACTAGATTGATCGAGTTCCTAATTCTAAGAAACCTGAGGAGACTCGATTGAAGTTTGATCAGTCAACCCATAGAACTTTGTAAACATAATATCACTTAAGAGGTCTCGATCAAAGTCGACCAAATTTTATCGATCTAACCTATTTGATCAATCAAGGATCGAGTCGATTGATTGATTAATGTAAACAATGCTTTTCATATAAAAAATAATGATAATTGTTGTTGATATGTCTAGTGAATGTATGAATGTAAATAACTATATGTGATAATTTTTGCAACATACCTAAAGTATAAATATCTACAATTCAAGTATTTCTTCATCTTTATTTGAATAGCTTGAGAATCGAGCCTCGAAACTAGTTTAAATAGAAATACTTTGTCAATGAAAATTGGCAAAACTCATAACCTTATGCGAACATAGGGATTTTGGATTTATTATTGATCGGACACAGGTTATGTGCAATAAATATGTAAGTATACATATCGTAACAAGTAATATAATAATAATAATAAAAAGATCATTCACACAGAGATTATGTTATTAGAAACTAATTTTTAAAACTAAAAATCAATTTTTTTTATGTTTTTATGTTTCAAGAAAGAAAAATTAAAAGAAGTAAAAATAAATAATAATAATTAATAAATCAAATTTGGTAGTTAAGAAGATATATGATAAACATATCTAGGAATATTTTATCACCCAATTTTTAAACATTTGAATCACTAAAATTTTCAAATATAATTAGTAATCATTTGAATCTAATCTAACATGTATTCTTTTCTCAAGTAAACTATGCATCATATAGTAATTAACCTTATCAAACTTTCAATTAAATTACATGATACTCATTAATTTCATTAATTATGGATCACTTACATAAAAATTACACATTGGTGCCTAAAAACTATGCATGTTATTTAATCAAGAAAAATAATTAAATAATTATCTCAAATCTATTTAATTACCTCTATAAATCACTTGTTGGTAAAAAAAATTAATAGCATAAAAATCAGATTAAATAATATAATTTAATTGAAATCATAATTGAGATAAAATGTTAGATCATCGCATATTAAAAATTGGGTTCATAAGATCTATAGATTAATAAATTAGGTAGATATAAATTTTTTCATAAAGCTCATATTTTCATAAAGAAAGATATAAAAATTAGTAAAGAAAGAAGAAGAAGAAGAAGAAGAAGAAGAAGAAGAAATATTATCAATATCTTGAATTGTAGTACCAATCTTTTATTGAATCTCCATCAAAATTGTATTTTTTATTTATTTTTCTGTATTTTTGTCATTTTTTAGCTCCAAAATTGATAAAAATTATGTAATTTTTGGCTCATTGGGATTTATGGGGAAATTAAGGGATTAAATTAATATTAGGTAAAATCTAGACTATCAGATCAAGGGTTGAGATGAAAAAAAGGAAAAATTAATAACACAGGTGAATGATAATGCGACATATGTCACATGGATATACTAGACAAATCAGCGCACATCACATGACAAATTTGACTAGTCGTGGTTTGTAGGCATTGAGTCAACACCACGTGACGCAATTTGATTTACAGTTACAGATTGCATTGCTCAGGTGGAAAGAATGGACGAATCAGGTGATGACGCATGGCATACCCATTAACCTTGTTATGAAACTCATAATGAACATCGTGCTGACATGTGGCAAATCCTTCGTTACTCGTTACACATAGCATTGCGAGATTGGCCCTTTTTGCTAACATAGGTCCACATGGAATGCCTGGTTAGCTCCCATGCTTGTGTGGCATTCACATGGGATACTTCTTTCATAAGGATATTAGGTAACTAATCTTCTGATTGACTCATTGATAGTTCCACTACCTCTTCATCCAGCTTCTTCTTAATGAAAAACCCATTTACCTCGATATGCTTTGTACAATTATATTGAACTAAATTATGGGCTATATCCTATGATGCTTTATTGTCATAATATTGCTAAATTGGTTGCTACGAAGAACATCCTAGGTCTTGTAAGAGAAATTTCAACAACAATTCTTCATAAATTCCTAAGGTTAGTCCTCTATACTTAGCTTATGCACTAGATTATGTGATAACATTATGTTTCTTACTTCTCCATGTAACTAGGTTCTCACCAACAAAGATAAATTATTCTGAAGTTGATCGCTTATTGTTAACTGTTCCACCCAATCCGTATATGTATATATCTTGATGTTTTACTTGTTTGTGTTTTTAGAGAATAGAATTCTCTTTCCTGGTGCAAATTTTAGATACCTTAAAATATGCATGATTGTATTCATATATTATTCACCGAGATTATGCATGAATTTACTAACAATTCTCATAACATAAGCTAGATCTAGTCTTGTGCAAACTAAATAGATAAATCTTCCAACAAGTTATTGATATCTCCCTCTGTTCATAGATATTTGGCTTGTCTCAATACATAACTTCAACCTCTCTTCCACTAGAGTGTCTACTAGCTTGTAGGCTAAAATTTTAGTTTCATGTAGTAGATCCAAGGCATACTTTCTTAAGATAAGAAGAGTCCTTTACTCGATCGAGATGCTTCAATTCCTAGAGTGTATTTTAAGGGGCCTAATCTTTTATTTCAAATTGCTAGGACATGTACTCTTACAAAGCTCTCATTTATTTTGGATCGTTGCCTGTGATGATCATGTCATCTATATATACAATGGGAGCAGTAATTTTCCCATGTTGCTTCTTTAAAAATAATGTGTGATCTAAATTACTTTGTCTATAACCAATGTTTGTCATAGATATGGTAAATCGTCCAAACCAAGCTCTAAGGGACTTTTTTAATCGATATAGTGATTTTTTAATCGATATAGTGATTTTTTAATCTACACACCTTTTGTTTTTGTCTTTCTGTTACCATGCACACTGGTAGGAGATCTATGTAGACTTCTTCAGATAGATCACTATGTAAGAATGCATTATTCATATAAAATTGTTGTAATGACCAATCAAAATTTTCAACTAAGGATAACAAGACCCAGATTGTGTTGATTTTGGCTATAGGTGAAAATGTTTTAATGTAGTCAATTTCATAAGTTTGGGTGTATCTTTTTTCCATTAATCTTACTTTAAAACGTTTAATCGTACCAACAGCTTTGTATTTCATATTAAAGATCCATCGAAACCTAACCATTTTTTCTGTGGTTCTATCGATGAGCTCCCCAGTTTGATTCTTTTACAAGAAGGCCATATCTTCATTCATTATGGCTTTCCATTCTAGATCGGTCAAGGCTTCCTATACACTATTAGGTATAGATATAGTAGATAATTGATTGAAAAATGACTGATATATTTTTGACAAATAATGGGTAGGTATATAATAGTTCATGGGATATCTTATATTACTAGACAATTGAGGTTTATATGTAGGTTTTGGAATACCTCTGGTGAGACATTATGGTAATTATCTCATGGATGACTTAGGAATTATATAAGGAATCTCCTTAAATAATTATTGATTTGGCGTATCAATTGAGATAGACTCAGGCTTGATTTCATGAGCTTCTTGGCTTTTGAGCTGTTCATTCCCACTTAGGTCCACAGTTTGACCATTGAATTCTAATTTATCCACTTTTACAATTATTGTGTTATTAAGTAAGGTATCACCATTTATATCCAAGTTTTGACTATTCAGATTCAAATCACTAATATTTTGGCAAGATACTTTTAGCATTTCTTCTTCAAGGTTGTATACAAATGTCTAAATTTCGTCAAGATTTTCCCTCTAAAAGTCAGACTTATTGAAATACATATTTTATTCATGAAAGATAACATCCATAGTGATAACATGTATTTAATAGGGGGTTGATAACATCTATAAATTTTTTTATGAATATCATATCCAAAAAAGACACATTTTAAGGCTATAGGTAGTAACTTATTGCGTTGGTGTTTATGAAGATGAACATAAGCAACACATTAGAAGACATGAGAAGGTAGGTTTTGGACTGTTGGAACAATGATAGCTTCTACAAGTGTCTAAAAGGATGTTTTGCAGTTGATAGAATGAGATGGAACACAATTTATGAGATATGCGGTAAAGAGAATAGTTTCGCCCCAATAGCATAAGGGTATATGAGCCTCGATTAGAGAAGCATGAATAACTTTCAATAAGTGTTTATTCTTGCATTTGGCCACACTAATTTTTTGAGCTGTATTCGGATAACTAGTTTTATTAATTGAGCCATAAGAGTCCAAAAATTAGTAAAGTTTAGAACTATAGTATTCCCTGCCATTATCACTTTGTAACACTTGTATTCGAGCATTTTCCTATGTACGAATAGTGTTATAAAATTTCTGAAACATAAATGTAACTTCTAATTTGGATTTTGATCATACACATCCAAGTCATTCGAATATAATCATTTATAAATGTCACAAACAAATGTGACCTCTCCAACGTGGGAACTTTGGATAGTTCCCAAATATTAGAGTGATTAACCATAAAAGGAACTGAACTTTTATTTAAACTCAAAGGAAATAAAACATGTTGTATTTTTTCAAGTTCACACACATCACATTTGAAAACATAAATATCTAAATTGGTAAATAAACTAAGAAACAAATTTTTTAAATAACTAAATAATATATTTTCCAAACATTGATGCCAAACCCATATCTTAGTTATCTTTTCTTGTGAACCAATAATTTTGATTGCAAAATCTTTTTTCTAATCTTCAAGAAGGTTTTAACTACAAGTCTAAATAATATAACTTCCATTTCTTAACACCATAACCAATTGTTTATCGAGTCTGAATATCCTTGAACACATAATAATTAGGCCAAAAAATAAAAATACAAGATAAGGTAGTAGTTATTTGAGAGACTGACATAACGTTATAATCTAAAGAGGGAATAGCTAAATAGAATCAAGATGTAAATTATTAGTAATATTTGATGATCGCTCCCCAATAATTGAGGTGATATGACCATTGAATGTGGAGACGCAATCTTGAGAGGATGGGTTAAGGGTTAAGATTTGTCTTACATCAAATTTCATATGATCAGTAGCACCATAATCAATTATCCTTGCACTATTCAAAATAGGTGTAGAAATGTTTAAGACTTTACCTTCAATGTTTGTAACGGTTACCAATGCTAATGATGTAAGGGTAGGATCATCTTCCTTTGTTTGAGTGACTACTGTAGTAGATGGTCGCTTAGAATTTTGATGTCATTTTGGGTGTTGGATATCCAATGAGTTCAAAGTAAAGACTTATGGAATGGCCTATTTGATTGTAGTGAGTACATTTGTAGGTAGGTTTTTCAGAATTATTGTAATTCTTCAGATTGGTTGATTTTGGTTGGTCTTATGATATCTTACCGGATTTATGGTAAGAAATCATAATGAAAGCTTTAGGTTTCTTAATGTCCTCATTCAAAATAGTAATTTGTATGGTCTCATGACAAAATAAGGAATAACACTATTCTAGACTTAGGAATGGTTCATAACGTAAAATTTATTGTCAAAATTGATCAAAAACTTTATCCAATCTAATAAGAAATATGTGTACTCGGGTTCGCTAAATGGATTATTGATATATGGTAACATCATTCGAATCCTTTATAACCACTTTATCAAGATAATCTAGTTCCAAAAAATTTTTGTTAACTCCACGTAGTATACCGAGAGTGATTTGACACCTTATTTGGCTGAGAAGGATTTTTGATGCAAAAAATAGACATGTATCTCATCATTACCATCATAAAAGCTTTAAAAGAGTACTCCATATTGCATGGGTAATGGGTATACGAAGATAGCACTTCATGATGTTAAGAGATATAGACATCAAAATTGCACTTTTTGATTTTTAGCATACCATTTTTTTTATCTAGTGTTCGACACCGCAGATGGAGTGATTTTACCCATAATGTAGAAGAGTTTTTCTCATTCAGTAATATGCATCTCTATCAATTGAGAGCACACATCGTAATTTGTTTCGGTAAGTAGAATGTTAGTATTAAAAGGACCTTCAGACTAAAAAAGACTGGAATATATTTAGTTTGTATAGACTCAATTTATTCACTCATTTTTTTTCTTTTCTCTTCTTTTTTTAAATAATAATATGATGGTACATTAAATTAAACATATTAAATACACTAAATGTCTCATATTCAACAAATGAAAATAAGGCTTGTAGCATAAACCTTTGTGAGGGTAAGGTATTGTGATTGGGACTGATGGAGACGCATCGGAAAGGTTGTTATGCAATAAGGACTTATGTACAACGGTGATGCTAAGCATGGTGGGTTTTAGGCGATGGGTTTATGGTGGCTTATCGACGGTGAAATAAAAATTTGTTTACATCGCGATAGACGACAATGATAGGTGGACAGAGACATACAGAGGTGAGTATGGTTTTCTTTGGGTGATTTTATATGTGAATGAGTTTGGTCAAAGGTTTTCTATGTAAATGGGTTGTGGTTATGAAGCAACTAAGGAGGGTGGTTAGGTCAAAGGTTTGGATGGTAGAGTTGGTTTGAGTGTAAGTGGTAAAGGTTTTTTTTATTGGATAATTTTTTGTTTACATAACCGTTCTAGAGTTTGATATCATGAAAATGAGAATAATAAATTAAATTTTTTATTGTATTATTTGATTGATCAGATATAATTTATATATATAAGATTAGAATTACCAATTAATTTCCCCTATAAAATCTTTATGATTTGTATGCAACTAAATAAGAAAATAATTAACAACATAAATAATTAACAACATTTACAAGATTGTTAGTATTTTAACAAAAGCTATTTGTAAACACAATTGAACCACAACTTTATAAAATCTAATATATCTCGGCATTCATTTGTCTTCCCATACGTTGGTGGAGGTTTAGCCATATTGGGATGGGGTCTTTCTTAGTACCAAACTATTCCTCTTTATTTTGAAAAACTCTATATATCATAAATTTTAGATGAATTTAAAATGGTATAACACAGTGTAATTATTATGTATAATCAAACTTAGCTATATTTATATTTTAATACAATGTGCATGAATAAAAACTGTGCTAGTCATGATGATAGTAGCCAATTAACTATTAATTTCTTTAATCAAATCGTCACCATACATCAAATTTGCAAATAATGGGGAACAAATTCACATTATATACTTGGTTATATATAGAAACTGGGGATAAATAACAATAAAAAGAAGAAAATGTTAATACAATTAAGCAAGTTTCAAGAAGTATAGTTTTGAAGTAGTTTTTTGAGAATACAAGTGATTCTGGAAAAGGATGGTCTTATGGAAGCATCTCCATCCAATGAAAGGCAAATTAGCTCAATTATCTCCTTACTGAATCCTTGACTTTGGTTGTCAAGATCAGGAAGCCTTGGCCTTAAATTACTATCTGCAACTTCCATGGCAATCTATCATAAACAATGACTAGATATATTAATTAATAGTCCAATTCCTCATATCATATTATTTCATATTAATATTTCTTCATATTTTACATTTTATATATCAAATTTTATTAAATTAAATCAGTTAAGATGTTTGTTATTTTAAGAAAGAGGTAGCAATTCGAGATAGAACCTATAAAAAGAACATGACCCGTTACGATAAATTATTATTATTTATAACTAATTAGTATTTTTTGTAAAATAAAGATATTGATTTTTTTTATCATTATAAAAAATGATATCGATAATAATTTAATTTTTTATAATATTAAAAAATATAACAAAAATAAAATAAGAATAAACATGAAAGATTAATTGTTGGGAAATTACGCAAATTCACGATAAGTCAGATTTATGAGAAAGCAAGAATAGAAAAATAACACACAAATTTGATAACAGAGTTCGGCCAATTTTGT
The DNA here is from genome assembly GCA_033030585.1 of Hippophae rhamnoides. Lineage (NCBI taxonomy): Eukaryota > Viridiplantae > Streptophyta > Magnoliopsida > Rosales > Elaeagnaceae > Hippophae > Hippophae rhamnoides. Next base: position 13,784,470 of record CM065431.1, read on the forward strand.
TTACGTCTCCGGACCTGCTGCAGATCTGGGAGAAATTACACAAAGTGTTTACAACACTCACAACTCACAATTACACCCAAGAAAATTACTCTCAATTTTCTCTCAATTGGAATGAAGACTTTGTATGATTAATTCATTACAATTACACATCTATTTATAGGAAACTTCACTCCTTGAATTACTCCTTAAATTAATGGTTCCTTAAATTGCTCCTTGAATTAAGCTCCTTGTTTTGCTCCATGTTTTACTTCATGTTTTGCTCCTTAATTTGCTCCTTAAATAAAAAAGCTTTATGACAATCTCCAACAATCTCCAACAATCTCCCACTTGAAGACTGATTTCAATCTGTCTTCACACCTCGATCAATGCAGCAGCTTTTCTAGTCTTTGTTACACTAGCGAGTGAGTTGAGCCGAGACTTCAGTTTGTCAATAGTCACCACCTTTGTTAACATATCGCTAGATTTTTGCTTCCTTGAATCTTCTCTAGTATTAACACATCATCTTCCAATGTAGATCGATGAAGTGATAATGAAGTCCAATATGCTTTGTTAGAATGAAATCTTGAATTCTTCGCCAAGTGTATTGCACTTGACTATCACTATCGCGTAACATTCTTCTCTTGTTTGAATCCCATCTCAATTAACAAACGCTCAAGCCATTATCATCTCTTTACTAGCGATTCTTGCCCATCGCCACCATACTACGTAGTAGATGAGTGACAATTTTTTGTATTTGTGACATCCAACTAATAGTTGTAGTTCCAACAAGTAAATATATAACCGGTGGTACTTCTTCTGATCTAACTTGACCTCCAAAGTTTCAAGGCCACGCACTTATACTTTTAACTCTCCTTTACTAAAGTACAAGCACTTTTCTGTGATGGCCGCAGATACCTCGTAATCCATCATTTGCTGCTTATGAGTTTTCCTTGGATTTGACATAAATCCGCTAACAACTACTCACCGCGTGGCCAATGTCCGGTCTCATACGCACTACCGTTGTGTATATCAAACTTCCAATGGGCCGAGGCATAAGGAACCTTAGCCATGAATTCTCTCTCTCTCTTCCTCCGTCCGAGGGACCATCCTTGGATAGGCAAAAATGATCGCCGTGGTGTGCTAACCGACTTGGCATCACCCATATTGAATCTCTTCAAAACACGATTGATGTCTTTCGCCCGAGATAACCGCTGAGGATCCTTTCTTCTTATTTCTTGTGATTTGCATTCCAAGAATCTTAACTTTCTTTGGTTAGTCTTTCATGTCAAATTCCTTTGACAATTCGTCGCTTTCAACCTTTTAATATCATCCATATCTGAACCCGCTACTAACGTATCATCAACATAAAGTAGTAAAATATAATTGGACTATATCTCTCAAGTAGCAACAATGATCAACATCATGACTTCTCGGAAACCTTCCTTATCGTGAAGCCGTCAAACTTTACGTACCATTGTCTCGGGGCTTGTTTCAGGCCATACAAACTCTTCTTAAGTCCGCACCATGTTTTTCTTCCCCCTTTCCGAGAAACCTTCCTGGGCCGGTACACGTATATCTCTTCATCTAAATCTCCGTGAAGGAATACGGTCTTCACATCCAACTGCTCAAGATGAAGATCTTCAATAGCTACAATACTCAAACCGATTTGATAGTATTGAGCTTCACAAGGAGGGAAAATGTCGCTGTAGTCAAATCCTTCTTCTCTGAAACCGCTTTAACAACTAGGTCAGGCTTTTTGTATCTCTTGAACCATCACGCTCACTCTTTCACCCGGTACACCCGTTTGTTGTGAAGTTGCCTTCTTTCCTATAGGTAACTCAACTAGTTCCCATGCGGTTGGAGATGAGAGATTTCATTTCTTCTTTCATAGCAAGCTCCCACTTATTGGAATCTCGAGTCCGACAAGCTTCATCATACCATTCGGGCTCCATCAGTGATCAAGACGTATATAGTTCATATATCTCTTAGGCACGAGGCCGAAGACCTTCCATACGGTGGAGTAAGAGGTTGTGGTGTGTCGAATGTTGTGTCTTGCTTTGTCAACAAGTTCCTCCGTGAGGACTTGTTACAATTGGTTCTATTGCGGAACTATCCGGGACATCATTTGCATGCGAAATCGACTCATTCCGCTCTGATGGCGTCTATTTTATGCGTAATGTCCCTTATACATCACCCTTTCGTTGAAAATCACATCTCTACTACGGATAACTTTCTTCTCTTTTCGTCATCCCAAATGCGGTAGCCAAACTCATCCTCACCATAAATTACTGTGCATTTTCTTGGATTTGGGATCGAAGCTTATTCTGCACTTGATCATTGATATGCACAAATGCTACACATTCGAAAACTTTTAGATGTGATAGTTTCACCTCTTTTCCGCCTCCATACCTCACTCACAGTATTCTATGCTCCAATGGAACGAGATGGGCCTTGGTTGATCAAGTGCTACCATGTTGGCTTCTACCCGGAACTACTTCAGACTGATCATATGCGAATGCTTCGCTCTTTCGTCGACATTCGGTTCATACGCTCGCCCATTGTGTTGAGGCGTGCATGTCACAGTTCTTTCCATTCTGATCCCGTGCTCATAGAAAAAATTTTTGAATATGGTGTCTTCATATTCACCACCATTATCGGTTCTGAGCTTTTTGATCTTTAAACCCGTCTCATTTTCCACCATAGCTTTCCATCTTCTGAAATCCTCAAATACTTCAAACTTATGCTTTAGAAAGTAAACTCATACCTTCCGAGAGTGATCATTGATGAAAGTCACGAAGTAGTGTTTCCTACCAATAGATGAGACGTTCGTTGGTCCCCAAACATCAGAGTGAATAAGCTCTAGCCTTTCCTTCTTTGAGATTCTACAACTTGTTTGAAAGTTGACTCTCTTTTACTTTCCAAGTATGCAATCTTCGTACATGTCTATCTCCGTAAACTGTAGACTTGGAAGTTTTCCCTTTGAGTGCATAATCTTCATCCCCTTCTCACTCATATGGCCGAGTCTCTGGTGCCACAGATTTGGTGTTTCATTGCTTGATGCAACTATAATTGAACAACGTGCCTCTACTGTCATGTAAAGAGTGTCACTTTTCTTACCTCGAGCAACTATCATTGCACCCTTTGAAATCTTCCAATCATCGCCATAGAAGATCGTAGTGTAGCCTTCACTGGCCAACTACCCCACTAAGATTAAGTTCCTTTTGAGATCGGGAATATGCCTCACATCCTTTAGTTCCCAAATAGATCCGTTCAACTTAATCTTCACTACACTTTTTTCCAATAATAGCACATGGTTGATCATTACCAAGATATACCTTTCCAAGGTTTCCAGGGACATATTTCTCGAAGAATTCTTTTTGTGAAGTAGCATGGAACGATGCTCCAGAGTCTAACACCTAAGATTCTTCCTTGCTCTCCAAAGAGCATATCAATGCATCTTCTCCTCCTGAGGTGGAAGTAACATTTGCCTCTGCCTTCACTTGTTTGTCCTGCACTCTTTGCATTGATTTTTGTAGTGCTGGTTCTTCCACAATTCCAACACTCGATAGTCTTCTAGCTATGGGAATTATTAGATTCCTGGTTGGACCTCCGTCCTTTGATATATCTCGGTAGTCTGTTCTGCCACATCCATTCCCTTTGGTTGAATTTCTTCCTCTTGACTCTGTATGCAAAACTGAAGAAGTTGATGATTCACCTACCTCTCTACGTCGGATCTCTTCACTGAGAACCAAATCATGAACATCGTCAAATTTCAACTTATTGTTTCCTGACGAGCTACTCATAGTCGTGACAGTAGCATTCCAAATTTCTGGTAAAGAAGACAAAAGTATCAATGCTCGTACTTCTTCATTGAATTCAATTTCCACTGAACTCAACTGGGTTGTGACTGTGTTGAGTTCATTGAGATGTTGAGCTACCGATGCGCCTTCATTCATCCGTAAATTGAACAAATGCCTCATCAAGTGCACTTTGTTCAGGTCAACTTCTCATACATATTGGAGTAGAGTCATAAGACCCACCGTAGTCTTTTCTGCTTTGCAATGTTGAAAGCAACATTACGGGATAGCGTCAATCGAATAACTCCGGTATTTCGCACTGTCTAGAAGATTCCAATCTTCTTCCTTCATAACCTACGGCTTTTTCCCCGAGAGGTTGATATAGATTTCTTTGATACGTATAATCCTATATCTGCGCATTTTCCAAAACCCGAAATGTGCCATTAAATTTCTCGAGTTTCACCCTTCCTTCATCTCTGCGGCCATTGCTCCTCACTCAAACCGACTTCATGGGATCGTTTCTCGACTATTTCTATAAACCATAGTATGTTAGAACACCTCCATCAACGAACAAAAATCACCAACAAAATGTCATTATTCACGTAATTCACTATTCACGTAAATAGTAACCTTGCGAGGAAAATTGAGCCAATCACCACCAATGGCCTCACGATACAGGTTGTTGGGAAATTACGCAAATTCTAGATAAGCCGATGAGGAAAGCAAGAATAGAAAAATAACACACTGAAATTTGATAACTGAGTTCTACTAATCTTGCTTACGTCTCCGGACCTGCTGCAGATCTTTTTACTGAAAGGGGAGAAATTACACAAGGTGTTTACAACACTTACAAATCACAATTACACCCAAGAAAATTACTCTCAATTTTCTCTCACAAAAGCTTTTCTCTCTAAGCTTTTCTCTCAATTGGAATGAAGGATTTGGATGATTAATTCATTACAATTACACATCTATTTATAGGAAAATCCACTCCTTGAATTACTCCTTAAATTAATGGTTCCTTAAATTTCTCCTTGAATTAAACTCTTGTTTTGCTCCATTTCAATTGCTCCACGTTGTCATTGCTTTGCTCCACGTTTTACTCCATGTTTGCTTTGCTAGTTTACTTTTCTTTCTACATGTTTTGCTCCTTAATTTGCTCCTTAAATTAAGGAGCTTTATGACAATCTCCAACATTAACAAGATTTGAAAACATTTGGTTTATTGCATGAATTTTAAAATTTGATTCAATTTATTATTTTAGCCTCTTTTAAATTTTATTTTGTACACAAATTACTACGTTTATATGCCAACTTGTTATTTTGTACACAAATTACTACGTTTATATGCCAACTTGTTAAGTCATGTTATTTTTTAAAGTATGTTTATAAAAGTAATAATAAATAGAATCAAATTATAAAGTTATAAACAAGTTAGAGTATAAATTCATTTTAAAATAAAAATTTAGGTAATAATTGAATTGAATATTTATCAAAAGACAGTATTTATTTTGTCTAGATATATGGTTTACTTTTTTTTAAGATAAAAGAGTTACTAAAGTTTTTTTTTTAATAAAATAAATAAAATATTATAAGGTAAAAATAAGGAGTCCTATTACTTGGATCAGAAACCAATTCCGTCTAGATATAATTTACTTTCATAAAAAAGAAAAAAAAATATATATAGAATGATAAAAGTACCTTGGCAGGACCATAATCTGTCTCAATATAAGGATATTCCCCAGATATAAGTTCATTTAGTATGATTCCAAAACTGTAAACATCACACTTCTCATTATAAGGCTCACACCTTATCACTTCTGGAGCCATGTACACATACGTCCCTGAAAAAGTGAAATCATCTACAAACAGATCAACATATTATTTGGATCTTTTAAAAAAATTTAACAATTTATCTCACAACTTTTATGACTATACAATCATATTAATCTAGTTATATTGATCAATAAAATTAGGCTACATCATTTGATATTCATCTTATATTTGACACATACTTTATAAGTTTAAAAGCTTAAGGATGATTTGAATCAAACGCTCCAAAATAGCATGTTCTCATATTTTAAGAAAAAATTGTTACAAAATCAATAGTTTTAATAACAAGTATATTTGCAATATAGAAGTTCTACTTGAGTGAGTTATGTAATATTATACATAACTCATGTAAATGTTATTTTAGTAATATACATGTACACACAATGTTGAAACTATTATTTTAGTAATATACATGTACACACAATGTTGAAACTACTTAGGTAAAAGCTAAACATTTTAATAAATTAGTATTACATTATCATTAAATAACATTAACACTCAACGTACACTTAACATTACACCAATTTCGCTTATGCTCTCAACTCACATTTTCTTCGCACAATTATAAATCACATCTCCTATATATACTTGCTTAAGATACATTTAGATTTCTTTACACTTTCTATCTCCTTAATATAATCGTACAACTTCTTAGACATTCAAGATGGTTCTAGAATGTTCTTCAAGTGAAGCACTAAAGATATTAATAAGTATTATTTTATAATATTCTAGAGCATTTAAAGAGTTAGAGATTAATAAGTATTATTCTATAATATTTTAGAGCATTTAAAGAGTTAGTGATGTTTTGTTAACACTCTTTGTCACCACTAACTCTCTCAAGATGAAAGGAAAGAAACGATGGCAGCTTATCAATGCTCACCCTTGGTAATAATTATAATTCTTTGTGATTATTTTTTTTCATTTTGATTTTTCAAATTAATAATTAATTGGTTAAAGTTTCACCATATGTTAGGTCTTTGCTTCTTCATCTTTACCTCTTTAACGTGACTTACACTTTTTGATAACAACAATTACTTTTTCTTCTATCACACTTGGTAGCAAACATATCTTGTTTTCATTATTCTCTTGCTTGTTTTCTTGAATTATTATTTTCTCGTTATCCTTCATTGTAGTGTTGTTGTCAAGCTCACTAGGCCAGATTTTTTCGTTCATCATTTTCAATGAATCAATCTCAGTTGAGTCTTCGACATTTATATTCTCATTATTCATCTCATGTTCTTCCTTCTTTATTTTTGTTGGATCAACTTGGCTTGATTTTTTTACTTTTTCATCCTTGTTAATAGTATTTTCCTCTTCAATATGAACTTGCTCATTCTCATCTCAATTTTCAAAATTTTCTTCCTCCTCACAAAACACGTTAAGTAGAAAAAAATGTGTCTCCAAGTCTTCTTTTTTAGCAGCTTTAAAATGATATCTCATGCTTCTTTTGGTGTCTCCACTTCTTCTATTTCTATAAGAAAACTCTTTGATATAAGGGCTTTTATCAAGCTTGAAGTTTTCTCAGCCTTGAATTTCTAATTATGATGCACTTTTATATCATCTTTTGGAGGTGTTGTTTTCGAATCGCCATAAACTATTTCTATTGACAATATTCTTTCATAGATCCACGACATTCATTATAGTTGCTTTCATCTATATATATTTCTCTAAATTTTATAATTTTTGACATTTTACCTTCTTACACCCGTTAAGAAAGTGCAAACTTATTAGCTTCGGTCCTGTTTGACTATGTTGGAGCATCAATTGACTTAAGCCAATCCTTGATTGTCTTCACAAATGTAACCTCTCATTTTTTTTGTAATGCTTCGTACTTGATCATCCTCGATCACTTTACTTAGTCTTAGATTATCTCGCTCTTCAAACGTGCTATTCACAGTCACTTACTTGCTCCAAGTAATATTCTTCTAAGTAATATTCTTCTAATATGATCCTACTCGATCACTTTATTTGTTAGCCTTGGACAATCCTACTATGATACCAAATTTCAAGTTAAAAGCATCAGTTTGGTATCAAAGTGAGACGGTCCAAGGCTGACAAAGCAAGTGGTTGAGGAGGATCACGTTAGGAGAATACTATTTGGAGCAAGTAAGTGATCTTGGAGAGATTTTCTAAAAAGTAAGACAATATGAGACTAAGCAAAGTTGTGGAGGAGGATTATGTGTGAAGTATTACAAAAGCAAGGATTGACTCAAGTTAATTGATGCTCCAACATAATCGAGGAGCACCAAAGTTGGTAAGTCTGTACTTTCTTAACAACGAGTGTAGAAAGATAAGCTGTTAAAAATTATAAAATTTAGAGATATATATAGGTGGAAATGACTATAATGGATGAAGTAAACGGTGAAACTTGAACCAATTAACAACTAATTTGAAGGAGAAAAATGCAAAAAAATCACAAAGAAATAGAATTATTATTAAGGGGAGCATCGTTAAGCCACCACTATTTTTTTCATTTTGAGAAAGTTGGTGCTGAAGGGGAATGTCGAAAGAAACATCACCAACTCTCTAGAACACTCTATTCTAGAATAATAGGAAAGAATGTATTCTAGAATAATTCTTATTATTATCTTTAATGTATCATTTATAGAACGTTCTAGAACCATCTTGAATGTTCAATAAGCTGTATGATCATATTAAGGAAATAAAAAGTGGTAGAGAAATCTAGATGTATCCTAAGCAAGTACATATAAGAGATGTGATGTCTAATTATGTGGGAAGAGAGCATAAATGAGAGTGGTATAATGAACATTTGCGCCCATCTTATATATGGAAAGCATTTAAGGATAAAAATCTTCCATAAAATTTATGATTATTTAATTCAATTTTAGTATTTAAATTTTAACGTCTAGAGTTAAAAGTTATCAATAACTTAATTTATCATAAAAATAAATAGATTTTTTTTTCTTATTTCTATGTTAGTATTTATATGAGACAAATGTCGTACCAGTCTACTAGGCATAGTAGTTAAAACGTCTAATAGCTTCTTTTTAGACAGTTTAGTCTAACAGTTTCTATAAAATTACACTACATGTCTAAATGATCAAGTTTTAGGTTTTTTTTTTAATTTTATTTATTTATTTTTTCAACTTTACTTGAAAAATAAATTTTTAACAAGAAAAATTGTTGAAGCAATTTTTTAAATAAAAATTTAAAAAAATAAAGAAAACATAAAAAATAATCATCTAGTTTCATCGTTCACTTTTAAAATTTTTTTTTTTTAATCTAAGTGCTTCGTGTAAAAAAGCAAGTTGAACTCTACAGTTATCCGCCTTATTTATAAAATGATATTTCTACCTTTGTCGCTCAGCAGCTGCTCACCATAACACTCATCAATATATATCTGCTTTATATATTCAAAACCAGGTACTTTGGTAATTGAGTTAATTCCATTCAAATGTAAAACTCCAACCATTAAAATAAATAATAATAATAATAAATAAATAAATAAACTTGCCTGTTTCACCGGTGAGAGCCATTTCATCATCATTCAAAAACCGAGCATGACCAAAATCAGCAACCTTAACATGCATAGAATAATCTAAAAATATATTACTTGGCTTCAAATCACGATGAACAACTTTAGGCTTTTGTTCATGTAGATACTGCATAGCTTGAGCAATCTCTAAACCCTTAGTCAGTCTCTCCTTCAATGAAGGAAGAGAGACAACTCTTTCTTTTCTTCTACAATTACCAGGTCCATAAAGCCACTCCTTCATTGTCATGCTCATTAACTCTGTGACCATCCATGCATGGTTAGGAGGATCCAAACATGCCCCCATTAGTTGCAACACAAAACGGTGACGTTGTCGCGACAATGTTTCGAGCTCTTGTGCAAAGAATGACTCGCCATTCTCGTTTGATTTGAAGAAGTCAGGCTTTATGCATTTCACTGCTACATCAATTCCTCTCCATGTTGCTGCATATATGTTAGCTGTACTTCCTTGTCCTATTTTCTCTTGGAATTTTATCTGTTATAGTAATTTATAGTCATGGTGTCATTTTGTTTAATTAAAAATTTTCAATGACAATACAAGTTAAAAGTAGAAGAAAAGATATTTCATTTTTTTCAAAAAAAAAATGGAAATTTTGCACGGTACTAAGGGATTCAAAACATATAATTCCCTAAAAAAATGTCAAGTATTTACTAATTATAATAGAAAATGAAATGTTAAACAATCATCAAATGTAATAAAAAATGGTATAAAAGAGATTCATTGTGTTGTTTTTTCCCCCTTAGAGATGTGGCAATAAAAAAAACGCTTATTAGTGGTTTTATAGAAAAGTAATTATTATACATTTAGAAAACAAAATGTTAAAAACACTTGTAAGTGTGCCAGAAAAAATGAAAGTCTTACGCTTGATAAAATATATATATATATATAATATAATAGAATATATAAAAGAAATAAGGATATTTTAGGTTAATATTTTAAAATTGTAATACACGTTATTCTTATAGATTTTCACAAAATATCATAGTTTCAATCTACAAGGTGATAAGAAAAAAGAAGATAAATGAGGCATGTAAAAAGAGAAAGACAAGTGATCCAAATATAAATAAAATATATTAAAAATATAAGATATTTAGCCAAAGGATTCACATTTTGAGGAGTATATTAGAAAAATAAAAGGCTCGTGTTGATAAAAGATAATACTATGATAGATTTTATAAGAATAGTGTCTCCACCTATTAAGTTAATTTGAGATTGAAAGACCCATTATTTTTATAAACTTTTAAAAAAGATAGTAAAAAACTTGTATTTGCACTGATTACTAAAAGTCATAATAATATTTATAATGGTTTGGTTAATTAATACAAATTAACAATTAATTAATGTAATTATGTGTGTAGTAATTATGTTATAATTAAAGTATATTATTGGTCATAAACTTTAATTAAATTCATACATAGGTCTTCAAATTTTTAAAACATATAATTTGGTTGTCAAATTTTCATAATTTTATACATATGTTCGTATATTCATAAATCATATAATTTAGTCTCTAAATTTTTAAAAATTCACGTATACATCTTAAAATTTTGATTTACAAATATGTATTTTAATAATTAAGCTATTATTTATGTATGAAAATTTAAAATTTTGTAAACTAAATTATCGAATTTTAAAATTTTAAAAAGTAAGTATAAATTTGCTAAAAATTTAGTTGCCTCAAAGATGAGTCTCGTTACTCAAAAGTAATAAAATTTATAACTTCTTAAAAAGCACTTAGTGTGCTTAAGTGTGGGGCCATAATTCTTAAAAGTGATTCAAATTTTATTGGCTAACACCAATTAAAACTGCTTAATTTTGTCTCTAAAATTGCTTTCCAAGTAGAATCATTATAGCATGGAGTAGAGTAATTAAGAGATGATAATGGACCTCATTAGGATCAATGTACCATCCATTCAACTTGGTTTGATCAATAAGAGAAGCTAGACTGCAACATTGTTGTTGTTGATAATCATGAACTGCAGTACTTGGTATCTCAGGAGTGATGTTGCCAATAATACCATTGTTGGAGGAAATAGGAGATGTAGAGAGAACATCTTTGTTGTGGAATAATATTATATCTAAGAAATCATTTTGTTGTGCTATTTGTAGACAATACCTCAAATAATCTTGTGTTCTTTCTGTTTTCTTTCTATACAAGATCACAAGTTCCTTCTGTTTAAGGAGTTCTCTTTCCAACTCTGTTACCTTTAAAAGACAAAATAATTTTCATATAATATGATTGTTTTTTATCTACCACAATTTTAATTTTTAAATTATAAATATATTACTTTAATTCCCAATAAAAAATAACTTTACTAAATGACGTGGAAACAATTACAACACAAAAATAAAGAGGTCGTTTCTGCTCATGCATACACTAAATTTTCACTTTTATCCACCATTTTAATTTTCTTATATAGATATATTCTTTTTATCACTTTAATTAATTCCGAAAATAAGCTTACTTGGTGTGGATTAAAGAGTTGGTTTTTCTTTTTATTCATTAAAATGATTTTTATCCCAATTTTAATTAAATATAAATTAATATTTATGTTATAACATAATTTTCTATTTAGGAGTTCTCCCACACAATTGCTTAAACATTCAACACTTGTAACTTTCATATCTAAAATTATACATAACAAATAAAATTAAATTAACATGATAAAATTTTATGAATACAATTGTAGTATTTAATTATCCTTTGCGGTATTATCATTTTAAATGCATTAATTTTTTGTAATATTTAAGGCATGCTCAGTTGGAGATAATAAATAAAAGAATATAATAATTATTAATTTTTATTTATTCGTTTACACCTTTTAATGTCAGAAATTACAAATTCGTGAGAGCATGCATTAGTTCTTTTGTGAGAAAGAATTACTATTTTTCTCAGAATTCATTCTTCAAAAGAAATAAGATTTAATGCAATTTTACTAAAAAATTTAAAAATATATCATTTTTTTTTGTATGAGATAAAAGTTATTTTCAAACAATTAAAAAATATATATTATATTTCTTTTCCTACCGTTATATACAGAACATGATAATATAATTTCATATATATAATATATAAAAATACCTGCTGCTCAAATTTATTGGTGAATGAGTAGGGTTTTTGTTGTTTCTGAATAGGATGAGTGTCATTGTTGATGTTAGTAGAAACAATAGAACCCATTGTCATGCAGTTATTAAGCCCTCTACAACATCCTTGACTTTGATCTGCTGATGCTTTTTTGTTCTTGGAAATATTACTCCCTTTGTGCATAATATACAATTTAAGAATTTCAAAGAATTAAAGCAGATTATAAGTAGCTAATTAATGGTGACTACAATGAGTTTTTCTTAATTTGCTGTTATAAAAAATTTATTAGGCGGATGTGTTGATGTGCACTTGTTTATTTCTTTTAATTTTATTTTATTTTTTTGGCTAATCAGCTCCTCATTATTTATTTATTTTTATTTGAGTTCTTTGATATTATCACTCAGAGAATGAAGACAAGAATTAAAAAAAATAAAAAAAATGGTCAAAATCACACATAGTATTGTAACAACTCCGCATATATATATATATATATGTGTGTGTAATTTATATAAAAAATAGATTTTTGTTCTTAATATTTACTTCAAAACAACATTTGATACCTAATTTCCTTAAACTTTTAAAATTTAACAATTCATTAATTCTAATTTAACTGAATTTGGTCCATAATACTTTTACCAAAATATGATTTAGTTTTTAAAATTTTCATATAAATTGTTAAATTAGATTAAAATTATTAGTTTTAAAATATTAAAGATTACATCATACGTTTTAAAATGTTAAAAACATAATACTATTTTAAGATAAATGTTAGGCTCTATAGTGTAACTTGTATTATAGTTTAGAGGAGTGTGTTATAAAAGAATAATTAAAAACTTATAATAATAAAAATAACTTCTTAATAATATTGAATAAAGTTTAATTGGATAACGTTTAATATTACATAAATTTAAATTAAACAATATTGAAAAAAATTTTAACATTGAAAATTAGGTAAATATAAGAAATATTATTTTTATGGTTGCAAAATTTAAATTTGTTATTTTTATTGATTTTTAAAATTATTTAGATATTTTGAAGATTTATTAATTTTATTATTCTATATTTTTCATAAATCGTTTTTTTTTTCAAATTTATGTATTTTTATGGAAATTCGATGACTACAAAAATTTCTCCATATTTTCTTAAAATTTAATTCTCAGAAATTATTGTTGTTGTTATTTTATTATTATTGTTGTTATTTTATTATTATTATTATTATTATTATTATTATTATTATTATTATTATCATTTGCTAAACTTAAAATATTATTAGAAGGATGTAGAAGAATAACGTGTATGATTATTATTTTAGACATCAAGAAAAATTAAGAGCTTCTAAGTGAAAAAGTAAAATCTAAATAAGAGTGAGTTGTAATATCTTGTATTTTGAGAGAGTGATCTTGTAATATTTCTTTGAGTTTGAATAAAAAAAATTTGTGTGAGTATTTTATTTCCAACAAACTGGTATCAGAGTTCAAACACATTGCCACGTGCTGCTGGAAGAGTTCTACCAAAAACTTAGCCGCCGAGCCATTTGACCAAAAACAATTCCCAAAGTTCCTTCCAAGGTTTTTCGGTGTTCCAGATTCATTCGTTTGATCGGATTTTACAAATTCTCATCATATTGAGAGATATGGAAAATGGTATGACACCATTTCAAGTCCCAATACTCAACAACAACAACTACGACAATTGGAGTATCAAAATGAAGGAACTTCTTGGATCACAAGATGTGTGGGATATCATAGAGGAATGCTATAATGAGCATGTGGATAATGCTGCTCTTGTTGCTCTTACACCTTATCAAAAGACAACTTTGAAGGATTCAAGAAAGAGAGACAAGAAGAAGCAAGGGTTTAGTGAGCAACTCCTCAAGCTGTAACTCAAGGATATACGTGAAAGCTAAGGCAATGATAGAAACCAACGTGGTCGAGGCATAGGAAGAGGCTGTAGACAAGGTGAAGGTCACGATCGTGGACGAGGTTGGAATTACAACAACAACAATTCTGACAAAAACTATGAGAAAGGAGAAAGCTCAACACGAGGCCATGGAAGAATTAATCTGAACTCAAGGTATGACAAATCTCAAGTTCGATGCTATAATTATTAGAAATTTAGGCATTATGCTTCAGAATATAGAGTTCTCAACAAAAAAAATGAGGAGAAGGCCAACTACATGGAGGAGAGGACAAATGACAAAGAAACTCTTCTTCTAGCACGAAAGGAAACTAATGATAGCTAAGAAAGTTCTTAGTATCTTGACAATGGTGCAAGAAATCACATGTGTGGAAGGAAAGACATGTTCGCGGAGCTAGACGAGTCAGTAAGAGGAAATGTTTCATTTGGAGATGATTCCACAATAGTAGTGAAAAGGAAAGCTAACATCCTTATCCGTTTGAAAGATGGGAGACATCAATTTATTCCCAATGTCTACTATGTGCCCAATATGAAAAGTAACATTTTAAGTTTAGGACAACTGTTAGAGAAAGGTTATGATATTAATATGAAGGATTATAACCTTTCTATAAAAGATGATAAGAATAACTTCATTAATTAAGTGCTAATGTTAAAAAATATAATGTCCTTGATCAACATACAAAATGATGTTGCAAAGTGCCTGAAAGCTTGCTATAAAGATGCATCATGGCTTTGGCATCTTCGATTTAGGCATCTCAATTTTGGAGGTCTGGAGTTACTATCTAAGAAGGAGATGGTGAATGGACTACCTCGCATCAACCATCTTGACTATCTTTATAGAGGGTGTCTCATCGAGAAACAACTTATGAAAAGCTTTCCAAAGGAGTCAAAGTCAAGAGCCAAGAATCCTCTCGAACTCATCCATACCGATGTGTGTGGTCCGATCAAGCCAAGCTATCTCGATAACAGTAATTATTTTCTTCTTTTCATTGATGATTTTTCAAGAAAAATTTGGGTATATTTCTTGAAAGTGAAGTTAGAAGTTTTTGAAGTCTTCAAGAAGTTCAAAGCTACAGTGGAAAGACAAAGTGGTTTAAAAATCAAAGCCATAAGATCCGATCGAGGTGGAGAATTTACATCCAGGGAGTTTCAAGAGTTTTGTGAAGCAAATGGAATTCATCGACCAATGACAGTTCCTAGATCCCTTAGCAAAATGTCTTGGAACAAAGAAAAAACAAAATAATCCTCGACATAGCATGAAGCATGCTTAAAAGCAAGAAAATACCCAAGGAATTTTATATGGAAGTAGTGGCATGTGCAATTTATTTGTCAAATCGATGTTCAACAAGAAGTGTATGAGGAAAGACACCATAAGAGGCATGGAGTGGAAGAAAGCTTAAAATTTTCATCTGAGAATCTTTGGAAGGATATCCCATGTTCGTGTTCCAGATGAGAAAAGAACAAAGCTTGATGATAAAAGCGAGAGTTTTATCTTCATCAACTATGATTCTAATTCAAAAGGCAATAAGCTGTACAATCCAAACAATAAAAAGATTGCGATTAATCGAGATTTGGTATTCAACAAAGAAGGAGAATGGGATTTTAACTCTCATGTAGATGACTTTAATTTCTTTCCTCGGTTTGAAGAAGATGAGCAGACAATGAGGGAGCAACTAGGTGAACCTCAAAAAAAGCTTGTAACTTCACTCACTTCACCAACATCAACCACTCAAGAAGACTCATCACCTTTATCATCATCAAGTGAAAAACAAGATGAAATAGTTGTGTCATACATACGAAGTCTTAGAGATCTCTATGGGGTATCCAAATGACAAGATAACCTTATATTTATTCTATCTATTTGTCAATTGTGAACCAATGAGTTTTAAATAAGAAGTACAAGAGAAGAAGTGGAGAGATGCGATGGATGAAGAAATCAAGGTCATTGAGAAGAATGACATATGGGAACCCATCTCACTTCCCAAGGGACATAAGGTGATAGGTGTTAAATGGGTGTACAAAACAAACCACAACTCTAAAGGAGAGATTGAAAGGCACCAGGCAAGGCTAGTTGCTAAAGGTAATAGTCAAAAGGTTGGAATTGACTATAATGAGGTATTCGCTCTTGTTGCTCGATTGGAGACTATTAGACTAATCATTTCTTTGGCATCTTAAAACAAGTGGAAGATATATCAAATAGATGTAAAATCTACCTTCTTAAATGGAGTTCTTAAAGAGGAAGTCCACATTCAACAACCATCAGGCTACGAAGTCAAAGGCCATGAAGATAAGGTGTTGAAGTTGAAGAAGGCTCTTTACAGGTTAAAACAAGCACTAAGGGCATGGAATAGCTGAATCAATAAGTACTTCCAAGAGAAAGGCTTCAACAAATGTCCTTATGAGCACACTCTATATATCAAGATCAAAGATGGAGATATTTTGATCGTGTGCCTCTATGTGGACGATTTGATCTTCACTGGAAGCAACCCAAGCATGTTTAATGAATTCAAGGAAGTGATGATGAAGGAATTGGAGATGAAAAACATGGGGTTCATGGCATACTACCTTGGCATTGAATTTAAGCAGCAAAAGGATGGAATTTTCATTTCACAAGAAAGTTATGCAAAAGAGATCTTGAAGAAGTTCAAGATGGATAATTGTAAGTCGATAAGCACACCAACGGAATATGGAATCAAGATATTCAAACATGAAGAAAGTGAAAGTGTAGATCCAACATTCTTCAAAAGTTTAGTAGGAAGTCTATGCTATCTAACTTGCATGAGGCCCGATATTCTTCACGCATTTGGATTGGTTAGTCGCTACATGGAATCTCCAATAACCACCCATTTTAAAGCTGTAAAGAGAACTCTTCGCTATCTAAAAGGTACAATTGACTTTGACTTGTTCTATTTAGTTTCTAATGATTATAAGATTGTTATATATAGCGATAATGATTGGGGTGGAGACATAGATAATTAAAGGAGCACTACTGGATTCATATTTTTCATGAGAGATATTGCTTTCATATGGATGTTAAAGAAACAACTGATTGTCACATTGTGTACTTGTGAAGCAGAATATGTTGTTGCTATCTCATGCGTTTGCCATGCAATTTGGCTTAAAAATCTATTAAATAAGATAGGCTTGATACAAGAAGAGTCGACCAAGGTTTGTGTCAAAAATAAGTCAATCATTGCCTTAGCAAAGAATCAAGTAATCCATAATTGAAGCAAGCACATCAATATTTGATACCACTATATAAGGGAGTGTGTTGCAAGAAAGGATTTGCAAGTTGAATATGTAAAGTCACAAGATCAAGTTGCCGATATTTTTCCCAAGCCACTAACAAGCGAAGACTTTATAAGATTAAAGAACTTACTAAGGGTCACAAGATCAAGTTTAAGGGGGGTGTTGGATCATAAACTTGATCCATTATGGGAGCCCAAAACCCAATCAAATTGGAGCCCAAGTTCACAAATTAAGCCTTCTACCTAAAATCTTCTAGGGTGTGGTAGTTGTGCACGTGAATCATTTGCTAAACTTAAAATATCATTATAAAGATGTGGAAGAATGAGATGTATGGTTATTATAATTTTGGATTATTTAATTTGTGTGGTGTATGATTGTTCTTAAGTAGTATAAATACACCTCCATATTTTAGTTTAGGCATCAAGAAAAATTAAGAGCTTATAAGTGAGTGAAAAAACAAAGTCTAAATAGGAGTGAGTTGTAGTATCTTGTATTTTGAGAGGGTGCTCTTGTAATATTTCTTTAAGTTTGAATAAAATTTATTTGTATGAGTATTTTATTTCCAATATCTCACCCCTCGAATTGTTCTTGAGGAATCGGGTCATACGAAGAAATTCACTGATCTTATGGTCAAGGACCTGAAAACTAGCTCCTGTTATTGGGCTGACCACTTACTCAAGGACTATTGCAAAGAAAAGCTACATAAATACCTTACCATAATTGCTGAGAAGGCTACAGAGCTTGGACATGTGCTTATAGTCTTGGATGATCTCTTAGAAGAAGAGTTGGGTGCAAAGATCTAGGAATATGGCATTACAATACTGGCCATAAAGAATCCATTGTCCGATCCTTACGAATATAGTCTCATGTTCCCAACATCCATTGGTCCCACCTCCTAGAGCCCTGTGTAAGTATATTATATATGATATAGACAAATTTTGCCAAGTAAACCAAATGGATGATTTAATTTCTTAGAAAAAATTTGTCATTTGGTTAGATAAAAACTATTTTTTAGTTTCTTAGAAAAGTAATATGTTTTCTACATTTATAGATATCACCTCGCCAAGGGTTTCCTAGAGTTCATGAATTTACTCTTGCTGAGATAAAACATTTTGTTGACCGTGAAGATAAATCTCATTCGAAATTCGTAGATGTTGCATGTTTGAATTTTCTTATGCTATCAAGAGAGGACCAAATATCTGGTAAATCTGGAAAGAAGATTCAGGTTGGGTGAAGCATTTGCCAAGGTTGGTTGTCAATATTACTATTAGGTATATTACATATAGAGGGATGCATAACCCTAGTGACTCGGATCACCTAGATTGTATAGATCATATCGTATCGAGCATTTCATGTGTTATGACCTGACACTAATGAGTGCTAAATCCTTTGAGTCCTTATGAAGCATTTCCTACATCTAATAACCTGGCCATATAGACATGAGGTAAAATGACTTGGTGACTTTCTACGTTTCTACCCCACATCTGAGTAAGTATGTAATCCGAGCGACCTAATCGTTGAGATAACAACTTGATTTTGATAACCTTGTTGTGATTTAAACTATCATGTTTAGGTTGGATCTGACACCTTGAATAAGTACCTAACAATGTAACTTTAACACCTGCCTTTTGTGTGCTTATATTTATCACACTAATAAGATGAATAAAGGATATGATAATTTTCTTCTCTCTAATATCTCACTATAATCTTTTTAGTTCATAGTTAGCATTTGAGACCTTACATTTTACGTCCCTGGAGAAGTAGTCCATATCATAAGAAAATTCACTCCTTTTAGTATGATAAGTCCTCGATTTCATCCCGAACTAACAAATAGTCCTACTCACCAAATCTAAGACTTTGATCTCAATAACCAATTACCTCACTTATCACCAATCGATGCATCACATCGTGGCTTAGAGTATGGTCCCACACGACCTTTGGTTGGTGAGGGCATACGAACTATAGTCTATGATGGCATGACTAGACTAACCAGGATGGTTCCACAAACCACTATTTTTGCTATTTATAATTCTGAAAGCAACTCTCACTAAAAGGATGCTAGGTTGGAAAGTCTCTAAAAATAATTGGCAGAACTAAAACAAGCGTTTATTAGGTAGCTATTTATAATTCTAAAAACACCTCCCATGAAAAGGATGCTAGATTGGAGAGTCTCCAAAAATAATTGGCAGAACTACGTCAAGCGTTTATTAGGTCTCAAGATGATAATAAGAAACTCAAATCAAGGTTGATATACGATGATTATTCAGAGGCTCAAAGTTCATTCTAGATCGCTACCTCACCAGTAAAGGTAAGGCGACCTATAAGATCAAAGCATGCCTCACAATATCCCAACCAGTTTCGGACCAATATAATTGATGAACAGTGTATCCCTACAACTCCAATTCCAAATCCAACTCTAGAATTCGTATACATAAACCCACCCTACTCACTAAAATCTGGCACAAAATACACCCTAGCAATTCCCAAGACGTACAAGTTTAGGGAAACCCGTACCGGAGAGATGTCAAGTACTACTTGGACCTCCTAATAGTACCCTTAATGATAAATTTAAAGAAATGGAAGAGAAAATGGAAGCAAAGATGAATGGTTGACTTAAAGGTCAAGGAAAACTATGGTTCTAAAGCGATATCAAAATTATGTGTGACCAGTTTTCAAGTGATATCCAATTAGCGACACCATTCATTAAGTTTTCTACGCCAAAGTGTCCCACCTATGGGGGAAAAAAGACCCTGTGGTCCATGTCATTCACTTTAAAATGGCCAAGGCCATTGTGAGCATCCCAAAAAATAAGAAGGAAGCCATGTATTGTAATTCATTCGCCTCCACCTTTCCAAAGATTGTACAATAATGATTTATTGAATTACCTCCAAAAAGTGAAAAAAAATTGACTCATTAGTAAAAGTATTCATCACCAAGTAATCATGCATGTAATGCAATTCATTCACCTATACCTTTCCAGAGATTATACAATAATGGTTTATTGAATTACCTCCCAATAGTGTAAAAAGTTTTGATGCATTGGTAAAAGTATTTGTCACCAACTAATCATGTAGCAAGACAATTCGAAAAGAGTCACACCATTTATCGAAAGGATAGTGAGACCATTGAAACTTATATGAGGAGATTTAAGATGGAGAAGATGGAAATTTCACAATGTCCAGACTCTATTTTTATTGAGGCTTTTCGCAAGGGAATAAAACATGACCCAGGCCTTTTCATCGAATTGACTAAGAACACTTTACGATTTCAAGATATTTTTTATGAGGAGGCTTAAAAGTTTGTCAATGTGGAGAGAGAGTTGAATTCTACCAAGGGATTGTTAAGTAGAACTACAGACAAACTCATCCCATCTAAAAGGGAAGAAGAGAAGAAGCCTTATGAGGATAGGCTTTTTAATCCTCCTTGTTTCAAACTAGTGGTCACGCTATGGGGAGGCCAGGGATGTGGGGGAGAGCATTATATCCTTTTAGAGGTCCCTTATTGCATGTCTCATTGGTTGAGGCTGGATAATGCATAGAGTGTATAAATGACGTAAACTAGCCACAACCCATGAAATCTCCACTTAAGGACCCCCAATAAATATTGGAAATTTCATAAAGATAGGTTATTAGACCAAGGATTGTCGACATTTGGGTGATTTGGTTGACAGGAATAAGGGTTTAAGATGAGGGATCAGAGAAGTAAATAATCCCTCCAACCAAAGGGAGTTTACTTCTCCACACCCTGTTCTTCGAGACAATAATAGACCAAATCAACATCCCCAAAGTGATGTGTGCATAATTCATACCATACATGATGCACCAACCATGTTGAGTTACTCTAGTAATTCAAGAAAGAGGTATCACGAGAAGTAAGGGTTACGTATTGACTCGTCTACAGTTTAAAGTATGAAGAACTTTTCTTTCCTATCATTTTCGAGGGATGACAAGTGCTACCACCTCACAATGATCATTTTGCCAACACAGTCAAGATCACACATTATGCAATGCGTATAAGTCTAGTAGACAATGGTCACTCTTTTGATTTTCTATACTTATCTGCCTTATTGAACATCATAATAGAACCCAAGGAAATCACGCAGCAACAATGCCGCTTATAGGGTTTGAATGGAAATGTGACCATGTTGGTAGGGACTATACGTCTCTCAATCTTTATGTAAAGAGCAATCATCCTTACGAATTTTGTAATGTTAAACATGAGTACTTCTTACAATGTGATATTGGGCAAATTATGGATCCAAAAAGAGAGAGTGATCCCTTCCACCTATCATCAGCTCATTAAGTATTCCATGTTTAAAGAGATAAAAGAAATAAGAGGAGAACATGCCAGAGCAAGGATCCATTACAATTATGCCATGAAAAGTACCTTACCTTCTATATCAAAGTAGCAACGAAATAACAGACAACGTTTGAATTGGGGGGCCGTACGGCTAGTAGGAAGTCAGATCATGATAGTTGCAAAAAGATTATGACATAATATTCCTAGGGAATCAGGAGAAGAAAAATCCTTAAAAATTAGTTCTAAACTTGTACACGAGTTAAGAGCTGCATTAAGTTCTTAAAACGAAATGTAGACATTTTTGTATGGAAACTAAAAGACATGTCAGGCATAGATCTGGACATAATTTCTTATGAGTTAAATGTCGAAAACACCAAGAAACTAGTTCAATAATGGAAAAGGAGATTCGTTTGAGACAAAAGTGATATATAAAGAAGAAGGTTAACTTCTTGAAAAATATATGTTAGGTCTGCGAAGTCAACTATCCAACATAGCTATCAAATATTTTATTAGTGAGCAAGGCAGGAGGAGATCATAAAACGTGTGTCGACATTATAGACCTTAATATCACTACTCCAAAGGATTAATTTATGTTGTTAAACATTGAATAGCTAGTCGATGCCATGACTAGTTTTGAAATGATGAGCTTTATAGACATATACTGAGGATACCATCAAATCCGAATGCATTCCACGGATGAAGAAAAAAAGGGCTTTATCACGGAAGAAGGGATATACTGTTATATGAGGATACCTTTTTGTTTGAAGAAGGCGGATGCTACCTAGCAAAGGCTAGTCAACAAAATGTTCAAGGATCAGATTGGTTGAAACATGGAAGTCTTTGTAGATGACATGATAATTAAAACAAAATAGGCTAAAGATCACATCTTAGATTTGGCAGAAGTCTTCGCCATGATAAGAAGTTATCAAATGCCACTAAACCCTAAAAAGTGTCTTTGGAGTAACCTTGGGGAACTTTTTAGGCTATTTAGTATCTTGAAGAAGGATAGAAGCTAATCTTGACAAAATTTTAGCTCGGATAAACACGAGGTCTCCAAGCTGTATTAAAAAGGTACAAATGATGTAATTGTGTTGATTCATTTCATTCCTAAGTGTACAGAGAATGCTTACTATTTTTTCAGTTGCTTAGGAAAAACAAGGAGTATGTATGGAATACATAATGTGAACAAGCTTTTTAGCCCATTGAAGAATACTTAGGGAAGGAGCCTCTTTTACCCAATCCTACTGTCGACGAGGTGTTACATATGTGTTTTGAATGAATTACATTAAGCATGACGTGGAGCTTATTCAAAAGGTGAAACCCTTTCTCAAAGGATCATTAGGCAGGGTTATTATTGGCCTACTCTTCATAAGGATTGCATCAACTATGTTAAAAAAATATGATAGGTGCCAAAGGCACGCCAATATTCCATATCAATAATCCAGTGAATTGAAGTCCATCATCAGCCATGGTCGTTCCAAAAGTAGGGGTTGGATATCGTTATCCCATTATCTCTTATTCTAGGACAAAAAAATAAGGATAGTCACAACTAATTATTTTTCCAAATGAATAGGGGTTGATTGAGCCATTGGCCATATTCCAAGAAATGACATGTTTAAATTCATTTGATAGAACATAATATGTAGGTATGGTTTACCTTGGGAGTTGGTTACAGATAATGGCCATCAGTTACAAGTCAATAGTTGGTTTCCTTTTGTGAAGAGATGGGTTTAAGTTATCATGTTCCACTCCTTATAAGACACAAACCAACAATCAAACAGAGTCATCAAACAAAACCCTTATCAACATATTGCAAAAGTGTTTGAAAGTATAAAAAGGGAAATGGGTTGGTGAGTTACCCAGCGTTGTATATGGCACGGAAGTAGTAATCCCATCAGAGATATAGGAACTCACCATTCGATCGAGAATAACATAAGAGGATAACAATAACCTTAAAAAAGATAACCTCTTATTAGTTGGAGAAAAAAAAAGAATGCTCTGATATGGATTGATTCACAAAAAAGGACAGTCAAAAGGTCATACAATCGATCTGATAGGCAAAGAACTTCAGTATAGGGGATTGGGTCCTATAGAAGTGTTGGTGAATAAAGTTGAAACTATCTATTGAAATTTTTTCGTAACATGGAAAGAACCATACCAAATATATGAAATCACTCCAGGTGGTTCGTATCAGATAGAAAGCAAGGGTAGAAAAGAGGAGTTAAGTTGAAGTGGTGAGCATCTAAATAAGTACTATATATGTAATCTCACTTAAGATTGAATGATAAATCTATCTATTTTTGGATCTTTCAAGTGTATTGTATTGTTTCATAAAAAATTAATGCAACAACCCCTAAGTATGGAGTGAGGTGGCCAAATGGACCCCCCACTTGGGATGTGGGATAAGAGGCATAATTCTTGTCCTAAGAAAAGGTCTTGAGTTCACCAAAGTGACCCACCTATTTGGGAATCGCATGTAGGGATAGGATTCAATTTCACCCTTGTATGTCTCTCATCTTGCAAAGAATTCACTCGATAACCTATAAGTATAGAGTGATGGATGCAGGATAAGAGGTGTGAAATTCGTCCTAAGAAAAAGCCTTGAGTTCACCAAAGTGAACACCCTCTTTAGGAAGCATATGAAAGGGTATGATTCAATTTTACTCTTATATGTCTCATGTATCACAAAATATTAATGTGATAACCCCCAAGTATGGAGTAAGGTGTCCAAATAGACCCCCTACTTAGGATGTGGATAAGAGGAGTGATGCCCATCCTAAGGAAGTGTATCAAGTTCACAAACGTAGGCCTTTCCTGTGAAAAATGCAAACCAGGGGAAATAATTTATTAGTAGTCTATTTATTGTTTGAGTTGCATCCGATAAAAGAAAGGATTACAAATCCATTTTGGCTATTATTTGTCACTAGGAATGTGATCCAGTACTTTTAGTAATACTTGCAGGCATTCTTCTCCAATGTCCTTTGTTTTTAGTACTCAGCTAGTTTACGCAATTTATCTATTTCTTCTTTGTATTTGTTCCATTGACTAAGTGTATGGTTCAATTCAATGCGTGTATTCTTTAACTCTTAATCCATGGCTTTAGAGTGAGCCTTTATGCCAAACAATTCTTGATCAATAAACTTAGAGGTTTCCTGATAAGTATGTGCTTCTTGTTTTGAATCATGGAAATGGATAAAACCTAAAAAAAATTAGAAGATACAAGAGTTAAAAGGAACATCCAAAAGCAATGTACGAGGTTACTCACATCAAACACATGTCTTTCCATGAGGTTCCAAACAATTTGTTTTTCCCTCTTATAGGCTGCACAAATGTTAGACCGGTCTGTAAGTACCCAAAAGTGATGATGTAGGTCATCTTGGGCTTAGGGGTTACTAAACATGCCACATTTAAATAGTTTGTTTAGCTGATTACCTTCACCCTATTTGGATGCAATGGCTTCAACACTCTTCAGTGTACTTATATTTTTCCCAAACGGGGATAATTAATTGGGAGGAATAGACCATGTACTTCGATCACTACCTAGCATAAGGGTAGGTTCAGGGTACTCCCTAACAATAGGAGGGTCATACAGGTCCTCGATTGTGCCCTGTTTGGTGGTAGTGATGAATTGGATTTACTCGATGTTTGCCTCTTCGTCTAACTCCATGGGTGATGCTAGGGACATATGAGATTTCTTGGTTTCATCCCTAATGGGGTAATTTCATATGGTATTTGTTTTACCATGTCACTTGTGGATAGTGAAGCGCGGTGTTTTTTGGTGACTGGTGGAAGGGTGTTTGGAGTACAAGAAAAACATGAACTAGTCCCAATTAGTTTGTCTAGGTCAATTTGTAAGTAACCTATCTGACTTGTGGCCTAAAAATTAATTTAATCTTGACTGGTTTTTTGGTTAGGAATGACTTGAAATTCAAAAATGATACTTATAATTCCAAGTAGCAGACTAAAACTCTCATGGGATACTTAGCAATACTTTTAAAGTGAAATAAAATGTGGAGAATTTAATCACTAATTAAAAATATAAAGGTGCGAGTATAACAAATTTCTAATTAGTTCAAATACAAGCATAATTAATGATTGTACATTTCAACAATTATGGGTGTACAAATTATGTGTACAAAAGAGTCATTTAGTAGATCAAAATCACACTTAGAATTCCTAAGATTAGAGCCTATCAATCGTTCAGGTGTTGACGATGATATCATAGAAGTAGAAAGTTGCACTAAGGGAGGCTTATAAGAATAAGGACCTATAGGATGGCTTTATCGACCAGTCCTTTAGGTGAGCCCTCCTGCATCACTTCCTCACCACCAGATGAAGGAAGTGGAGTGTTTGTTGGAGGTTTTTTACTCCTACTACTCTGGGAAATCTTGCATTAACATGAATAAAGGAATAGTCAAGTCTACCTTTTTAGCCTGGGTCTTTAGGCTACTTAACACAAATCTCCCCCCATTTCTATAAGCCTGGTGCATTCTTCTTTAAGCATCTCTACTAGCTCAAATAACAAACTCATTTGCTCTTTCATTTAGTTCAATTGATCCATTAGCTCACAGTCAATTATCTTCCTTGGCCGCCTGTTTAAAATAGCATGCTCTTTGTCCCTACTTAATGCAATAGTTGTTCACTTTTCTCAGATTCTTAGACTTGTCAAGTAAGTCACTCTTAAGTTTTAGGATCCTGGTCTTATTTTCAATGAAGAGAGCATCTTTATCCTAAATGGCCTTTTGGTACTTTGCTATTTGCAAATAACTTTCTTGCACTTCGTATTTGTATGCTCTGAGTGATAGCTTGCCTTCCCTGGCCAATGATAAAACCTAAAAAAACATGTGTTAGAATTCAAAATCACAATAATGTAAAATGAGGTCTAGGTCTTGAAATGCATTTCTCGTCTCTATCAGGCAATTGGTCATCATCTCCTCATTGGATACTACCTCACTCATATGAGCTTCTTTGACCTTAGCTCATTCAGTATCACTTTTAAAGTGATGGTACATATCTCTCTTTAACATCAGGCCACCCAAACACACCCTTATCAAAATAGGTCACTAAGGTGCTTAGAACCATGATGTCCCTAAGCACAATTTCATCAAACTCAAAGTTGTATGGTCCATTGCTTGAATTTGGGGAGTTGGGGTCTCACCCACCTTTATTTGCTTTGATACCTCAACATAAGGAGGTAAAAAATACTAGTTGGTTAAGCTTGACACCATTTGAGGAGGTGGAGGCATCTCGATTGGTTCATCGTCCAGTGAGATAGAATACTTGGGGGAAATGGTAAGGTTGAGGTGGGCCTTAGATACGTAGGTACCAGGTTATGGACATATAAGATGTCAATTAGGTCCTCGAGGTCCACGTTGGAGTAATCCATACCTTTAAGAACAAGGAACAATTAGTTAAATGTCTAAGTTGTCAAAGAATTATCACTTTTGCTACAAATGAACATCATGTATACTTATCAGTATAGTTCTTCCATACCCTAAACCTTTTTAGATAGGCTATAATAAAGATGTCCCTATGGTTCTCATTCTTGGTATTTTGAAGTTATATCTTCCTTATTTTCACTTTACCATTTGGACCTAACCTATGATTAGCTCGCTTACATAAGGTTGGGTCATTTTGAAATGATGGTTCCAAGTGCTACGGACTGAAAACTCAACCTCATCACCCTAAAAATCTCTAGTAAGATAAAAGTATTTTTCATTCCACCCCGTGGAATTATCACGGAGTTTTGGGCATAGCTTGTATTCAATAATACATAATGTATACAACCTATCTGTATCCTTTACATTCCTCTTTAGACAATATATGCACTTGATTTCATCACTGGTCAAGTCTACCCCATGTTTATCGACGATGACAAAAAGGCATAGGAGAGTTCTCCATCTGTAAGGGTTGACTTGGGCGAGGTTGATAACAAATGTGTTGAGGTCAAGAGATACCATTCTATGAAATGGGCACCAGCTTCCTATTTTAAAAGGTGCCAAGTGGATCAACCCCCACCCTATAGAGGGATTAGTAGCATCACATAAGTGATTAGGAACCAGCATCATTTCAACACAGGGTGGAATGTCATACTTATGTCATCGTGCCATTTTTTGAGACAAGGTACCCTTATGATTATGGATGCTAGGATTCAAATGATGGGCATATTTCTTTGTGATGAAGATGAGGAGACTGGGTGTGATTTAGATGAAGTAGGGGGAGCACTACTTATCTGTGTAGGTCCCTTGTCATGACTTGTGGAGGCTTCAATAGGTTGCTCTACAAGGTACCCTTAATTTCCTTCCTGATTTTCTCATCCTAGGATAGGTCTCCCCTTTTTAGGAAGTCAAAGATTGGGATGAACCATAGGCTTGTGGTAACATCTATACTCCTGATTATTTTTTTGACCTTTTCCAAAATGGCATCTGTCAAGATTATTACTAATACCACTCGAGTACGGTTGGCCTCTTTCATGAAGGCTAGTATGGACAAAGCATCGGTATAACCATTCTCATTCCTAGCTATATGCTTGATATCAAAGTTTGCAAATTTTGAGCACTTCTTTCTTAGCCTCTCTAGATATCTCCTCATCAGCCTCAAACATTTCCTAGTACTAGTTGACCACCAGTCTTGAGTCCTTATACAAGGTGATGTTATCCACTCTGAGCTTATTTTTCATCATGGCCTCGAATATAGCTACCTCATACTCTACAACATTATTAGTTGCCTTAAAGTCCAACCTAACAACATACTTAAAATAGTTTTCATCATAATCAACTATGACCACCCCTAGCTCAATGCCATTGAAGTTGTGTGTGCCATCAATAAATACCTGCTAGGTCAACCTCTCTCTTTGATCCATGCCACATGCTTTTTCTTTTACCTCATCACCAGTAACCTTTGGTGATAACTCAACCACCACTTGTCCCTTAATGGAGAATCTAGACATATACTTGATATCATATTGTGCCACTCTATGGAAATTTATACCAGTCTCCCTGTGACTTTTGGCCTCATTAATACATTCTTAATTGGTTGAGAGGTGAGTACTACCACTATGGGGTGAAAGCCAAGTTATCGATCGTTGGATACCTACTTTGGGCGTTTGTCAAGATTTGGCTAACGTAGTAAACAGGGTATTGGGCCTTGTCTCTTTCAGCTAGGATTATGACATTGTAAGTCTGGGGGGCCATAGCCAAATATAAATAAAATGTTTCTCTTAAGAGAATGCTAACTAGGATAGGAGGTTTACTCAAGTATTGTTTAATTCCTTGAAAGAATGGCAAACACTTTTTTTCACTTAAAGTTGAATATATTCAATGCCACTGTTCTTCTATTCAATTGCAGAATCCCCTTTAGACTGGTAGAAGGCCTCATGTTGATCAGGGATTGTATCTTATCCTGGTTGGCCTTTATCCCTTGAGAAAATATAAGATACCCTAAGATTTTCCTAAAGCAACACCAAAAACACATTTTTTAGGATTAAGTATCATCCCATACCTTTAGATTATGGAGAATATTTCCTTTAATTCCTTGACATATATTACAACTTTTTCTAACTTTACCAATATATCGTCGCCATATGCCTTAAGATTTCTTCCTAGCTAGTTTACAAACATCTTATTGAAGAGGCATTGATAGGTGGCCCCTATATTCTTTAACTTGAATGGGATTCTAGTGTAGTAGAAGGTCCCTTCTTCAATGATGAAATATGTTTTCTCTTCATCTTTTAGGTGTGTTCTGATATGATGATAACCAGAATATGCATCCAAAAAACTCATCAAGCCAAAACTAGCAGTGGCATCAACCAGTTGATCAATACTTGGGAAGGGAAAACAATATTTTGGACATGCATCATTCAAGTCTGTGAAGTCCACATAAATATAGGGTGATCCGCAAGCCTTCTTCACCAGCACCATATTTGACAACCAAGAGGGGTAGTTCACCTCTCAAATAATTTTTGTCTCTTTAAGGGTGGTGGCTTGATTTTTAATAACCTAATACTTTTCTCTAGGGAATTTCCTCTTCCTTTGCTTGATAGGCCTAGCTTTCAAATCGACATTCAACTTATGGGTTATGATCTCAGAGTTGATCCAGGTATGTCTACAGATCCACATGTAAAGACGTTAAAGTTATCCTTTAGGAAACGAGATAGTTCTTCCTTTACTTCTATTGTCAAGTTCGTGCTCAACTTTAGAGAGTGATCCTCCTCCTTATTCCCAATTGGTAGATCTCATACTTCATTTGATTTGATAGACTTTTCCAGACATACACCTATTGGCCTTTTATGAAAAGGCCCATACTATGGTTTCTACTTAAGAGTGCCCCCTTTCATAGTGGCATTATAATAACTTTTAGCCTTTTCTTGGTTCCCTTTATTTCCTTTATGCCTTCCTCGGTCTAGTATTTAATGACTTAGTGGAAGGTGAATGGAGCCACTTTCATCTTATGAATCCCAAGTCTGCCCAGGATGGCATTGTAGTGTATTGGGACATTAATTATCACGAAGTTGGTCATCACTATAGATCCTTATGCCATGACTAGTAACACCACAGTTTTGATTGTATAAGTAGTGCCACTGTTAAATCCTACCAAAGGTACCTCTCTCCTTCTTATGTTACTTTCCTTTATGCCTATGACCCTTGTTGTTGATAGAAAAAGAAGGTCAATAGAGCTCTCAATGTCAATCATGATCTAATAAACATCGTAAGATCCTATCCTCAGGGTAATTACCAAGGGATCTTCGTGGGGAGACAAGGTATTTCCCTTCCTGGTGAAGGTGATTTTAGTAGAAGATCTCACCTTTTTTCTGAATTTTTAAGATGTAGTGAACCACGTAAGTTTTTGGTATACATTTTACGTGAGTTATTGGATGTCCAATTAAGCTCGGACCCTTCATGTATGGTATCAATAGCCTTACACTGGCCCTATTTTGAGGGTCTCTCTTGCTACTTGACGGAGCAGGTAGCCTCAATGTTTCATACTCGGGTTGATGCCCTTCTCCTCTACTGTTGCTTCCCATAAGGTCTTTTAGTGCCCTCTGGATAATAGATCCTCTATTTCTTTTTTTAGATGCCTACAGTCTCTCATTTAGTGCCCTACATCCTTATGAAAATCACATTACTTAGATCTGTCCCTAAGGAAAGCCCTTATTTTTGGTAGCCACCTGACATTCTACTATTCCTCTATTCTCGATACTGCTTAAGTTAGGCTCACTCTCAAAGGTGGACCCCTGAATGGAGATAATGACCTCCCCCAAAGCTCTCTGTTCTTGGACCATTTTTCATTTTCCTTGTGATTAGTCGTGAAGTGCTTGTTTTTGTTAATTCTTTTGTCTTAGCTTACCCTGTCCGAGCTTATTCTTCTCTTCTCCTTTTTAAGCGTAGCTTCCACATTTTCCTTGCTATTCTTATCTAGGCCTAGCTCTCTTTCCAAATTGAAAAATTTTCTCACCTCTCCATAAGCTTTCTCCAAAGTTTGTCTGACCGTCTTGGTTAGTTCTACAAACAAATCAAAATTCCTTAGTAGACCCTACCTGAAGACCTCTATCGTAATAGAACTGGGGTAATTTTCTACATCTAGCTTTTCTTCCATAAACCTTCTCATGTACTCTTAGTAGATTCACCCCTTCCTTGGGTGATTGAGAAGAGGTGGTGAGACTCCTTCCTCAAGGGCTTGTTGTAGGCATAATTGGTGATGAATAACCTAGCAAACTATGAAAATAAGGTTATGGTATGGAGTGTCAGGTTGTTGAACCACTTATGTGCCCCATGACATCGAGTGGTAGCAAATAACTTACATATCATGGCATATATTTTGTCCTAAGTGAGGCTCACAGGAACCATATCCATCTTGAAGTGTTACATATGAGTTACAAGATCTTTGGTACCTTGATTGTCCGAGCATTTAGGAGCATTAAACTTGGCAGAGGGCTTGACATGCTCTATTTCATCAGAAAAATGAGAGGCACACAGTTGCTCGTAATCCTTATCTATATCGTATGACGCCTTACCCTTGTCTTACCTTTCATTGGCCTTTTTCAGAGTTAGGTTTTGCTTTCTATTAGCTTTCTCTAGTGCTCGAAATTGTGCCTCTTAGCTTTATCTCTCTTACAACAACTACTCATTATTAGGTTCTATCGATCTAGGGGAAGGATCTCCCTTAGCTACATTCTTACCTTGGGTAGGATCATGCATGACATGATCTGGCCCGATTCTACCACCCAGGTTAGCAGCTCAACCTTTAGGGGCAACCAAACCTGATTGTGATTGAAGCGCCCTATTTTCTCACTTGGTTTCCTTGAGCTCTGTTCTTAGTTTAAGAAGTTGACGTGCCAGCTCTTAGTGGGGATCAACCTCCACTCTAGCCTCATTGTTCGCTAGTCTCAATTGTTCCTCGGTTCATGTTCCTATCATAATGGCTTATGATTTTGAAAAACTACGCTCGCTTACTAAGTCTCTCATAGAACTTAGGATGAATCCTTGAAAATATGAAGTCAAAAGCCAAAGCTCGGCCTTTGAATCTAAGCCCCACAGTGGGTACCAAAATGTTGAAACCGATCTGATTTGTAGAGAGAGAAACAAAAAAGAAAATAGAAAATTTTGTGAAATCTATGGATCTCTTATAAGGTCCATATATATATATATATAACATTGCATGTACAAGTATCAATTATATAAGGAATACACGTCACAACGTGTCAGAAGGGTAAAAGAGTAAAAGAAAACACATTAAAAGCTTGAGATCGACTACACTATGGTTTGGTCTAAAAGTCGACCTTCTAACACCAAAGATAGTATGAGTAGACAAACTCATACTACTGGTATTGTTGTAGTCGTGTGCATAGGTAGGTCCTCCTCGGATAACTCATTTGATGATTTAGGTTATTAGATGAATTGGATTTATCTATATGTTCAAACAGTATCTATTTAATAAAGTTATCAATTTAATCTCAATATTTAATTAAATATACCTTATTCTTCCAATTTTAAACATTAAACCAAAATTGGGAATTTTTCATTATTAATAAGGGTACAAATTGTTAGTTTTTATTAAAAATGTATACCACTAATATACCTAATCCTAGAACTCTGTGTGGGTTTATCTAATCTAAATAAGTCTACGTAAATGATGACCTTGGTTATGTTAATATGCAAGGAACGATGAACTTAATGCCTTTTGCAATCACTGTGGATGATATAACATCATTGACTATCACGGAGAGAGAAGCAGGCGTCAAATACGCGTTAAGGTGGAAAAGAATAGCTTTTTTGAAGCAGGCGTCAAATACGCGTTAAGGTGGAAAAGAATAGCTTTTTTGAAGCAGGCGTCAAATACGCGTTAAGGTGGAAAAGAATAGCTTTTTTGAAAAAGCTAATAGCGAAATAAAATAGAAATAAATGGTAGAGTATAAAAACAAAACAAAATTTCACTTAAAATTGATTTTTATTAATTTTATATTTGATTATAATATTTTAAATCATAAATTTTAAAACTTAAATTTTAAATTATATTTAAAAAAAATAATAATTTTAATCTTAAAACTTAACACACAAATATAATCATATACCTTAAACCCTATACCCAAAATCTAAAACTCTAAACTATAAATATAATTTTAAATCTTAAACCACATATATAACCCTAAATCCTAAATTCTAATTTTAAATCCCAAAAATCTTAACTTAATTCCTAAACCCAAAACCTAAATCTTCCGAACACAAAACTCTAATAATAATTTTAATAATATATTTTATCTGATTAAAAAATAACAATTAAATAATATTATTTAAACTTTATTAAATGTAATGGTATTAAAGTAATATATAATATTATTCATTCTATTATAATTTTAAATCAATCAAACTAAATAATATAATAATAATTATGTAATTATATTGTTAATAAATAAATAGTGTGAAGTATATAATAGGTTGCTTATATATTCAATATAAATGTAAAATATTTAGTATTATAATTATGAATTAAATTAATTTTTGAATATTGAAAACAGATGGTAGTTATAAAAATATAGATTTATAGTCAATTGTTTTCATCCTTTGGTGTTGTAACAAGTAATATTTTTCCTTGTTTTTCTTTTATAAATGTTACATCTATTATTTTAATTGTCTCATGCATTTTTTAAATCCATTTATTCATGCACTTATTGTCATTAATTTATGTGTAAAGTTAGATTAATAGAATACTATTTTTTAAATGGAGTTATAAAAGGATACTAATTCTTAAATGTAAATATCTTTATGGTACCGATCAAAAAATATGTATACTAATGGGTATGAGTATCACAAGTGTACCAAACTCATTGCATTTCATTCTTATATTTTTTTTTGTTAGAATTGTTAATTTTTATAGTAAAATATTTTACTTATAGTTAATGTGAGACATATTACTTTAGCTTGTCTTTACTTTAATGTTATATATTTTCTCATTAAATATGCCTTCATCATCTTTTAAATTTGATGTTGAGTTAATTTCACTTCCTAGATTTACATATTTTACGTTTATAATTAGATTAATTTCATCTTAAAATGTTTAACTAATTATATATATTATATACAATTTGTTATATTCTTCGTTTCATTTGCCAATGTTTATTTTCATGAAATATTCAACATCTCTTTGTGGTTAAAGTTACAAAATAATCTAATCATTTCTTATACATATATTTTTTGGGATATTATTTACTGGTGTATCCTTTCCATTTTCAAATATCCATTTTCTTTTATTAATAAATAGTGTTTTAATTTTTATATATATTATTATATGTAATAATTTTTAATCAATATGTATATTATATATTATAACATTCAACACTCTTACCTAATCTTAAGAATCATCTTCTTCTATTGATATTTCTAATCAAGACGATACAACGAGAAAAACAATCAAAGACGACTTCTACAAGTAAGAATCACGATTGCAACCATATTCCTTGTTATAAAATATTTTCCACTTGTAAATATCTACTGATGGTTTTAAAATATAACTTGCATGTAAATCGAAATTGTATAAACAAATATGTTTTATACATATGCTCCATAAGTTCTACAAAACATTATTGAAGTGATCATAATAATAAGATCGTTATAATGAGTTCTCATTATATAAACGTATTTTGATGTTGTTATTAATAAGAAATAAAATTTATATAAGAGCTAAATTTTAAAATAAACTGGTGTTCCATCAAGCATGCATATATAAGTGATTACGTACCTTTCGTTGTTTCACATTTAATATATTACATATTTTCATATAAATATGCAAATATTACATGTATATATTTAGTAAAATTAATATATATAATACTTTAATATAAATTTGACATGACTCTCTTCTCTCAATGTGCAAATATGTAATATGTTGCATATGAATTTTCAACTATATATTATAATCTTTGTACGATATTTCTGAGAAATATTTGAAGTTTTATTGCTAAGATGTTTGTCTTCAAATAATTTTATCTGTATGTAACTCTTCATATTTCGTCTAAATGTAAATTTATCGTCTTTAGTTTTTTTATTTTTTTATTTTTGTTATTTCTCACGATTTTTATTGATATTGGATTTGATTTTCCGGTTTTGCATTGTATATTCTTTATTCAAGAACAGACTTTAGTTTTAAGATATCTTCAAAAATACCCTTAAGATTTTAAAAAAATAAAAAATACTCCTAAAATATAACGAAAGTTAAATCTAACAGAAATGATAAGTAATGTTCCTAAAATGGAAGAAGAAAAATTAAACCAATAAGTAGTAGACATAAAAATAGAAGACATCTCATGATGTTTTTCACATGAAATAAGTAATAAATAAATGAGTATTAAGATTACATATGCAAAAGAAAGAAAGGTATAATATTCTATTAATTGATAAATAAAATATATTAAACAAGCTATTCAAAATCCCCCGTAAAGATAAAAAAAATTGGATACATTTATTTAAGAGGAATTCAAATATTAATAAAAACTCATTTTAGAGAAAAAAAAATAGATACATTAATAAAAATAACATTACTAGATAACAAAATAATAAATAGGAAATATGTTTTACTATGAATGATCTATGGTAACTTAGGATACCAAAAGTTAAAATTTACAGTATATCCTAAATTTTCTATTAATATTCATGATAAAAACCTAAACTAAGTATTAAGTCTAACTTATGAATTTTAAAAATGAGAATTAATGAAAAAAAAGAAATCATCAATTTTCAATACATTACCTAATAGCATATTATTTAACAAATAGTCTCAATAGTTAAATATACAAACAAAATGAATTTATAGAAATAGACAACTTTTGAAAAAATAATAAAACCAGAAATACCAACATATTTTGAAATATCAGAAGAATAACAATTAGATATCAAAGAAAACTCCCTTTTAATAGGAAGAAAAAGTAACATTGTTAGGAATAATAGTATGCTAAGGTTTACTTTCACAGACTACGAAGGAGAAAACTTTAACCAAAAAAAATTAAAAAACTAAAAGATGAAGTCCAAATAATGAAGGCATTAGTTCATGATTGTATATGAGAAAAATAATAATAAAATAAAAAATATGCATTTTGAAGTAAATGGAAGCCTAGTAGGCGTAGCAAAAAATCAAGCAACATTATTTGAAACGATACAACTATTAACAGAGGAAATGAATTTAGTCCAAGAATCAAATACAAAATACCTACAGGAAATAATAGACACATAAAAAGAATTATTAAATGAAATAAAAGAATGTGGTTATAATAAACTACAACAAGATATACATAAAAAAAATTAAAAACTAAGAAAAGATGTATACAACAGACATAAAAATAATGAAATTATAAGTCATAAATATGATCTCTTAAAAGAACAAAAAAAATAATCACCTAGGAGATCAGATGCTCTAATTCCTAAAAATAAAAAAAATAAAAAATGAAGAAATATATAAGAAAAAAGATATAATTCCAATTTAATAGAATATAGAAAAGAATTAGAAAGAAAATTCATTAACCTTAAAAATAGGGATATAGAAAAATTAGTTAGTTTATTGACACTAACTAATGAAGAAATAGACTAACATTATAATGAAAAAAGTTTGTACAAAGAAGAAGATGATATGATAATAATCAATGAGATTGATTCTGAACAAGAAAACATGATCCTAAAAGGTTATATGAAACCAATTTCACTACTAGTTCCTTACCAAGAATGAACATCTAACCCACATAGGAGAGAAAGAAATAGACAAAGGACAACCACCTAAAATGGAGTAAGGTTTGCATTGGGGAACTAAAGGTTTATACCTTTTTCCTTCTAAAATATCTTTTCTTATAGGAATTGATATATGGTAGGAATGTTGATATAAAATAGGAGTTGATTTATTAATAGAAAATAATTTCCTAAACCTATATCAACCTTTCACACAATATTTCAACAAAATAAGTCTCATAAACTTAGAAGGCGATGCCATCTATGTCTCAAAATAAGAAAAGTTTTAGCTATCCTAAACCCCACTTTTATGCAACAACATAAAATGTGAACATGTGGTGAGATAGATGACCAAAAAAATCTTATTTAAAAAATATTTCATTAGATATAGAAGAGAAACAAACTCTTTTCTCAATAAAATGTAGGAAGGTAAAGCCCTAACAGACATCAAAAAATTATTAAAAACAATCAGTTTAGAAAATCCTCTAGATCTAAAAATAAATAAATCTAAGACAATAGTCAACATAAAATTAAGAGACCCTAACAAGGTCATAAGAGTAAAACCAATGATTTATACTCCATAAGATATGATTGAATTTGAAAAAAATTCAGAAACTTTTGGAATTAAAAGTCATAATACCAAGTAATTCACCTCACTCTAGTCCCACATTTTTAGTTGAAAAATAAGTTATAAGAAAAGAAGAGGAAAAAAGATAATGATAATAAACTTTAAAATATTAAATAAAGAAACTAGATGATGGATACTTAATTCCAAAGAAAGAAGAATCATTATCATTGATAAAAGGAAATAAATAATTCTTAAGTTTTAAAGTGTATTTTGGTAAATAAGACTGGATGAAGAATCTCAAAAATTAACGGCATTTAGTTGCCTCCAAGGACAATTCCAATTGACAGTTATACTATTTGGATTAAAACAAGTTCCATGTATCTTTTAAAGATATATGGATAACATCTTCAAGAAATTACAAGATATATGTTGTGTTTATATAGATGATATTTTGGTTTTCAGTAAACAATTAAATAAACACTATTTAGTTATTATCAATATTTTACAAGAATGTAGAAAATAAGGTATTGTACTCTTTAAAAAGAAAGCAGTACTTGCATAACAAAAAATTAAATATTTAGGATTGGATATTGAAGATGAAAAACATAATCTACAACTCTATTTACTAAATAATATTCAAGGTTCCCCTAATGAATTAAAAGATAAAATCCAATTACAAAGATTTTTAGGATGTTTAACATATGCAGAAGCATATATCAAGAAACTTGCAGAAATGCAAAAACCATTACATGCAAAATTGAAAAAAAAGATCATATATGGAAATGGATTGAAGAAGATACTCTGTATATGGATAAAGTAAAAACAAAGGCAAAAATATTTCAACTTAATACCATCCAAGGCCAAATGATAAATTGATAATTCAAATGGATGCTTCATGAGAATATTGGGGAACAGTTCTAAAAGCAAGAGTAGATTGATAATTCAAATGGATGCTTCATAAGAATATTGGGGAACGGTTCTGAAAGCACGAGTAGATGACAAAGATGAATATCTTTTGTAGATATACATCATGATCTTTCCAAGATCTAGAATTAAATTATCACAGTAATGAAAAATAATATTTAACTGTTAAAAAAGCCATAAATAAATTTGCGATATATGTTATAAGCTCTAAATTCATGGTAAGAATATATAACAAGAATTTTAGTTATTTCTTAAGGACTAATATTACAGGTAATTATAAACAAGAAAGATTAGTCAGATGGTAACAATGATTCAACTATTATAATTTTGATGTTGAACATCTTCTAGGACATAAGAATAGCTTAGCATATGCTCTTATTAGAGAATTAGCACCTCTAACTATTTTTATGCTTTCAAAAATGGAACATTTTGACATCAAAATTAAGATAAAGGAAAATGAAGAACCTAATAGTTCATAAGAAAGAAAAACTTTTGAAATCAAAAAGCTCAACTGGGCAGATGAGGTAAAAAAAGAGAACAAAAAAATGTTTATGTGGTCTATAATGGCCCAAAACTAGGAATCCATAACAATTGGGCAAAACCTAGTTAGTCTATTATAAGAATTAGTGGAGTAACTCATAGAGCCTTCACCAACAGAATAAAAACTTAAGGTAGTTATACCAACTACAAAAAATCCAAAACTAATAACCCAGAGAAGATACTAAGAAATTATTATGCAGCATTACAACAACAACCAATAGCTCCAAGTAGATGGAAAAATCTAGGAAAAATAACAAGGCCTAAAGTGCTATTTAGAAAAGATGAGAATGACCAATATATAAACCTTAGCAAACCACAATGATTAAATCTCTATAACTTGCAAGAAAGTCTACCCAGGAAGATTTAATATTTTGTTAGACATCTATACAGATTACATTAGAGCTATCATAAACATCATAGATAATCTTATTTCAAGAATATTAAGAGACTATTTTAGTCAAAATTTGTAAGAAAAGAGGAATTCAACAACTTAATGTTTGGATACTACTTCTTTGAATATTATAAGTACATTGTATGTACACAAGGGAAAACATGTTTGTATATTCAAATAGGATAAAATAACGTGCATTCAACACATATGACTTATTAGCATAATGCCATATGAATATCAAATGATTAGTATATAAATTAAAATTATTATATTTAACAAATGAAAGAATAATTTTAAATTTTAAAAGATAATTAATAGATTCAAGATTAGAAATAAGTAATCATCATAATGAAGAACACAATATACACTACAATTGTAATGAATATAAAAGAAAATTAGATTGATACCAACAAATAATAAGCTTTTTAGACAAATTATTGTCTTTCATAAATAGACAAAGACCATCAACTAAGTCAATATTAATGCTCGATTAAAAATTTAAAAATTCATTTCGATTAACAAAAAATAGTACAAGAGCCGAGAAATAATAAAAATAGTATAAGAGCTGAGAAATAATACTATGAATAATAATAGATGAAAAATTAACATTATTAAAGATTAAAGATACTAATGATATTAACTAGAGAGTCTAAAGACATTCTAGATATTTTTGTAAATCTCAAGATCATAAGTCAAGATATGTTAAACCTTAAGAATATTTAAGATATTATACCAAAAGACTTGGTTGATAATGGTTTGTCACATTTCTTTGTTAGTTCTAAAGATTGTTTTAGTAATCTATTTATTTTTTATGTATTAAAATAATTATAAATATAATCAATTTAAATTTTAAGGTTTAATATTTAAAATTTAAAATTTAACCATAAATAAAAATATATTATTAACTAGTTAATATTTTTTTATTTTTTAAAATATATCTTTTGATTAACGACTTTTTATTTTTATTTATTTTATTTTACAATAAATAATGTATATTATTAACTCTGATATTAGACTCTCTTATGGGCCTTTATTTATCAACGTTTATGGGCCTTTCATCGCAAAATCCCGAAAAGCCCCTAAATCCTCCTTAAACCCTACTGATAGTTTACCATCTTCCCACGGAGAAGCTTCTACTGATTTCAGCTACAATCCATTGGCTTTGGATATTCAATGGCCAAGCGTCTGATACCAGCCTTCAATCGAATCCTGGTGGAGAAAATCGTACCTCCTTCCAAGACCAACACGGGTATCCTTCTACCGGAGAAAACCACCAAGGTTTTCCTTCTTTTCCCTTTTACTGGATCTTTAGTTTCAATGTAGACCTAGCTATGGTAAACATAATAGTCTAACTCTTCAATTTCTGGATTTATGATCTTCGTTTTTCTGGTTCGCGTCAATGTAATTTGAATTTTGGCCATAACTTGCGAATCGGTTTTGTTCATTTGACCCCCTCCCCGGAGCTGATGACTATGCGAGAGACCTATATGTAAAATACAGTTATGTAATTTCAATGGCTTATCTCTCCAGTAGTCCAATGCGTTGGGCTTGTTTCTTTTTAAAATGTTTTTGCTTGGAACTGTTAGAGTAGGTTTTGACGTGTGGTCCAACTTATTTGTTTTCCAATTTCAGGGCATTCTTTTATCGTTCTTCACTTGTTTTTTGTCGAAGTTTGAGCTGCTGGTGTTGAACTGTTATTTTTTTTTGGGTCATTTAGTGGTGTTAACTGTTAAATGTTATCCTTTCTCTGTGAGACTGTGGCTTAATAATTTATTTTGAAGTTGAGTTTAGCAAAATGATATGTGCATATTTTTATTAATATTTTCAATTTTTTTGTATTTCTACTGTAAAACTTGTCCAGATATGCCTTATATCTCTTTTTTTCGTAGCATAGAGCCGTAGAATCCGAATGTTAAAATAAAGAGATAAATCAAAAGGGAGTTGCTATTTACATAACAGAAAAGACTAACGTGAGAGTAATTTAAAATTTTAAAATTATAAAAATAAAAATTTTGGTCTGACAGTAGTAAACAACTTTGGCCATATTACCCAATAAAACTTTGTGTGAACTAACAGTAGTCCATATACGCAAGTCATGTTAATCGGTTCAGAATAGCGCTGACCTATAAGTTAGTTATCAAAGCTTTTTAATGAAGATTTGGAGCAATTTGATGTATTGCTATGTGTCCATGAGAAGCAAAATTTGAAATTTGAAATATGAAATATGAATATTGGTAAAGGCGTTGAAATATAATTTTTACGGAAATATCGAAGATACTGTAGCTGTCAACGAAAACTTTGAAAAAAATTATGAAAACTCTATCAAAAATATGAAAAAAAATTTATATTATAAAACTTTATTAAACATCAAAATAATCAATTACTTATATTTTAAACTAATTTTTTATTTAATACATAGATTTTTAAATACATAAAATATTTATATTAATAAAAAATTTGATTAATTAATTAAAATATTATGTAGTAAAATATTTTTTTTTATTATAGAATAAGTAATTAAAATGTTTAAAATAATTAAGTAAAGTATCTAATTGTAACTATTATAAATAGAGAATCTCGATAGTATGAAAATAAATTTTATTTATTATTTATTTTTAAAAGTACTTATATATATATAGAAAACATGCTTAAAAAATGGAGAATATATTATCTATTATAAAAGCGAGAAAAAATTGAATTGAAATGATTACTTAGAAAAAAAGAAGAAAAAAGAGAAGAATAAATCAAAAATTGATATTTCTGATGTTCTGTTTGATATTTTAGTGAAATTTTAACAACAAAATCTACAATATTTAGGATATTTTAGTCCAAAAAAAAGACACTTAAGCCATATTTTTGCGATAGTTTGGTCAATAGATATGGATATTATATTTCGATATTGGGATGTGTAAAAAAGCGACATTGGCACAACAATCTTGTCGACAAGGTTGACATTTTCATCCCTGATTATCCACTTACGTTTTTGCTTTGTAGTAAGAGATTGTATACTATCAATTGGCTATGTCATTGGTGTTTTTAAAAATTGGCTCTATCTTCTATGTAGGAATTTTGATAAATACATTATCTGTATAGCTTCAAATATATGCATTCTCCTCTGAATTGCCTCCAAAGGTGATGTTATGTTAATTTTCTTTTTTGATTCACCATCCTCTCTTGGTTCTGATCTTCAGCTGAACTCTGGAAAAGTCATTGCGGTGGGTCCAGGAGCTCGTGATAGGGATGGAAAGCTTATTCCTGTGCATCTCAAGGAAGGAGACACGGTTCTTTTGCCTGAATATGGAGGAACTGAAGTAAAGCTCGCTGATAAAGAGTAAGCTTTACTTGGTTTATTGATGCATTTTTTATCTAAGAATCTTTATATGTTAATACCTTTGTGATGAAGCGAACAAAGTGTTTGTGTATAATATTCTTTTAGCTCAGCGGTTACTTTATCGCTTGATTCTTAGAATTTGGCTTTTAAGTTTCAACCGAGGTGACCCAAGAATAGAGCAACTAGGTTCACACACTCTCGTACTCTGTACTTGCAGTTACTGTCATTTTACACGGTTTTTATGATTTTTATGATTTTTTTCCTGTAACTAAGTTGTTTGTTGTTTGTTAGTTTTCTTTTTCATTCTTCAGTAATATATATAGCATGTTCCAAGCGTTGTATGCATATATAACAACTTGTTACCCTTAAAGATCTGTATAATCAGTCTGCTAGTAAAGTGGTTGCCTAGGGCATTATGACATGCTCTGACGCTCTCTAGTATTTCCTGATATGTACTCATCTTCTACTTTTACCCCTTTCCATAACTCATATTTTAATTGTTATGTACTCATTTGATAACATATTCTGATAGATGCTACCCTTTTCTATGATGAAATTAGTTCAATTATGTTCTCCCTCTCTCTTTTTGGATCGTCGGGTTTTTTTTTTGTTTTGTGTTTGTGCTATCATACATGTCATATCCATCTGAAAGCATATTGTTTTGCTTTAGTTTAAATTAGGATCGTCTAACTTGGATGGACTTTTACTACTGAAACTAAAAGTTCATAATCATTAGGGTAGGACGGGGAGAGGGGAAAATAGAAATACAGGAGGAGAAGAAATTAAGAACGTAAGAGGAGAATTAGAAGTAAGAGGTGGATAATCGGTAGTAAACTCCAGAATCATTCATTCATAGGTTTGCTAAAGAGTAATGATATTGTGAAAACGATTTTTATCATGAACATTATAATTAATTACACTTTAGTGTTATTTTTGTTGGATAAAATTATCATTATTGAATAATTATTTTTACAATAAGAATTTAAGTTTTGATAGTGTTATACAATTAATTACGCTCTAGTGTTATTAATATGGGGTAAATTTGTCATTAACAAATGATTATTGTGACAATAAGAATTTATTGTATGGTA
Source organism: Hippophae rhamnoides (assembly GCA_033030585.1). NCBI lineage: Eukaryota > Viridiplantae > Streptophyta > Magnoliopsida > Rosales > Elaeagnaceae > Hippophae > Hippophae rhamnoides. Next base: position 13,828,194 of record CM065431.1, read on the forward strand.
ATATTATCACCTCAGTATTGTCGGGTTGGATAGTTATCCAAAAAAAAATTCTTAAAATTAAATTTGATGGTTGAGATTAATTTTTAAAAATTATAATGCCATTTATAAATTAGAATGACATTTCTTATAATAATTGAAGTCTAATTAATAAAATGCTAATTTTTCGTCACGTGATTAGATTTGCTGCATGTCAGTATTTGTGTTTCCCTTTTACTTTTGCTCCACGAACAATAGTAATGTTTGTGCATCTGAGTTCTTCAGATCTATATAAACCATAAAAGAGCTTGAAAAATACAAAATTATCCCTACTTTTAAAAATATTACAGACCTACCATCATTTAAAAATATTAATTATCCCTACTTTCAAAGTTATTATTTTAAAGAATTAATGAATTTGCATCTTGCATGCATAAGAATTTAAATCTTAACTATTATAAAAAATTGAGTTTAAATTAGTATATGAAAATGATCTACCTAACTTCAAAAATTGCATATCACTATCAATTTATTTCTTAAATAATATAATTTCACTCTAAATTAATTTTATTTTATTTATTTTTTAAATTATATTTAGTATAAAAAATTATTAATTCTATGCATTAATTTTCTTTTATCAAGAAAAACTAAAAGATTCTTAAAATAATTAATTCTATGTGCGAATGTTAATGAAATTAATAATTACCGTTAACAAATGAATAACTTTACAATTTATAAATTACACTAATAGAAATTTAAATAGGGAAAACCAAAAGATTCAAACATTATAATAATTGTATATTATCATGGAATTAAAAGAAAAAAACAAAAAATCATCCAAACCCAAAAATTACATTTAAAATTAATTGGAGAGTATACAATAAACATGATACAACATTTTAGCGTTCTTCAAACTTTTGGCTTTCTCCGACGTAAATTTTGTTGGTTATACTCATTAAATGGATGTAAAACACCCTTTCATTTTTTTTCTTTTTTTAATTTGTAAATGTTAAGTTATATTTGATATTTTAATTCACTTATACTTCACTTGTACTACATTTGTATTATTTCACTTGTACTACACTTCCACTATTTCACTTGTACTACACTTCCACTATTTCACTTGTACTACACTTGTTACAATCCTATAAATAGGGTTCTTTATGTATATTCTAAACACACCAATACAATATTAAATCATTATTTCTTCTTATCTCTCTATACTCTTCACATGGTATCAGAACCTCTCATATACCTCTAAAATTTCTATCAAAATTTTGCCTCTTTTCATCACTCTAAACCCAGCTCACCTCAAACCGACTCACTCCAAACCCGGCTCACCTCAACCCAACTCACTCCAAATCCGGCTCATCTTAACTCGGCTCATTCTAAACCCAGCTCACCTCAAATCGGCTCATCTAACCCGCCACCTCCACTCGCTCACTCCAATCTGCCTCCTCAACTCGCCCCACTCCAACCCGGTTCCAGGCTTGTTTTCAACTCCTCTTTTCATTTTTAAGGATATCTCCTTTATATTGTTTCTATATATTTTCTTTATATTTCCTCCATTATTTCGTTAAAATGGACCGAAATGATATCCCAAAACCAATCTCTACCACCCTTGATGATACTAACTACCTAGCCTGGGCACAAGCAATGAAAAGTTTTCTTGAAAGGACGCAAGCTATGGCGTTTCATAACTGGTGATATCTCTATACCCATCCAAGAAACCATTGAAAACAACTCCTTATTTGCTGATCGCCTTGAAGATTGGGAGAGTAAACATCATCAAATTATTACCTGGTTCCGTAACACCACTTTACCCTCCATTCATGATGAATTTGGGCGTTTTGACACTGCCAAAGAAGTTTGGGAATTTCTTGAGGCTCGCTTTACTACAACAGATTTGGCCAACCAATATCAACTTTTAACAACTCTTCATACCAAACGCCCCTTTTAACAACTCTTCATACCAAACGCCAAAGGGCTGATCAAACCATTAACTAATTTCTCTCTAAAATGCATACTATTTGGGATCAACTCGCTCTCTCTGAACCAACTTGGACGAACAAAATTGATGCTGAGATGTTTGCAACTTATCGTAATCACCAGCGTCTTGTTATTTTTCTCATGGCTCTCCATGATCGATTTGAACCTGTTCAGGCTTCCTTACTCCATCGGAGTCCTTTTCCATCCTTACATACTGCTGTGACCGAGCTTCGCTCTGAAGAAACTCGGATGGGGGTTTTCAAAGTTCATCATACAGATTCTGTTCTTGCCACCCCCTTTTATTGCCCTAAAGGAGGTTCTAAAGAGGACTTCAAACATTAAGGCTGCACCTACTGTCACAACCCCAATCATGAGCTTCTTACATGTCCCATTCGGGTATGTATATATTGTCACAAGAAGGGTTCAGGACACTTTAATAGAGACATTGCTTTCGGAATCCCTTTCAGCATTCCTCTCGGAATCCCTCTCAGTATTCCTCTCGGAATCCCTCTCAACATGCTTCAGGTAAAAATAGTAACTCATCTATCACTGCTGTTGATTCTGAGGATAATCATGACAAATTTACTTTCTCTACTTAAGAATTTGAAGGTCTTCTTAAACATGTTCTCTCACAATCTAGTAATGCTTCTCCTACTGCCTTGTCTCTCACATCAGGTAAATCTTTATGGTATTTTGATTCTGCTTGTTGTAATCATATGACTTATGATACTCACATCTTCTCTCCCACACAATCTTCCATCTCCAAACCTTTAATTCAAACTGCCAATGGTTCACATATGCATGTTAATGCTGTAGGACAAGTTTCCACATCTTCTATATCACTTTCTGATACCTTTCATATTCCCAACCTTACTCTAAATCTTATCTCTGTTTGTTAATTATGTGAACTTGGTCTTACTATTACTTTTTCCTCTTCTGGTTGTCATGTGTAGGATTCACAGATAGGACAGATCCTTGGGATAGGCCGTAAGGTTGGACGATTATTTGAACTTATCAACCTTCATCTACCCAATTCTCCTCACACTTTCATTGCTGCTTCTACCACTCCTATCAACCTATGGCATGCTCGTCTAGGCCATACGTCTATAGGACGTCTTCGTCCCTTAACATCTTCTGGTAAATTAGGATATGTTTCTATTTCTAATAATGTAAATCGTTTGCCTTGTCAATTGGGAAAACAACCTGCTTTATGTTTTAATAAAAGTGATTCTACTTCTATCTTCCCTTTTGACTTAATTCATTCTGATGTTTGGGGTTCATCCCCACATCCTACTATGGGGGGATGTGTTTATTTTGTCATTTTTATTGATGATTATTCAAGATTAATATGGATTTTTCTCATGAAACATATATCTGAATTATCCAAAATTTATTATGATTTTGCCCAAATGGTTAAAACCCAGTTTTCTCAAAATATCAAAGTGCGTAGAGCTGATAATGCTATAGAATATAAAAAAACAAATTTTTAAAATTTTCTTCGACAAAATGGGACTCTTTCTTAATATTCTTGTCCTGGCACATCTCAACAAAATGGAAGAGCTGAGCGAAAACACAGACATATTCTTAATATTGTTCGTACTCTCCTCATTTCTAGTTCTTGTTCTGAACGCTTTTGGGCTGAAGCAGCTCTTACGGCTGTTTATACCATCAATCGTGTTCCCATGCCTATTATTCACAATCAATCCCCTTATTTATGAGCGTCTCTATAGTACTTTTCCATCTTATGAACTACTCAAAGTGTTTGGTTGTGCCTGTTTTGTTCTTCTTCACTCTCATAAACACAATAAATTAGAACCTCGTTCTCGTCTTTGTTGTTTCTTAGGGTATGGAATAGAACACAAAGGCTATCGTTGTTGGGACCCTATCTCTAAACGATTGCGCATCTCTCGTCATGTCATCTTTTGGGAACATAAAATGTTTTTCTCTATTTCTTCATTTCATGTCTCATCTCTTACTTCACTCTCATTTTTTAATGACCCAACTATTGATTTATTTCCTCCTGACATTGCTCCATTACCCTCACCATTGTCTACTATGGCTTCTCCTGATGTGTCTACTCCTTCTGCTGATCCTACCATAACAACATCTTCTGAAGACCAACTACATGATTGTTCAGAGTCATCACTTCGTCGTTCTACTCGTGTAAGTAGTCTTCCTTTTCATCTTCGTGATTACCAATGTTTCTCTACTATTTTGTCTCATCATGAACCCCAAAACTATAGAGAAGCTAGTTCTAACTCTCATTGGTAGCAAGCTATGACAGATGAATTACAGGCATTAACAAAAGCACATATATGGGATCTTGTTGATCTTTCGTCTAATAAATCTTTGATTGGTTGTAAGTGGATCTTCAAAATCAAAACTCATTCAGATGGGTCTGTGGAACGATATAAAGCTCGTCTGGTTGCAAAGGGTTTTACACAGGAATATGGAATTGACTATGAAGAAACTTTTGCACCTGTAGCTCGACTCACCTCTGTTCGAAGTATCATTCTTTGTTCTTCTTTGCCCAAAATTGGAACATGTTTCAAATGGATGTCAAAAATGCTTTTCTCAATGGAGACATAACTGAGGAAGTTTATATGAAACCTCCTCCTGGATACACTCATTCACCTCATCAAGTATGCAGATTTCGTCGTTCTCTCTATGGCCTCAAACAAGCTCCTCGAGCTTGGTTTGCCAAATTCATCTCTACACTTACTGACTTTGGTTTCATTTCCAATTCTTATGACTCCGGTCTCTTTATTCGGAAGACTCCCACTGGTGTAACACTTCTACTCCTTTATGTAGATGATATGATCATAATCGGGAATGACTCTAATGGAATTATTGATCTCAAGCAGTTTCTGAGCCATCAATTTGAAATAAAAGACCTTGGTCGTCTCCACTACTTCTTGGGCCTAGAAATCTCATCTGATTCTCAAGGATATTATCTCTCTCAAGTAAAGTCAAACTTACTCCATTAGATGGTACTATTCTCTCAGATGCCACATTATACAGACAACTAGTAAGCAACCTTGTTTATCTCACAGTCACTCGTCCTGACATTGCTTATGCTGTTCATCTGGTTAGTCAATTCATGTTTGCTCCACGGTCTATCCATTATACTGCGGTTCTTCGCATTCTCCGCTACATCAAAGGCACCATGTTTCACGGTCTCCACTTCTCCAACAAGTCTAATCTTCTCTCCACTTTTACAACTGATCGTCGCCTACCACTGGATATTGTTTCTTTCTTGGAAACTCTCTTATATCTTGGCGAAGCAAGAAACAATCTCTCACTTCTCGATCCAGCACTGAAGCTGAATATCGTGCTCTTGCTGACACCACTCAAGAACTTCTTTGGCTCCGTTGGTTACTTGCTGATATGGGTGTTATCCAATCAACTGCAACTATCCTATATTGTGACAATCAGAGTGCTATTCAGATTGCTCACAATAATGTATTTCATGAACGAACAAAACATATCCTCCACAGATCATACAGCTGACATCTTCACCAAATCTCATCTACCATTCAAATTTCAAGAATTAGTTTCCAAACTCAAGTTGATTGTTTCTCTTACTCCTTGAGTTTGAGGGGTATGTTAAGTTATATTTGATATTGTAATTCACTTATACTTCACTTGTACTACACTTATTATTTCACTTGTACTACACTTTCACTATTTCACTTGTACTACACTTCCACTATTTCACTTGTACTACACTTTCACTACACTTCTATTATTTCACTTGTACTACACTTGTTACAATTCTATAAATAGGGTTCTCTATGTACATTCTAAACACACCAATACAACATTAAATCATTCTTTCTTCTTATCTCTCTATACTCTTCATAGTAAAGATTTTAAATTTTAATGTTTGAAATATTAATTGTTAATTAATTGAACAATTTACAAGCATTTTGGCACGTATTATTTACTTCAGTAGTTTTTTTTATTTTTTATTTTCTTATTTAGTTATAATCTTATGTTTTATTCTTTTTAAAAGAATAAATTCAGATTATTTTTAATTTAATGAGATTTTTATGATTAAGAACTTCCAGTAAATTATTTTTCTTAATTATTTCTATTTTTTTAAATAGGTACAACTAAAAACTAAAGAAATATAAATAATAATTCAACATTTAAAATTCTTAATTATCATTATTAGTAGATAGTTGTGGAATTTAAAGATATTTTTGTAATTTAAGAAAAATGAATGTAGTTATTGGAATAGCGGGGGAAATGAGTATTAATAAAGAGTCAACTTATAAGTCTTTAAAATTCTATATAAATAGAATTGTGTCAAGAATTGTTTTTACATATAAACCATTCAAGTTTATTGAGAATTAATAAACTATATTTGTGTGTGTTTTAAAGGATTTACTATTCATTTGAAAGTACATCTTTAAACTATCTAAGCCTCCATTTTCTAGGTTTATCTTCCAACACACTCCTAGCCACTTACTCTTCTCTTCAAAATATATTTGGGTTTATCCGCACTTAATAAATTACAAAGACTCCACTTATAAAGTGAATTTTTTTTATCACTTAGTTCTCTTAAATATACATTTTACAAGCAATATTCGTTTTTCTAAAAGTTGCAAAATCTCTTAAAACTTCAATAGTTTTTATATGATTGTTTTAGATTAAGTATATTTATTGTTTTCAGTTTCTAATTTTTGATTTACTTATCTTTGAGCCATTTATTTTTTATGAATTTCATATTTTGTATGTAAGATAAATTATTTGTTATTGAATATGTAAGTACCTAGTATTGAGTGCATTATTGCCTATGCATGCAAAAACGTTCACATTTTTACAACAATTTTGGCTTCATATACTTTCAGGTATCACCTTTTCAGGGAAGATGACATCCTCGGAACCCTTCATGATTAAAGCGAGGGCTTTCAATCTGTTGTTTCAAAGAATTAGGTTCACACTCCCCAAGAAATAATTGCTTAGTTACACCACCTTTACTTGGCTAGTATAAACATGTATTGAGGGCTGAAACATTATTGGACATCAATGTTTTCTTCATTTTAAAGTGAAAAATGTATTTTGTGAGGATGCATAATGCATTTTTTCACATACTACATTGATAAATGCTCCTGTAATTACTTTTAAATCTCATATTTTCTTAACACGTTATTTAATGCATTTAAAAAGAAATGCGTATAGCATTACTCAAAAACTCCTCCCTATACCATAATTTTGAAGGTTATTCACTATCTGGTCCAATTTTGGGGAAACATTTTTTAACTTGAACCATTTGAAAATGATTTTAATTAATACAAATCAAATTAGATTGTTTGATTTATAAAATTGTTCAGTTTATTCTTTTGGTTTAATCTCATTCGGTCTAGTTTTTGGACGTTTCTAGTGAAAAATAATATGAAATTTTAATATATTATTAAATTGGTCCGGTCTGATTCGATCGATTTAAAAATTAATATAATTGTATTGTTTCAAAATGATTTTAATTAATATAAATTGGATAAGACGGTTTGATTTATAAAATCGTTCGATTTGGTTTAGTTTTTTAATTTAATTCGATTTGGTTCGATTTTTAAAAATCTTTACGTGATACGGGTAATGATTGCACCCAAAAATGTGTCATTGATGACTTATCTATTATAGCTCTTCAATGTTTTATTTATAATAGAAAAAAATTGAATCCTGAACCAAATGGGACAGTTTATGAATATGATGATTTCATGGATCTATTATATAATATAAATATAATTAATTCATCTTATTATGTAATTTATTATGTACTCAGATAATAAATGCTTAATTAATATTTAACTCATTATATTAATTTTATTTCAATATATTCTATTAATTATTTGATATAAATAATGATTATGTTAATCCACGTAAAATAACTCAACTCAATAACATAATCATATTATATGATACATCTTAAAACTTTTAAGCTAAATTGTTATAGTAATAATGGATCAAGAAGGTACATATACTATATATAACCTAGATTGGAAATTTAAAGCTAATAATGCATCAAGAGGATACATATACTATATATAACCTAGATTGGAAATTTAAAGCATGGTGACAGTATAAGTACATGTGTATCAATAATATACATATGCATTGAAATACGATATCTTTCAATTTGTCACTCTTTGACCAAAATATGTGTTGATTATAAATCATGTAATACATGCTAACACAATACTAGATTATTCACCATATATTATTAAAACACCTATGGAGAAATTTTGAAAAACAATATAACATGTTAATATATTATATTAAAAAGTGATTGCAGAGTGATTGTTAATATATTATATAACATAATCAAAAAGTGATTGTAGAGTGATTATAATATATTATCATGGTTTTTCAAAATATTGTTAACAACTTATAACCTTTGAATAATTCTACAATTATATTTCACAAGTTTTTTGATAACATGTTAATATATGTATTAATTATCTATCACTATATCCAATTATATTCACAATGTTGGTTCATCGATATAATTATAACATGTTCTATAATATTTTGACGTTGTACTACTAATCTAGTTTGTCACATTACACTTATGACAATCCATTTAAGAAATTATTTCAAATTTTCTCCCACTTGGATAGCACCATAGACAAACTAGATTATACAGTAAATATGAAATGTCAAATGCGTGCAACCATTCAAATTAACCATAAACTAGTTAAAATATAGTCGTGAAAGTATCATATCACATAAAACACCAAGAGGATCTTATTATGTAAATAAAAACTCTCTACCATGTGACATAGAAAATAGTTAAGGAGCATGTCTTAAAAAAATGCATACAAATAAAATAAACATGCCTAAATCATCAAGGCTCGTGCGTCAATCCATAACGCTTTTACTCTACTTTCAAACCCTCTAAAACTGGGTCATAAACGTTCCATGTTATAATGTCATGTTATAACTAATTATGTGCACTTAACACATAATATGACTATCATGTGTGCACTAATATGATCAAAATGATAAGCTCCCACTTACTTAATACATTAATAGGTATTTTCATTCACTTGGAATGTGTGCTCCAAATTCATATACGAGCCAACTTGAAGTAAATATATTCATATATAAATGAGCTCTTTAACATGCTTCTCTTAAACAAAACATGACAGATAACCTTGCTCTCTTAAACAAAACATGGTACATAACCATGAGTATAAACAACTCTTCATGTCATGTTAAAATAATTTGATTGAAAAATTATCACCAATAAATTTTCCAATGATGACATATTATATACAAAGAAGTCTTTGTTCTAAAAAAATAAACTATGCATCTATTTGACCATTATAACCTCACAACATATTATGTCTTTGCTTTATTATTTAAAGAAATTTTAAGTATAATCACATATGCAACAAATTTTTTTTATATTAGACTATTTTTAGATTGCATAACATATATAACAACATAATAATCAATTAATATAATGTGAAACAATTCAAAACTATCTTGGATTACCCAAAATTGACACTAGGGTTTTTCAAAATATTGCTCTCAACTTATAACTGTTGAATAATTCTACAATAATATTTCACAACAAGTTCCCTCATAATATGCTAATATTATGCATCAATTATCCATCATTGTATATAACTATATTCACAATGTTAGTTCACCAATATGATTATAACATGCTCTATAATGCTTTGACATTGTACTACTAATCTAGTTTGTCACATAACACTTATGACAATCTATATATGAAATTAGTTCAAATTTTCTCCTAATTGGATGACATCATAGACAAACTAGATTATACAGCAAATATGAAATACCAAATGCGTGGAACCATTCAAAGTAACCATAAGCTAGTCAAAATATAATTGTGAAAGTATCATACCACATAAAACCCTGAGAGAATGTTATTATGAAAATAAAAGCTCTTTACCACATGAAATACGAAATAGTTAAGGATTATGTCCTAATAAACTGCATGCAAATCAAATGAATATGCCTAAATCATCAAGGTTCATGCATCTGTCTATAACATTTTTGCTCTATTTTTAAGCCCTTTGAAATTGAGTCATAAACGTTCCATTTTATAATGTCATGTGATGACCAATCATCTACACTTAACACATAATATGACAAAACATATGACTATCATGTGCATAATAATATGGTCAAAATGGAAAACCATCAAACTCCCACTCAATTAATACACCAATAGGTATTATCATTCACTTGGAATGTCGCCTTTAAATTCATTAACGAGCCAACTTGAATTGATTATATCCATACATAAATGGGCTCTTTAACATGCATCTTTCAAATAAAACATGGAACATAACCATGAATACAAACAACTTTTTATGTCATCTTAGAAGTATTTGACTGAAAAACTATCACCAATAAACTTTTCAGCAATAAAATATTATATACATAAATTTCTTTGCTCTAAAAAATTAGATTCTACATCTATTTGGCCATTATAACCTCACAACATATTATGTCTTTGTTTTTATTATTTAAAGATTTTTTTAAGGGTAATCACACACTTAAAAAAAACTCCTTTTTATATCAAATTATTTTTGGATTGCATGACATATATGACAACATTGACACTAGGTCACATTATATTGTCTAAATTACTTAATATTAGTACGAGATGACAATACATAACATCTCAAATTATGCTTGTAATAAGCAATTGAAAGCAATTCAAATCAACTCAAGCATTTTTCTTTTGATACAGTCATAACACTTGTTGGCCATTTAAAAATGTGTACTATACATTTGAGTTAACATTTATATATGTCTAGTAATTTTTGTAACATGAAGTTTTACATTTATTGGTCTCATTTTGTAAGTGTTGTAAGTAAGTCATATTTAACAAAGAAACACAAGTTATGCTAAAACATCTTGATATCTTTAATACCTTCAATTTTATAGGCTCATCAAGATTTAAAACGCAGTGACAATCGATATATGCCTTAATTGAAATAAAGGCTTTCACCATTATCATGGTAATTACACACAAGCCACAATTATCAAATATGATTTGTTTACTCCCATTAATCTTTATATACATATTTAAATTTACATTAATTTAGTCATAAGTAGAAAATATATATTTTAGTCCAAATAAAACAACAAACATTTAAGTCATTGTATAGATGTTTTAAAATCCAATATTGAATACTTTAAAAATACATAAATATATGCATTAGTTGGTTGCAGTGATGACACACTTTAAATCATTATTTAAAACATATTTGTAAGGACTATGAGTGTTGACTATTTTTATGGAAAAAAATATTTATCTGTAAATTTATTTTTAGGCTTGCTATCAAGTCTATCAAGAAAAACCAAACAAATGCTCGAGTTTCAGATAATTGTATTTCAGGTATATCTTTGATAATTACGACACATACAATTACATTTATGCATTTAATAGCATATGCTTATAAATCTGAAATTATTTTTAGTGCTAAAATATGAAATAAGATATGCTCTAACTTATAACTGAAATCTTTAGCATAAAATCTATTTTAAAAGAACTCTTCTTTAAATAAGAGTCTTCTTAATTAGTGAGAATTATTAATCGTATTTATAATAGAAAATATATATATCAATTACATAGGATTAAGGGTTTTAATTTTTCCTATAAATAAAACTCATTGCTCATTGTTTCAATCAACCACACAAAAGCATTATTCTAATCTTCTTAATTTCTCTCTTGTTTTACAAATATAAGATCATTATTCTTTAGGCTTCTTTATTTAGTTAATCTATCAAATATTAGTAGTTATGTTTGATTGATTAATAAGCCTAATTATTTTATGATATTTTAATAATATGTTCTTATGACTTCTTTATTTTTGTTCTTAAATTGTTAGATCAAATAATTGTTTTTGTTATATCATAGTTATTTGATTTGATTATTAATCTTTAAAGAAACTATTTTTATTGAACTTGTGCTTGATCTTTTTGCTCTAGGATTTACTAGTTGATTTGATTTAAGTGACATATGTTTTGAATCATATAGTTAGGATTATTCATTATTAAATTTGTTCTATAACACACATTGACACTTGTGTTTTTGTGCTAACCATTTTGCAGTTAATTTGGGAACATATCTGATTGACGGAAAGCTTATTGGAACATTAGTTTGAAAACTGTTCACGCTAATATTAAAAATTGTGAAAACAGAGCAGGGGCTTGTAAGTAAGGTACATTAGGACAGTATCCTAAGGAGAGTAGCATAAGATCGAGTTTGTACTTGAAAATTTGATTTTTATAGTAAAAAGTTATGTGGTCCGATATGCCAGTAATTTTCCTCTTAAGTCATGGTTATGGCTTAAGTTATTTCCATCTAAAAATATTGTGTTATTATTTTATTTTCGTACTTTATTTTTACACGTAATTGCATGCATGACTGCTTTGTTTAGTTTATTGAGTTATAAATTGGTAAAAATTAAAAATAACATATTCACCCCTCTAACTTAATTAGATCTATATCTTATAAAATTTTAATATTTATTTTCAAAAGTTTTGCTCAAAAAGTTGTTAATCAAAATGTGATTACAAATAAATATATTGATAAAAATCACTAATGAAGACTAGACGCCAAATATATTATCTTCATTCACTCAAAAATTTTATTTTTATAAAAAAAATGATATTTAATGATAGAAAACATATTTAACCAACCAAGCATATCAACTAACAGATCAAGCACGTTTCTTTGAACATTTTTAGACCATATTGCTATCAAAAATATTTTGTACATATATACATTCCTTTCGAAAAATATCATATGTATACCTTCACTCACTAATCAGTCAAAGGTGACTATAAACAAGAGTAAATTCGTGGTTTGAAAAAAACCAAAAAAACATATCGCAATGGTGAGAATTAAATGAAAAACTTCTCCATTTTTGTCTAATAAAATATGAGTGTTAGAAAAAAAAATTAATTAATCCTCTTTGCCATAAAAATGACTTAAAATTGTGATGCCATAAACTTAAATTTAATTCAACTTGATTCTATATAGAAAATAACTTTTTTAATTTATTGTTTGTTTTAGCTCATTAAATACCACTAAGAAGGTATTATATAAAAAAAATATTTTAAATACTATATTTATGCCTAGTTTCAATTTAAAAATGTATATGTCAATATATTATCCATCTTAAAAACAAATATTTTCTTCTTCGGTTACAAACAACAATATTGAGCCAAATTTTATTATAAAAAACATATAACGAAATTAGTGTTCAAAACACATCCATTTGAATTGCTAAAACACTCTATCAAAAGTGAATATAAATGCACTAGCTATATCATGCTTGCTAGACATAAATCCATTTTTTGTAACATTTTAATACAAATCAGTATTCAAAACAACAATGGACAACATCTTAGTAATAAATGTTTATTTTTCATAATAATCTTCATGAAAAATGACAATTCTTTCGTTAAAATAATACTTAAGAATATTATTACAACTATATTTTGAAAAATTAGTTGTGTAATTTCTCAAAAAGTCCACGTATATTATAACTAATACTCTTAAATGTAAAAAATAATACATAGACAAATAATTTAAAAATAAATTTATTTTATTAAAATAGAAATATATAAATATAAAATTTAAATAATATGTAATTTAAATAGTATGTAATACACATTGTACATAAGATAATTTTTTCGTTCACCATGGGTGTATAAGAACGACGGAAACTTATCTCCTAAGATACAACGATTACACAATAATAAATTTACACCACAGTTTATTATTTAATGAAATTATAAATGTCTGAATTCTATTAAATGTAAATAACTCTAGATTAAAAAAAAAATATATATATATATATAAATAAATTATATATATATATATATACCTTACAGCTTTCTTTCTTTTTTTTCTTTTTCTTTTTCTTTTTTCTTCTTTCTTTTTTCTTCTTTTTTTCTATTTCCTTCCCAGCTTCCTATCTTCCTTCTTTTCTATGTTTTCCTTTCTCTTTTTCTTTTGGTTTTTTCCTCAGTTTTCTTCTATTTTCCTTAGCAATTTTTCTTCTCTTTTTATAGAAGAATTATACAGAAACTGAAGATAATCCAAATAAATACATAAATGAAAAATACGTAGAGAAAACACAGAGAAACGGAAAATTGAAGAAAAAGAAATTGAAAATTGAAATTTTTATTCAAATTTTTTAATATCATTCACTTTATTTTACATGTAATCATGTATATGATGAATAATATGTACGAATATTACTTTTTGACTAATAAAAACACCATAGTCAGGTAATTGTTCTTGCATAGAGTATTATTTACTCTGCTCTTTCATGTTCATATAACCACATGATATACACTCATAGAGTTTATCCCATTTATTTATAACATTGAAGGCACAAAAACACAAAAATTACAAAGACATTTCATAATCATCCCAACTGAAGAAATTAATTTAATTACTTATATGCATGAAAATCGTGTTTTTCATAAATTCTTCAACCAAAATCATGTTTTTGCTTATTTCTTCAGTTTCACGAGTCCTATTTATTAACTCTTACTGTTTATAAAGCAAAACAATTAAATATCACAACTAAATGTGTCAATATATCATTGAGGTGTTGAACTAGATTACAGAGTTTATGATTTTAATTATTTTATTTATCAACCTAACTATCATTTACCAATAATAAAATACCAAAAGAATATTTAATTTTTTATAAGTTACTAATAATTTTTTGTTTTATTTTATTTTATTACCTTTTTGTGATTACATACGAAATAATACACAATCTAACATGCTTAGATTTATAAGAGATAAGTACATAAGCATTCCATTATTATTTAATCTCACATTTAACCATATTTCCAAAAATAACAAATTGAATATTTAATGTGCATTTTATTCGTCAGAAAAAAAAACACACATAATGCATTTTAAATAAATTAAATCACACAAAATTTAATTTTGGTTATTATTTGTATTTTATGCAAAATTTGAATCAAGATGTAAAATTTTGAATTTGTACATCAAGTATCTGAAAAATCACAGAACACATTTTGCAGCATGTCATGCTGCAAAATTCAATATTAGGAAATGGTAATTTAAATATACCCTAATAAAAACACTGTAGACTCATAAGAGGTAAGCACTAAGCATTCCATTGTTACTTTAATTTCACATTTAATTGTAACTTTTAAATTTCAAATAGACTCAAAATTCAAATATTAAGAAATGGTAACTTAAATGTACCCTAATTAATAAATTCATATTTCAAATTTCTCTTATTATTAAAAGGTTTTGTTTTAATACTCCAATTTAAATATTAGTATCATTTTTATCTTTTTTTTTTATAGCAACTAATTTTTTACCCAAAATACCTTTTTTGTTTTTTAATAAGGTATTTTTATTTTTTCTTTATGAAAATTAATTAGAGTTGAAAAATGGTTTTTTTTGGTTAAAAGTTAGATTCAATACTTCCTACTTAAAGTTACTAAAGAAATAAAAATTATTAAATTTCTATCTTTAAAAAATAAATATTATAAATAAGTACTAAAATTCATAACATTTTTACAATTTTAGTGGAACATGATAAAAATATTTTTCATAACTAACTGATAAGGATAAAAATGAAAATATTTTTTATAAAAAATTAATTAAAAATATTTGTATTATTAATGTCCGTAAAAAAATTTCTGAAAATTAACATTTTTTTTGTACTTTTTTATCTCTAGGTAATTGCTAAAAAGAAAACAAATCTTGTATAAATGCAAAAAAGGGTATCTTAGATAATAAAAAATTGGTTATTATTTAAAAATGATAAAAAGAGTATAAATACTTGAATTAAGGTATTAAAACCAAATATTTTAATAACATGAGATATTTAAAATACCAATATATTAATTAAAATACTTGTAGCATACTAAATCCCAAATCTTAAGTGGATTATTATACTTCCAAAACCAAATACATTAAAAAAGAAAAAAAAAACTGGACATAAAATTAGGAATCAAGATTTAAAATAAATATTAACTCATTTTTGTTTGTTATATAATATTAAAGATTCTTACCGAATAATTTTTATAAAGTTATTATATATTTGACTGTAAAATGATATAATTATGTAAAAAATTTGTACCAACAATAGATGAAGATCTAAACTATAATAGATATTTTACTTTAACTTGTCTAAAATTTTAATTTTAAAATTATGTGTCTTGATTTTTTCTTTCATCTTAAATTAAAAATATATTTTAAAAAAATGTAAAAAAATATAAAATAAATTAAATATTATTTTAAATTAATTTTTATAATAAAATTATTTTGATAAGTAAAAAACAAGAAATAAAAAATTAAATACTATTATTTAACTTGTAAAAAAATACTTTTTTAAATATAAATTATTTTATTATTATAATTATCATCAATTTTATATGATTGTATTAAGTAAAATGTTACTAAACAATCTAAATAATAAGTAAATACAATCTAACATAATTCAATTTTATATAATTATACCTAACATATTCAATACAATATTTCACTTACTGTCTAATTTCTGCAATTCTCTTTTTTTACCTATTAAATCAGGAAAAAACATTCCCAAGAAAATGTGTCAAAATTTATGCCATGTAACCTATACAAACATGTGTCTATATTGAAAAAATTTATTTAAATAAATTGTAAGTAATATGATAGAAATATTATTTATAAATATAAACTTTTTTTAATTTCAAATTAAAAACATATTTTATTTTAAATATAAAAAATAAAATATTAATTTAAATAAATTTTTATAATAAAATTATTTTGATAAGTAAGAAAACTAGAAATAAAAAATTAAATACTATTTAACTATAAAAAAAATATTTTAAATATAAAATATTTTATTATAATAACTATCATCAATTTTAAATTGTCATTGTACACCGGATCCGGATATAATAAGTAAACACAATATAAGACAATTAAATTTTATATAATTATAGTTAACATATTCAATATAATATTTCAAATATCAAATATACACTTACTGTCTAATTTATGCAATTCCCTTCTTTTTTACATATTAAATCAGGAAAAAATTCTAAGAAAATTTGTAAAAACTTGTGCCATGTAACAGTATATAAACATGTGTCTATATTGAAAATTTTTATTTAAATAAATTAAAAGTAATATGATAGAAATATGATTTATAAACATAACTTTATACAAACAAAAATTTAGTCCACACGCATCATCCCTGACCTTCAACGGGTCAAGATTTTTGCAGTAGAACAGATCGAAATCCGACCCGATCGGCTCTTACATCCCCTTACACATTTAGCAACCAAAATTGACATATTATATATCAAAATGTTGAAAAATGCGAATAAGATATCCACAATATTTGTTTTGACTGAAAATGAATTTTGAAAATACCCAAATTTTAGGGCTTTTCGGTGGATCAAAATAAACCCAAAACTTGCAAACAAATTTATGGCAGAATACATTAAAATGATCATAAACACATGATTAAGAGATTCATGGTATTATTTTTAACTGAAAACGATATTTTTAATAAAAACATACCAAATAATCCGGGGCTTTTCGGTTTGAATAAAATGGTCTAAACTTAACGAGAACTTAAATTTAAAATCCATAAAAATCTATAACAATTTAAATTCAGGCAGCATTCCAAACTTTAACGAAAACTTAACCACGAATCATAAAATCAGATGCAAGAAAAATGTTGTAAATAAATTAGCCATGTATATAGTAATCGATATTCTAGTCTTAAGAAGAATATTGCTCCTTCATGCACAATATCGGCAATTGATCATAAAATAATTAACATGTGCCGTTACACACAATCTGCCCAAATAAAATGCATATTTATATATAGAAAAGATCGATCTCAATTGATGGGCTAATTGTATACTTGTAGATTTGTTAAAGGTATGTGTCATTGACAGACTTATCAGCTCTCACTCTTAAATGTTCTATCTATAATAGAACAAAAATATAGAACCCTAAACCTAATGAGTTGGATAAGGTTTATGAGTGCAGCGAATCCATAAACCTATCACACAATACAAATATGTTTATCTTAACATATTTTATTAATTATTTGATATAATTTAGAAGTGTCAATAATTATGCTAATCCATGTAAAATAATGCCAACGCAAGTTTAGTTAAAAAAAAAATCAGACTGAAGAGAGTGATGACTAATCACAGCAAACAATAATTTATCAGATTTGAGGAAGCATTAAGCACATTAGCTCATGACTATCATCAATTGGAATATTGCATCAGCCATTGAAATTCAGGAACCTAATAAATTTAATCAACAAGGTCTAACATACAAAATACAACCATGTGACTATAGAATGCCAGCTCAAATCTGTAACTTTGCATGCATTATAAATAACATAACGTACAGAGCAGGAAGCTATTCTCCAGAATTCAGAGATAACTTGAGCAGGTTTTGGGCAGCATCTGAACCAAGTTCTTCATAAACCTGCAAACATTGTGGAGACATGAACATCATTACTCCAAAATCAAAGACGGAACCGACACCTATCAGATTGTACTTAGTAAAACACATAATGTACATACAAGTTTGTTATGAATTCTCTGGAAGCTCTTGCAAAATCTCTCTGCTTCTGCTGGACCAATCTAGAAAGTTAAAGCACCATCAGTCATCGACATATACAGCCTCATGTCATATTCTCTACCTTCATCAGTTAGTTTCCACCTTGTCATCGAGTAATTAGATTCTTACGCGAATAGAATTACTGCCTGATCAAGATATGGAGACCGAAATGTACTAATGAAGGTTTCTATTATAGAAAAACTTTAAATTGTTACCCTCCTACTCAAGTAAGAACATAATTGCTTCCTAGATGTGTAATTAGATAATGAATTTATGAGTATGAAATAAATAAATGTATTTTCTTCGCCCTATAGATATGATTTCATTTAAATAACGAGTTCCTTGAATTCATTGTAAGGGACTTCATGCTGTCCATAAAGACTCCAACTACGGATGGTAAAAAAAATCCACCAAATCGAAACTCTAGGTATATTTGCTTCATGTGATCCACTCTGGATCAAAACGGATCAAATCGAATCAGATTATAATCCACGTATAAGATCAATGGATCAGATCAAACTAGATCTATAATAGTAGATCGGATTAGATCAAAATCTTTTAAAAATTATAATTTTAGAATTAAAAAAAACCACATATGACATAATTTCCTAATTTTTACAACTATTTATTTGAAAAAATTTACATTATGAATAATCATTTTTAAAATTTCTCTCTTACATTTTTATAAATCTAACTTTATCTTTCTTACAATTTTAATAAATTTATTTATTATTGTTAAAATTTGTTAAATCAAAATTCAATCTAAAATAGGCAAAATATGTAAATTCAATCAACTTGCTCTCTTATTTTATTTTTTTAATTAAATAATGTTTTAATTTTAAGGAGAGAAATGGATCAAATCAGATCCGATCCATTGTCATCTCTAACTCCAACCTTGCTTCAATTCTACTTCATGTTCTATGTGATTTCGACTATCAGATACTTTATATCTGCCATCCAGTTAACTTGACAGCAAATACTACAAAATGAGAGCATCATTTAGCTTAAGATTCACCAAGGATAGTTCCGAAAATTTGAAAGTAAAAGACTCATTAAATAGTACATATCAAGAAGTAATGTCAATGCTGAACCAGACATGCTAATGAAGACAGAAAAATTAAGCAAGGGGTTAATGCCACACAGAAACAGATGACATCCAAAGAGCCAACAGACCTCCAAAAGGGTCAACCACCAGAAAATGACTTGTGATTTGTGTTTTAGGTTGGAGTAAATGTTGAGATGGCTGCAGAACGAGTTCCGAAAATTTCTATAGAGAATAACATCAAAGGGGGGCTAAAGGGTGATTTCTCAAACTTCTGCATTAAAAACAAATCTATTTTTGACTGTTTCAAGGTCGATATGAGGGCTAAATTCTGAATACAGCAGTGCAATCGGGGGGTCAGGGCCAAGGATCTGATACTCATTGAGAAGGAAAGGGCTCATTAGGGGCCAGCACAAAACGATGACAAGAAACTTGTCGAACCAGGATCACTGAAGAGTATGCTGAAATTGATTGAAATCATCAACACAAAATCATTCAAGAAAAATGAATTAACAGTTCAATATCTTAGCAGGCTGAAACTTTACTTCCATCTTTCTTAGTTTAAAATTGTAAGTCATCAATCTGTTAGAATTAAGCCACCACAAGGACAAGTTCCCAAAAGTTGTATTAAAACACAGCTGCGTTGTTAATAAGAAGCATAAAGACATATGGTGATTATTATGTTAATAGAGGATGAAGCTCAGCATACCTTTTTTTCAGCAGCCGACTTTAGTTTCTTCCAAAATACATCTGTCATTATATGACATTGAACAAAATTAATATAACATCTCAGCTATATATACAGCCAAGTTGAAATGCATGTTAAACACAAATATCCAGGTTATACCATACATCCCTCTAGTCCACAAAGAACAAAACAGACTGGAAAAAAATATTTGAAGCATCAAAGCATAAGAAACCCAAAACCATTAAACATATATTCTTGCAACTACATCGGGTAGCTCCCTAGATAAGTTTGCCTAGAGAAGCTCTTATGAGGTTGGGGAAATTAGTTAAAGAAATTTATTCGATGGATGATGGTTGTATTTGGCTCCAAATGTCCAAAAAAGGATGGAGAAAGAATAAGTATGGCAAAGGGGGTTTATCACATAGAAAAACACATTCAATGTTCTAGGAATCTTTCACTCTTCCTTGCCCCAAGTTCCAATAGGACATGAAACTAGTAAGAGAACAGCAGAAGGGTATTGAAAAGTCATACAAGAATGATGCCACAAACACACCAAATCCCAAAAAGAATCTGCAATTACACAGATAGACATGTAGGTGTCAAAGCTGCTTACCCAAAGTTGCATGATTTACCATCAGTTGAGTTCATAGGCTTATCAAATATAGCAATAGCATATGCGTAATTAAGCAAGTTGAAAACTAAAAAAAAAATCCCATTAAGGTGGAAACAAAGCAAAAAGAATTTGAGCGACAACTATACATTCTTTTAGTTTAGAGTTTGGATTTTAGGGTTTAGGATTTAGATCATACGATTTAGGATTTAGATTTTATGGTTTAGATTTATAAAAGAATATGCAGTTTTCGCCCAACATAACAGTCATAAATATATATACATATATATATATGTGTATATGTGTATGTATATTTGTGAACAATTTTGCATTTGGTACCATGTTGATTAAGTCCTTGAATTTCAACTTCTGTATCATTTTGCTCCTTTTGCTCCTGCCACGCATCTTGCCATTCTTCTAGCTGCCATTCAAATGTCAAACCAGGTCAAGTTTCATGAAAAATATACTCACTACAGTGGAATTTATGGCGAAATTTTCAGTAATAACACCTCTTTCTGCTCAGCATTAGAAGGTGATTGCCTTGATGATTGTGAATCAGTCTGAAATTGTTACATGAAAATATTTTCATACCATACTGAGAAAGAGATACATCAAAAATCCATTGGATATAAAAACAACAAATTTGGGAAGATTGTGTAGACAAACACAAAGAATTTCCAGTATACTAAAATAATGTCAGTATTTTGTAAAAAAGGAGAAAAAAAACTATATTTCTTTTTTTTTGTAATGAACTAATACATACAAAATTAAGCATAAAGCACACCAACTAGTGAAAGAGAAAAATAAGGATGAAGATGAAACTGACCCTATGTTTGGTTGACTGGAATGGAATCAGAATTGATTCCTTCCAATTTTATGTTTAGTTGGACTGAAAAGTGAGAATGAAATAGAATCGATTCTTGAAAGAAAAGGAATTAGAATTCCTTCTCCCCCGTTAAGGAATCACAATTTTTTTCCAATTTTATCACAACTCAAAATATAACCCTAAATCTCAAATCCCAAAACCCAAAACCCTGTTTAGAAAAATAATAATTTTAACCCTAAATCTTAACCCACAAATATTACCCTAAACCCTAAACCCTAGACCCCAAATCCTAAAACCCTAAACCCTATTTAGAAAAATAATAATTTTAAACCTAAACCTTAACCCACAAATATCACCATAAACCCCAAATCCCAAAACTCTAAACCCTAAATCCCTCAAAACCCTAAACCCTATTTAGAAAAATAATAACTTTAATAATATGTTTTATTTTTAAGTAATAATTATTTGGAAAAATAATGATTTCAATAATGTATCTTGTCTATCAAAAAAATAATAATTAAATGATATTATTTAAACTTTTCTAAATATAGGATATTAAAATAATATACAGTGTTTTTCATTCCATTCTAGTTGTAAACCAAACACTATTTTCTGAATATAAGGGTATTAAAGTAATATCACCCTTAAGGAATCATGATTTCATTCTCATCTCAATTTTTTTCCAATTTTACCCCAATTTCAAATATAACCCTAAACCCTAACTCTCAAATCTCAAAATCCCAAACCAAAAACCCTAACTCCCAAATCCCAAAACCCTATTTAGAAAAATAATAATTTTAACCCTAAACCTTAAGCCCTATACCCCAAATCCTAAATCCCAAAACTCTATTTAGAAAAATAATAATTTTAACCCTAAATCTTAA
The DNA here is from genome assembly GCA_033030585.1 of Hippophae rhamnoides. Classification (NCBI taxonomy): domain Eukaryota; kingdom Viridiplantae; phylum Streptophyta; class Magnoliopsida; order Rosales; family Elaeagnaceae; genus Hippophae; species Hippophae rhamnoides. The sequence continues at coordinate 13,850,851 of CM065431.1, forward strand.
CCTAAAAATATAACCCTAAACCCTAAATCCTATTTAGAAAAATAATAATTTTAACCTTAAACCTTAACCCATAAATATAACCCTAAATCCCAAATCTCAAACCTTAAAACCCTAAATCCTATTTAGAAAAATAATAATTTTAACCTTAAACCTTAACCCATAAATATAACCCTAAATCCCAAATCTCAAACCTTAAAACCCTAAATCCTATTTAGAAAAATAATAATTTTAATAATATATTTTATTTTTAAGTAATAATTATTTAGAAAAATAATGATTTTAATAATGTATTTTTTCTGACGAAAAAAATAATAATTAAATAATATTATTTAAACTTTACTGAATATAGGAGTATTAAGGTAATTTACAGTGTTTTATATTTCATTCCAATTGTAAACTGAACACTGTAATACTGATTCCTTCTTTGATTCCAGTGATCAAACCAAACAAAACTGTTTCTTTTCCATTCCATTCCCATTAAATTTCGTGATCCAAACGTCACCTGTAATACTAATTTCTTCTTTGATTCTAGTGGTCAAACCAAACAAAATTGTTTCCTTTCTTTTCCTTTCCATTCTCATTCTATTTCGTGAACCAAACGCCACTTAAAAGAATTATAATTTTCCATTCTTCATTTTATCTATTTCCCTTGCACTTTCCAGGGGCTCAATATAGGAAGAGCAGGCAGGAAGGGTTGCTGCTCCACTCATCAAAAATCAAGCATTTTGAGCATTGATGTGCAACATATATCTGATACTTGTCTCGATTATACAATACCCGGGCTTTGTTTATACTTTTATTTTTTTCGTTCTTTTTTCCCTCCTCAACTAAAGAAATGTCCAAATCTAACAAAAATAAATACTGACCCATATATGATTTTCATTTAGAGGTCAGCATACCAAACCTAAAGCAGCTTACTAACCAACCAAGTCAGCAGGTCATGTCAGTCTAGTTAGTTGCTTAGTTAAATAATCGTAATGACTTATGAGTTGTTAATTTGGTTTAAAAGCTATTAACACTTGATAAAATATTATGGGGAGTTTGGCCAATAAAGAGTGCTATCGCCTAGCTATTGCAAACATAGTGTAACAATTCAAGATTTCTATTGAAGAAGCAAACAGAGTTGGTTTTCTTTCCCTTTCTTGATCTTGCTATTCTTTTTCTTGCCGCTTGCAAATAGCTTACTCCTCAGAATTATCAGAGAGAAGATTAATTCCACTCTAAATCATGCTGAATATGATCTAAGCAATCACTTCATTAATCCATTTATGTGTCTAACACTTAAAATTATATTTAAGCCGCTGAAAATCCAAATAACCTAATTCATTCTCCATCTAAATCAGTTCTTCCCCTTAAATCTTAATCCTCTTCCAAGCCCTCAGCTCTCCCAGACAACTCAAAATTATGACCAAAGTTTTATTCCTTTACAATTTAAAGGAAAATTTCTAATAATCTCAAAAAATTCATCAAAAACTGCAGTTCAAAGGATCAATCTTAAATAACATGTAACAATCACTTTGGGTAGAACTCACCTCTACAAAGCTTGCTTGCAAGGAGAGATTGCCCAAGTAGTTATGAACCTACCTACCCATCCCATTCTAAGCAATATAGAACTCATTTGGGTCATTACATACCACCTCTCTTTCATAACTGATGTTCATTGCGGCCCATATGGGTTAGGTGGCTTTACGGACCCAATGGTAGCAACCCTCCTCACAATTGGGTGACTTTACAGATCCATTAGTAGCAGTGCATTGTCTCTCCGTCCACGAAGAGAGCTATCTAAAGGGGTGTCTGCTCCGCTACCAAGTAGCCCTCACCCCCTAAAAGACGGGACACCTACAAAACCGGCATGCAAGGGAGAGTGACCAAGTGTTGCTAACCCAACTACCCAACCCATAGAAGCAGTCAGTGTACTCAATTGGGTCATTACAGACCGAGACAAACATTCAAAACACAGCGAGATCAAATATTACTGAGAAAAAACAAATATAATAAATTACTCGAAAACAAATATTTTTCTTTAGGGTCAAATAATACGAAGGACAGCTTTATAGAGAAACATATTTCATAAAAAACGGAAAAATAGAAGCTTCACTCCTGAGTTGGATAATTGAGGAACATGTTTATATTTTAATAGAGAACAATAATACGAAAAGAGAAGGAAGGAAAAGAAAGCAATCAGTAGATTGGTTCCTTACAACGAAATCACGAGATCGGACAACGGGGAAGAGATCAAGGAGACGTCGGAATTCAGACTCGTCCATTAAATTTGATTGCCTCTTTATTTTGCTTTTCCTTGTCTTCACTTTGATGGCTTTGCTTCTACTGAATTTCTTCTTCCTAGTCCTACTACCCTAAGGCGACTAAGGTGCTATTACTTTAAGGAAAAATTAGTGGAGGTTCTTTAATTTTTCAAAACATATCAAAAACATACATCAATTTTTAAAAATAAATAATTATAATTCCTTAGTTATTATTTAAGAAAAGATACTATAGAAGTTAGTTTTATTTAAATAAAGTATTATTTAATATCTAATTTTAAAAAAATATTTATTAATCATTTTATTTATAAAAAATATTCATTAATTTTTTTATTTATAAAAAATAAGTCATGAAAAAAATTTATTGATAAATTAAACAAATATTAGTAAGTATATTTTCGTCATTTATTCTCATTTTATTCAAATAAAAAAAATTATAAATATAACCGGTGAATTTATTATCTGTTTTTACCCCATCTTATTATTAAAATATCTATTATAATTTTATTTTTTAAAACAATAAATTTAAAACTATTAAATATATCTTTATTTCATCATTTTCATAAGTAAAATCATTTTCACAAGTAAAAGTATTAAATATCATCTTCTTAAAATTAAGAGATTAAATAATACATTTTATATAAATAAAATGATCAATATGACCTTTTATCCTTATTTATTGGAAAAAATATCAAATTTTTAATTTTTATTAATTTTTTTACAAATATCATGTTCAAAAAAATTTAAATAAAAAAAAGATATTATTTTTATTTTTAAAGCATGTAAATTTCTTTTTTATCTCATGAAAACTGAAGTGAAATATTTATAACGGGGATATTTATCATTTTTAATCATATTAAACTTTTAAGTTTTGACTAATTATATTCAATACAGAATGCTTTGGGTAAGTTTAGAATTATAATAACGAGAATTGCAAATAACATATATGTTAAAACTGTAGATATATTAGACAATTGGGGTTTCCCAACAATATATTATCAAACGTCTCTTAGTACATTAGATTTTTGGATAATAAAATTCAATTATCAAAACTTTCATCAAAGTAAGTTATATTTCTAAGACTTTGGATATTTTGTGTAGTCTAAAAAAATTTGAATAATGTTTTTTTGTTAGGAAATTTGGATAAAATGGTATAATCACAAATTCTCCCTCCCAATATATTCCTTTAAAGAATATCAAATAACAGAGAAATAGATAATACACAACACAAGAATTATAGTAGAAACTTTAAATTAGAGAAAAATCACTTTCGTTGTCAAAAGACAACCAGAGAAAAATTCACTATGTGGAAAATTGTTACAACCACATTCTCAGTCATTTTCTCACACTCTTAGTAATTTTCTTACACACCCAAAAGACAAGAGCAATTACAAGCCCAAGAGAATTTTCCCACAAAATTCTCTCACTCAAGATCTTCTCATACAAGCTTTTCTCTATTTTTGGGATTATCAATGAAGAAATAAAGCCATATTTATAGCCTTCAAGTTCTCATTTCATATGCCAAACATTTCTTCATTCAACAAAATTAGGCTACCTAATTTTTCTATTCTTTATTCAAACAAGGTTAGACACCTCCATCTTTGACAATATGGTAAGCCACCTTCCATGAATTTTCTTCTAAATTAGGCACCTCTTATTTTGACTAACAAACCTAATATTATTTTTAATCAATAATAACAATCTCCACCTTGATTAAAAAATAAACATGGTTACCACTATAACACTGTCTATTTCAACAGTCATAATTCTCTACACCGAGAATTATCATACTCCACCATAAAGAGTACACCCACTTAAAATTAATTACCAATTCTAAGAATTTCACATCGGCTCATGTCGGAAAAAAAAACTTGCTGAAATTTATGGTGCAACTCTCACACTTGGTTTTTCCGAGAGTTCATCAGCCATCGACATCCTTTCCACCACACACCTTGCATCTATACCAAGCCAATGCCCGTGTGCAAACTTGTGGACCCACTACCAATAACACACCCTCTTTCATGGAAATATTTAGAGACTAGCGGCATGCCATGAGGATGTACACGCTCTTTTCAAAGAGCATCACTATAGTCTTTGAAAACAGACATACTATTAGCGTCACCGTTGGTATTTGAGCTTCTTGCAGGATCAGCTCCACCCTTTGGACAATTTCTTTTGAGGTGCCCAGATTGTCCACACCCCCAGCACACTATCTTCTTTTTCATGAAATTGTTTTTCTTTCGGTTGTCAGCTACCAATGCTGAGTTTTCAGGCGAAACATTTCTTTCACCACTCAGCCTTTTTTCTTCAGAAAACAACTTGCTAGTAACTTCTGAAAAAATTATTTTCTCTTTTCCATGAATCAATATAGGTTTCATGTGATCATAAGAAGATGGAAGAGACCAGATGAGCCTTAAAGCTATATCTTCATCATCAAGTTTAACTCCAATGGTTTCCAGTTCAGAGACAATACCATTGAGAACACTTAGATGGTTAGACATAATAGTTCCTTCATTCATACGCAAAGTATGAAACTGTTCTTTCAAATACATCCGTTTTGAAACGCCTTTTGCCTGATACAATTCTTCAAGCTTTTCCCAGAGTTCTTTGGCCATAGATATTCCATGCACATTTGCAAGAATATTTTTGGCCAAACAAAGCCGAATTGCACTTGTAGCTCTTAGATCAAGATCTTCCCAATCTTCATCACTTATATTGGTTTTACTGGACTCAATACCAGTAACAAGGGCTGGTTTCCCCTTTAACGCCTTGTGTAACCCATATTGGATCAACAAATCTTTGACTTGTACTTGCCACAAGCCAAAATTGATTCTCCCATCAAATTTCTCAATATCAATCTTGACTCCTGACATTTCTCATTCTTTCTTTGAAATTGGCTCTGATACTAGTTGTTAAGAAATTTGGATAAAATGGTATAATCACAAATTTTCCCTCCCAAGATCTTCCTTTGAAAAATATCAAATAATAGAGAAATAGATAATACACAACACAAAGAATTATAGTGGAAACTCCAAATTAGAGAAAAACCACTTTCGTTGTCAAAAGACAAGCAGAGAAAAATTCACTATATGGAAAATTGTTACAACCACACTCTCAGTAATTTTCTCACACGCCCAAAAGACAAGAGCAATTACAAGCCCAAGAGAATTTTCCCACAAAATTCTCTCACTCAAGAACTTCTCATACAAGCTTTTCTCTATTTTTGGGATGATTATCAATGAAGAAATGAAGCCATATTTATAGCCTTCAAGTTCTCATTTCATATGCCAAACATTTATTCATTCAACAAAATTAGGCTACCTAATTTTCCTATTCTTTATTCAAATAAGGTTAGGCACCTCCATCTTTGACAATATGGTAAGCCACCTTCCATGAATTTTCTTCTAAATTAAACACCTCTTATTTTGACTAACAAACCTAATATTATTTTTAATCAATAATAACATTTTTATGTTGGAATTTAACTTGAAATTATCTTTCATTTTTATAGATATCAAGATATTAAATCTAATTTAAGAATGATTTAACCATAAATAACTCTTTTCTTTTCTTTTTTTGTCTTTTAACTCCATTAGTCACTACAAATGCTAATTATAAATGTAAAAAAAATGTTTATTTATATATCTCTATATTTTTCTATTATATTTCTTTCCCATCTTACATTTATACATGAAATAAAATACGAAAACTTTGTTACAAAAATTTAATTTTATTATACATAGGGTAAATAGAAGTATTGTTTCAAGAAAATTTGTAAATTCAAAACCATCAAACCAATTACTTCAAACCAACTTTATAAATTTACTTGAAGTACCAACTTTATAAATTTACTTGGAGATTATTTTTGGGTTAATAGATTTATAAGGTTATTCACAAGGTGGAATTGTGAAATTGATAAAAATTGATCACATTCTCGCTACATTAGACAAATAAAAAAAATTATAGTTTAAGTTTATTTTGAATTAAAATTGGTTTGAGCTATCTATATTTTTGAAATGGGTTAATTTTTTCAAATAAAACAACATTTTATTTAAAACCATATATATGTATTAAATTAAATTTTATTAAATTTAAATTTAAATTATAAAATTACAAAATTATTTCTTACAATTATCATAATCTTATTACTAAATATATTCATCTATAAGCTATTTTTTATTTTGAACAATTTTATCAAATTTTTTTAACATTTATAAGTAATTTTATTAGACTTAATTTAATATAATTATATCTCCAAAACTTGTATTTATTATTTAAAAAAATAATGAAAATAATCATATTAGTCTTCTTTTAAAAAAAAATCAGCTATTTTATTTTCTCAAATTTAAACCGAAAAAAATTAAACACCTAAATATAATTTCAAGAATCATTTTTTTTCATGTTAATATATTTATGACACTTTAAAAATCAGTTCTTTATATTCTCAAATTAAAATTAAAATTAAATTATCATTCTATAAAAATTATTTTTTAAATAAAAAATGAATATATCACACCTAATTTTATTTTACTTTTTTCTATTGAAGAAGACAACTCCTAATCCTGACACACTGTAATGTTTTGCATCTTTTTTCTCTTTTCACAATCTCCTTTCCAATTATTCTAATATTAATGATTTTTTTTAATTATATTCCATTTTATTCTATAAATAAAAACAATGTAGAATTAGAATAGCACTCTAGAGTTTGTTTTTGAAGCAAAAACTCTATAGTTATTTATAATAACGTTGATTTTTGTTGGTTTTATATGAAATTATTTTCATTTATCAATAAAAATTGAATTTTTATCTACAAAAATTATGCAAAAACTATTGATATGTACAATGAATAATTAAAACATTTGAGCTTCCAAAGGTTATAATGAGCAAAATATGCAGGCAATCTTGCATTTTTCAAGTGAATCAAAAAAATTGCTAGTTCCCAAATAAAGCATATTTATGTGTGAAGCTCAAGTATAAATCAAGAATATTATCAAATTCAGAGTTCAAAGACTCCTTAACCAATTAGGATAAAGAGATGTTAATTTCTTCGGACTCAGTCACTAATTAGCAAGCCATGAAATAACAACAAATAGAAAGAAGACACACTAAGCAAAACATATAATAGCATAGAGAAATTAAACAGTCCAATAAATAAAATAATTTAATACAAGTTGAATATATCAACCTAAACAAATAAATCAGAAAGCATGGCAAATTATTATAAACTCGGAAGAAGATAATGTTGAAAAATTTTGAATTAAAAGAAAATGTTTTTTTTTTATATTTTTTATTTATAGAGTTAATTTACTCCATAGAGTTCAGATATTTAAAAATTCATATAATAAATTATTATGTAAATTTATTATTATTATTTGATTGTTGTATGCTGAGACATAAGTTTCTATAGTTCTCAAACAATCACACTAAGCAAAAAAAATTATTTTAATGACAATGTGTGATACACATGTCTAGATCCTTTATTTTATTTAAATTTGTATTTATAATTTATACAAATATTTTTATTTATATATTTTTTAATTTTAATAATATAATTTTATTTTTAACTTATTTATCTATATATTAATTTTTACCATCTTAAGATAATTTATTTTGAATTTGATGAAAAAATATCTTTTTTTTATATTCTTACCAAACTAAAGTTTTATTTTTTTCTATTATTTTATTTTATAGTATTATTATAGTTCTTTAATATACATGCTTAATTAGTATTGATTTATTTTCTTTTATTAGTTTCAGTATTTTTTTTTCCTCTTTCGAAGTACATCGGATCCTAATTTCTGATTATTATTTTTTATAAGATTGTTTTCTTTTCTTTTAAATTTTTTTTTATTAATTTGCTGTATTTCTTATTTGCTTATTTATTTGTCTAATTATTTCTAAACTTGGTTAATCAATCAATTGGGTGGATCCAGAATTTTCGACCTTTTTTTATTCCCTTCCAATTTCCAATTTCCAATTTCCATCATGTTTTTGAAAAATTAAAGGAGAATGAGAATAACTTGTTGATCACTTATTTTCTTTACTTCTATGTAAACACCCCTAATTTAAATCAACATGTGAACAACAACTTAGGACATTGAATGTTTATTTTGATTGTTTTTTCTTATACATTATTACTTGTTTTCTTTTGTGTTTGTATAAGTTTTGGCAAACTGTTCATTTATAATTTTATATGGTTGATTTTAAAACTTAAGTTAATATTTGTGTATTTAATAGAAAAAATTATGACATATAAAATAATCACTCATTTATTATAAACTGAGAACCCAAGTAAATGTTGATAACACTACTATAGATGGTTCTAATGTGAACCAAATAATGAGGCATTTTATGGATCATGAGGTTACCCAATGTTACAAGTTTATGTTCCTATAAAATTGTGGTATAGAAAGTTTAATGTCTTAAACTTCAAGTGATTAAGGAGTAAGATGATGTTCTAACTCATCATCTTGAATTTAGCAAGCTTCTTGATTAAAGAAGTTCTTGATCAACCTGAGAGTGAACAAGATTTTTAGTATGCTAGTGCTATTGAAGCAATGAAGCATTCTAATTATTTATGTCGGAACTATATTTTGAATAATCTAACCGATTCTTTGTACAATGAGTACAATAAGGAGAAGATGACTAAAGACTGTGGGAATCATTGGACCAGAAGTATTAAACTAAAAATATCAGTGCTAAGAAATTTTTGGTTGGTCAGTTTCTTGATTATAAGATGGTGGACTCTAAATCTGCACGCAATCAAGTACATGAAATCCAAGATATCTGAACAGAGATATATGATGAAAGGATGGTACTTAGTGAAACCTTTCAAGTTATAGTTATTATTGAAAAGTTGACCCTTTTATAGATAAGGTTCAAGGCCTACCTTAAGCACAAACAAATAAAAGTATCTTTGAAAAACTTTTTAATAAGATTCAAAGTGAAAGAAGACAACAAGGCTTCTTCCAAAAGAGGGTATATCCCATCAGCACCCAAGGCTAAAGTGATGAAGCATGGTCAAAGTTCTAAGCACAATAAAAATAAGGGAAAGGACAAGCTAAGTAAAAGGTTAAATTAGGACCTAGAGAAGTAACTTTTAAGAAGTCAAGCTTTAGAGGGATTTGCTTTAACTATCAGAGGACATAGCATAAAGCCCCAAATTGTAAGTTTCCAAAAAAAAAAATAGGAACCATAAGGCAAACATGGTTAATGACATCACTCATAATATCTTTGATATTAACTTGTGTGTAGTCATTTTTTAGGTGAACTTGGTGGGATCAAACCCAAAAGAATGGTGGATTAATACTGGTGTAACAAGGTATGTATTCTCAGATAAAGAGCTATTCATTACCTTTGAACCAATAGAAGATGGAAATAAGCTCTTCATAAGAAATTCTGCCACATCAACTATTCAAGGGCAAGGCAAGTCAAACTAAAGATAACCTTTAGGAAAGAGCTTAAATTATAAAATGTACTTTATGTGCCATACATCCGTAAGAATCTTGTTTCTCGCTAATTGCTAAACAAGTATAGCTTTGGGTTAGTGTTTGAATCTAATAAGGTCGTTTTGACCAAAAAATGGGATGTTTGTGAGAAAAAGGTATGTATCTGATGGGCTATTTAAGCTCAATATCATGATTGTAAAAGCTAAGAATATTCATAAGATTAATTCTTCTGCTTATTTGCCTGAGTCTTCCAACTTATGGCATGATAGACTAGGTCATATCAATTACGATACATTGCATAACTATTTAATATGGAACACATACCTGCATTCCAAATAGATTCAAATCATAAGTGTGAGACTTGTATTGAGGAGAAAATGACTAGGTCATCGTTTCATTCGATTGAAAGAAACATTGAACCCCTTGACTTAATCCATAGTGATCTATGTAATTTGAAATTTCTTCAAACAAGGGATGACAATAAGTATTTTATTACTTTTGTTGATGATAACACTAAATATTACTGTGTATTTGCTTAAAAGCAAAGATAAAGCTATAAAAAAATTTATTCTTTATAAAATGAAAGTTGAGAATAAACTAAACAAGAATATCAAGGTATTGCACAGTGATCATAATGGTGATTATAAAGCATCGTTTGGTGAAATCTATGCACAACATAGAGTTATCCATGAAACCGTATTGCCTTATTTACCTTAGCAAAATAAAGTTGATGAATGTAAGAATTGTACCTTGAAAGAAACGATGAATGAAATGCTATTAAGTTCTGGGTTGCCATAAAACTTGTGGGAGAAGCTATTTTGTCAGCTAACTATCTTTTAAATAAGGTACCCTAGAAAAAGACATATAAGACATTGTATGAATTATTTAAAAGAATGATATCTTCCTATAAATACTGACGAGTGTTAGGGTGTCTTGATAAAGTAGCTATACCTATACCTAAAAAGGCAAAGATAGGAACACAAACAATAGATTGCATCTTCATTGGATATGCACATAATAGTAGTTCTTATCGTTTTCTGGTACATAAATCAAATATCACAGATATACACAAGAACACGTAATAGAATAAAGGAATGTATCATTCTTTGAACATATATTTCCAGGTAATCTCAAGGAGAATCAAGTTTGTCTAAACGAACGTATGATACTATGAATGAAGATAGTTAAAACAAAGAACCTAAATAAGAGGTTGAGGTTAAACCTAAAAGTAGCAAAATGACTAGGACAAAAACGTCCTATGGTTTAGATTTTTTGACCTACTTGCTAGAAATTGAACCTTAAACCTATGAATATGCTATGAATTACGAATTCTTTTGAAGGTCCTCAATGGAAAGAAGTCATTAGTAGTGAAATTGAGTCCATTCTACAAAATCATACTTGGGAACTAGTTGATTTACCTATAAGTAGTAAAACACTAGGATCCAAGTGGATTTTCACAAAAAAATGTAAATCAAATGGATCAATTGAAAATTAAAAGGCTAGGCTTGTAATTAAGGGATACAAAGAACAACATTGCCTTGATTACTTTGATACTTATTCTCTTGTGATGAGAATAACATCTATAAGGATGATAATTGCTATTGTTGTTGTGCAAAATCTTGAAATACATCAAATGAATGTAAAGACAACCTTTCTTAATGGAGAGCTAGATAAAGAAATCTACATGGACCAACCCAAGGGTTTTTCAAGTCTAAGGTAAGAAGGAAAGGTCTTTAAATTAGTGAAGTCTTCATATGGCTTGAAACAAGCACCAAAACAGTGGCATGAAAAGTTTGATAATGCATGAGGACAAATGGCTTTAAAATTAACGAATGTGATAAATGTGTATATGTCAAGGACAAAGAAGATGGTTATGTTATCTTGTGTCTTTACGTTTATGATTTCCTAATTATGGATAGTAATGATAAAATGATCAAATCTATTAAAGCTATATTGAATTCAAGTTTTGATATGAAAGACATGGGGCATGCTGATGTAATTCTAAGAATTAAGATATCAAGGATATCAAATGATCTCATTCTAAGTCAATGTTATTATGTTAACAAAATATTTGAGAAATTCAACAATGGTGATTATAGAATTGTGAGAACGCTAGTAAATGTAAATCTACACCTATCTAAGAATAAAAGTAAGAGTGTGTATGAACTAGAATATTCTAGAGTGATAGGAAGTCTTATGTACTTGATGAGTTGTATGAGACTAGACATAACTTACGTTGTAAGCAAACTAAATAAATATACTAATAATCTAGGATCTGATCATTGTAAAGGTATTACAAGATTACTTAGATACTTAAGATATACATGTAGCTATAGATTGCATTACATAAGATATCCAACTATATTAGAAGGATACATGGTGCAAATTGGATATATGATATGAAAAACTCAAAGTCTACCAATGGATATTTATTCATATTGAGTGGTGTATTTGCATCATAGGAATCCTCTAAATAGACGTGCATTACTAAATCCACGATGGAATCTGAGTTGATTTTATCGTTTTAGATAAATGTGGCGAAGAAGCTTAATGACTACGTAATATTTTAGAGGATAATCCTAAGTGGGTGAAGCTTGTACCTACAATATGCATCCATTATGATAGCAAATCTACTATTGGTAGGGCACAAAACAATATGTATAATGGTAAGTCTCGAGATATACGTCGTAGACATAATATCATTAGACAATTACTCTTAATTGGAGTTATCTCTATTGACTATGTGAAGTCAAAGGATAATATAACATATCTCTTAACTAAAGGGTTAAATCAAGAGTTAATTAATAAGTCATCAAGGGGAATGTGACTGAAGCTAATGAATGAATAAGGATTTACAAAGGAAAGCCAACATATTTGACTGGAGATCCCAAGATTTAGGTTCAAAGGGACAACCTAATTGTAAAGACTTAGTGAGATTATTGTAGGGGTTTACCCTAAAGTCCATTCTTATGATGAAAATAGTGATACCCGTACGATATGGGTAAGTTAAGGCTTTTAATAATTCTTATAAAGAGAATACCAAATGGAGTATACAGGTTATGCTTGTAGATTATTTTTAAAGATAAAAGATCACCTATATGAGGAAGGAGTAGGGCCATTTCGAAAGAAAATTGTATAAGGCTCAATTCTTTAGAGACTCTCACAGAACAAGATGTATGTTCATGGCCAAAACAAACATAATAGTGATAACTAAATTGTGTCAGGAAAGACTTTTATGTGAAGTATGTCATCGCTTACATAAATGACAGAACAATTTAAGGATATAACGTCTACTGGTCAATTAGTAAAGTAAATATACTTTCACAGGTGAAGGTTCAAAAGATAACACCTACCTATACTATGTAGGTTCGATCCATTGAATTATATTTTCGTGTCAAAATTTGATTTAAAATCTATGTCAATTTTTATTCATATGGGGGATTGTTGGAAAATTATGAATTAAAATTCTTGAAACGACAATCTTCTTTAATGTATTTTTCAATTTTTTTCTCCTTCATTTTTGTCTTCTTTAATGTATTTTTTAGTTTTTTTCTCCTTCGTTTCTGTCTTCTTTAACGTATTTTTCAATTTTCATTTCCGTCTCCTCTGTTACTTTTTTTTTCTTATATAAAGAAAGAAATAATAGATACATAGGGGAGAAGGAAAATTCTAAAAGAAAAGAGGAAAAGAAAGAAAAGAGAAAGAAAAGGGAGAAGGAAAATGATAAAAAATAAGAGAGAAAAAAAGGAAAAAATAAACTTACAAGAAACAGATAGAGAGATATAGAAAGAAAAGGGAATAAAAATAGAGGTAGAGAGACAGAAAACAAAGAAAGAGAAAAGAGTAAGTTTTTTTTTGTATTTCTTATCTAAAGTTAGATTCCTCCAAAAGAGTTCAGACACTTGAAAATTTATAGAATAATAAATTATGATGTAAGTTTATTATTATTTGATCGTTATATCTTGGGACATGTTTCGTAGTTCTCTAACACCCACGATGAATAGATAAATTATCTTAAAAACATTATGTGATACATAGTCCTCGATCCTTAACTCTATTTAAATTTTATGTTATTTAAATTTTATATTTATAATTTATACATATATTTTTATTTGTATTTTTTTAATTTTAATAATATAATTTTATTTTTAACTTATTTTTTCATGTATTAATTCCTATGAAAACAATTTTTAATTTTTAAAAATGAGTTTCAAAACCGATAGAGTTTTTCTATTTACCAAATCATTTGAAAGAGATGGGTATTTGTATAAAATTTCAAGCTTCTTGAATACCTCACTAGCCACTTATTGCCTTCATTTTTGTCCATGACTGCGAGCCTCGCCAATGGTAAGGATAATAACTATACTCTTATGAGATTAATAGTTGTTACACACTCATCGGCTAATGGTGGCAAAAAGATGGCAAGCCCACAAAAAGACATTTTTCTTTTCAAAAATTATCAAGTAAATTTCACAAATATTTGCAAAAACAACAACGAAACAAAACAATGAAATGCAACATAGGATACATAATATAAGAATCGACCCATGTGGTGTGCGTAAACATGCTCTTATACAAAGTTCTACCATTTAAGTGAGTGTGTATAGTACTAAACTGTCAGTAATTGTCCTTATATAGAGGAAAACAAAATACTAAGTAAAATAAATAGACTTTGTATTTTGTATCTAGGAATGCCAACAAAAACTTAAGGGTTTACATAAACTAATCAAGAAACAATTTTTTTCCTCACAAATAATGTTTGGATAATTTTTTCTCACCAAATTCTCTATTTTTTCAAGTGTTGGTAGGCCATAATGAAGAAGAGAGTATGATATCTAAATAGTGTGTAAACCTATCACAAGTTGATTAACAATATTACCTTAATCGTAATCAACTTGGAGAGTCCTTTACACAATCAAATTGTGTGCTCATGTGAATCCAATTCACACACTCTTCTTCCCATACAACATGCCGCATGGGATCTTATTCCCATTGTGAGCATCTAATTTAATCTATTTATCAAATTTAATTTGACAATTACTAAAATACCCTTATTTGTTCCTTAAGATTTAAATATCTATCAAATATTTAAATTATGTATTTTGAATATTTTAATTAATTCATATAATTATTTAATCCAACTAAATAATATACAATTAATTTTTGTAGATTAAATAGCTAGACCAAACTTATTACTTTATTTGATATTTATGACCCTCACAAAGAAGAAGTTAAATAACTAAAAAAAGAAATTCAAGTAATGAAAGTATTAGTTCATGATGTCATATTAGGAAGACAATAATGTTTAAAGATAAATTAAAGATGGGAGCCTAATAAACATAGCAAAAAATCAAACAACATTAATAAAAAATTTAAGACGTCTAATAGAGGAAATGAACTTAGTCCAAGAATCAAATACAACGTATCTACAATATATAATTGAAACATAAAAAAAGTACTAAACAAAATAAAAGAGTGTGGTTATAATAAATTACAATAAGATATACATATATAATTTATAGAACTAAGAAAATAGGTACATAAAATACATAGAAATAATGATATTACAAGTCATAAATATGACCCCTTAGAATGATTAAAAGTAGAATTACTTAAAAGATTAGACTCCTAGATATCTAGAAATGAGAGAAGAAAAATCTTAAGAAAAGGATATAATTCTAATTTAATGGAATATATAAAAGAATCAGAAGAACAAATCATAAATCTTGAAAATAAGAATATAGAAAAATTAATTAATTTGTTAACACTAAGTAATGAAGAACTAGAAAAACACTATGATGAAAAGATTTGTACAAATAAAAAGGAAGATGATATGATAATAATCAATGAGATTTATTTTGAACCAGAAATCATGATCTCCAAAAAGTCATATAAAACCAATTTCATTACTGGTTCCTTACCAAGAAGAAACATCTACACACATAGGAAATAAAGAAATAGACAAATGTCAGGGGAACCTAATACTTCCAATAGATGAAAACAACCACCCAAAATAAAAGATGATTGTAGAAATGAGAAAATAAAAAATGAAGAAAAATCTAATGAAAAGTATATAATTCCAATTTAATAGAATATATAAAAGAATTAGAAAAATAGTTCATGAATCCTAAAAATAGGGATATAGAAAAAGTAATTAGTTTGTTAATACATAAAAAAATGTTAAAAATAATAACAATAAAACAATAATAGGAAACTAAGAAATAATAAAAATAGAAACACATGACATAAAGGATGTTTCTCATGAGAAATGGTACTTAACAAAAAAGAATTGAAGAAATACAAAAGGTAAGATTAAATCTTAAGGAATGAGATAATTCAAAAATTCTTCATTCTCAAGAATAAAGAAAATGTTTACAAGAAAAATATGGTTTATTTTATAATAATTAATAAAGAAATAAATATTAATATTATAGATAGAAAATGAATGTAATATATACTATTAATTAACAAAAAAGTAATTGTGGATAAAATATTAAAAATTTCCCAAAAGGATAAAAGAAAAATTAGATACATTCATTTAGGATGAATCCAAATATTAATAAAAGCATATTTTAGAAATTAAATTGATACACCAATAAAATTAACACTCTAAATGATATACTAATAAATAGAAAATATATTTTATTAGGAATTATCTATGAAAACCTAGGATACGAGAAATTAAAATTTACAACATATCATAGGTTTGTCAATATTATTAATGATAAAAACTTAAACCAAGTATTAAATTAAACCTATTTATTTGAAAGAGTAGATTTAATGAAATAAGAAAATCATAAATTTCAGTACACTATTGATGACTTTATGAAAGTATAGTCATTAGCACAATTTTTTACTTAATATTTACCTTTTTATTCAATAAATAGTATTTATGGTGTTAAAAATATTAAAATATAAATTTTTTAGTGAAATAGGATGAAAATATAATTTTTGAAATTTTTTGGGATTTTTATGTATTTGTTTATGAAATTTTAATGTAAGGCCAATCAGAAGCTACTACACAAGCAAATGAGCTGACTAGGTAAGCCATGTGGACGCCACGCTAGTAAGGACAATGAATCTTAGATCTCTATATATGAGGAGGATGAACTGCGTACCATATGTCATCGTGGCGTTCAATTTGACTTCAGATCGCGGTTAAATAGCACTACCACATGTTGCCACGCGATTGCTCCTCGTGTTCCACCCATGAGCCACGCCATCTGTTTCAATGAATCACATTACTCCGCATGGTGCTGACTCAAAAAGTATGGACTCTGATCGATCTCCCCTACCATGCGTTGCACTTTTATTTGCCCAGTGAATTCCATATGCCATGTGTCGAGCTATGATTGGATAGCGCTATCAATTTTGCTTTTTTTGATCTGAACCTGATCTAATGATCCAAATTGCACATGAGCTATATTTAAACCCCTAATCACCCTATAAACCCTAAAAGGCTATCATTAGTATAATTTTGGTAAGTTTTTGGAGAAAATTGTGAACATCTCTAGGAAGGATTGGTCATCTAAGTTGGATGATGTTTTATGGGCATACAAAACTGCATTTAAAATACCAATTGGTACCACCCCGCATAAGCTAGTTTATGGAAAGGCTTGTCACTTACCACTAGAATTGGAGCACAAAGCATATTGGGCATTGAAATAGTTGAATATGTCCATAGATGCAGCTCGTGAGAAAAGAATGCTTCAAATAAATGAATTGGATGAATTACGGTGGAATGCTTATGAAAATTCCAAGCATTAGAAAGAAAAAAGACAAAACGATGGCATGATAAGAAAATTATGCACCGTATCTTTAAACTGGGTCAAAAAGTGTTACTATATAACTCAATACTTAAACTATTTCTGGGAAAATTAAAGAGTAGATGATCAGGTCTATTCATAATCACTAAGGTAACCAACCATGGAGCCATTTAAATAAAAAATAAAGAGAAAGAGAAATTTATGGTTAATGGGTATAGGATGAAGCATTATTATGAAGATCACTTATCAAATAAAACATCTGTGATAACCTTAATGGATGTACCTTAGGAGTTGATATGAACGTCTAGTTAAGGACGTTAAACGTGGCGCTGTTTGAGAAGCAACCCAAAGTTATTTTACTTATATTTTCATTGTTTTTGTTTTGTAGGTGAATAAATGTGGAGAGCAATGGCACAACAAGAATGAGTATTTCAGTGATAGATGTGGTGTGCCATGATTAAGGGAGTTTTCTTTTCTTTTACCTTTTCATATTTATATGTGCACATTGGGGATAATATGTAATTTAAGTTTGGGGAAGGGAACTTTATTCTCAACATTTTTTCTATTATGCATTTTAAATTTTTTAGGCTATTTTTAATCATGATTTGAGTATAAATTTATAAATATATGGAAACTAAATGTATGCATGCTTGATATGAAACATATGAACTCAATGATAAAAATTGGTTGTCATAACTAGGATAAGTAATGTAACATATTTGTTAAGATACTTACATTAATCATGTGATATGCTTTTTAGTTTTGATTGAATTGATTCAAATTTTTATGCATATATTCATGATTAATTTTGGTGTTCTTATTGAGAGAATTTTTTTAGTGATTTATGCGAATTGATGAGATTTAACAGGTTTTAGAATCTATTTGATCATCCATTAAGATGAAATTCTAAATAGTAATTAATAAAAGAAATGATTTAAGCTTTATTTGGATCGATTGAGTCTTTCAAGCTAACTATTGTTAATATCTTTAGTCACCCATTTGAGCCTAACAAAGAACATTTCATATCTTTAAGCCACATTTAATACCTAACTAATAAGTATTACCTTTACCCTTGCACATTTAGCTTGTATGAAAAAAGAAAAAAAAATTCAATCATGAGTTATCCTATAGAGTAAGGTGAAATGTAATGCATCTTAAAAAAAGAGAAAAAAAATAAGAAGCAAAACTCACAACACAATTATCCCTCTAAATAAAAAGAAAATAGATTTGAAAATAAGTTTAGGGGTGTTGTAAAGTTACAAAAAAAGAAAAAAAATATGTGGAATAATAGAATGTGAAGAGAGGGTGTACTAAAATATCAAGTTAAAACTCAATTGTAGTTAAAGAGTGCATGATGAACAAAAAGAAAGCTAAGGTGTGGAAAGAGCCTAAGTGTCTTCATTTATCAACCCCACACCTAAGCCTTACATTACAACCATGTAAAGTACTTATTAATCTTCAGCTAAGTGCATATTTATATTAGTGGAGATAGATGTGAAAAATAGACTTATGAGACTTGTTCTAAGATTGAATTGATTAGCATGCTCATATAGGTTGATTTCATGTTATTTTATTTAGTTATACTTGGCTTTACTCGAGGAAAAGCAAAGAGTTAAGTTTGGGGTGTGATGACTCTATGAAAATAGAGTCATTAGCGCACTTTTTTACTTAATATTTACTTTTTATTCATTAAATAGTATTTTTGGGGCTAACAATATTAAAATATAAACTTTTTAGTGAAAATGGGTGAAAATATAATTTTTGGGAGTTTTTTTATGGATTTTTTAATGTAAGGCCAATCATAAGCTACCACGTGGTCTGCCACGTAAGTAGAGAAGCTAACTACGCAAGCCATGTGGATACTAATGAGCAAAACCGGCATCGTCGATCCTGCCAATACTTTGGTTTTATATTTATAAAACTCTCGCAAGTGCACGAATCATTTCGAAGAAAATAATAAGTATACTCCCAATGTCGATCTAAGGAAGGAATATATGTGGTTTTTAATTTATTATTCAAACTTTTAAAAATGAAATTAAATCCTAAACATCCTATTACTATATTTAGGTTTTTGTTGTTTATAATCTAATAACATAAAAATAAACATAGATACAGATTCAATAAATATTTATGCAAATTTTATCATTTATAATAGTGGAGTATTTATGGATATAATAACTAAGTTAATTATGCTTGCTCATATTATTTAGGTTATTAAAGATATAAATTGTTATTTATTGATTCTCTCTTTTTATATGAATACCACCTTTGGTGGGGTTAGATATTCTTTGTTAACTAAACAAATCAATTAACACCTATGGGTGTGGTTGATAACTAATTTGGTTAATTAAATTAATTCATTTTTCTAAGAGATTGAAAATGAACCATTTAAATGCCACATTTGGTGGGGTTAGATAGTTTAAACTTTATTCAAGGTGTCCAAATTAAACCTAAGAATTTAATTATCCAAGTACTAACTTTCAAGTTTTAAAACCACTACTGAAACATGTTGTCAATACATTTTCAGATAATAATTCTTATAAAAATTTTTGAAATAAAGTTTTACTCTAACTACTGGGCGATTGTATTAACAAATAAAATAGCACTACTCTAAATCAAACCAGTGAACTAAACCTTAAAATCTAATTTTCATGTTTAAGTTTGTAATGAAAAATAATATATTTCTCTATAACATTTTTAATATAAAATCTTGAATATAAATAAAATCAATTCATTTTAGAGATTTTTATCTATTTAATATTTCGCAAGCATAACAACTTTATTGTTATATCATGTTTACAAACAGCCAGTAAAATTAAATTTAATCACAGACAAATTAAATATAACATATAAGAATAAAGCATAAAAAATAACTGTAAAGAAAAATAAAATCCTTACAGTACTTTGATGTTATTCTTGTTGCTGGAAAACCTCCAAACGAAATTTGCACTTCCATTTATTAAATCAAAAAGCAAATAAATTACAAAAATATAATTAGTTCTTCTCAAGAAGAGAACTCTAAAACTAAGAAAAACTAAAAAAACTAAGAAATGGAGAGAAATAAAGAGAAAATAAGATGTTTTTGAGGTGTGGTTTGAAGTGAAGAGAATAGGGGTATTTATAGGTGAGGAGGGGAAGAAAAAGTGGGTGAAAAAATGATTAAAAATGGAGGAAACGTGGAGTAGTGAATGATGACATTATATTGCTGATGTCATAGTGGTGTAGGGCGTGGCGGCGCGTGCAAATAGGCGCAGATGGGTGTGCGGCGTGTGCAGAATGGAGAGTAGGCACGTGCAAACCGGGCAATGCATGTGTTGGCCGGTGCTGCTGGGCGGCTGCGTGCGCGATTTCCTCCTTTTTGACATTTTTTACCATTTTGATCCATTTTATCTAATTTTTCCATATTTGTTGACTTTTTTCTCGTTTTTTTTATTAATATATTTGTGATGTATTGCCTCTATTATTTTTCTTCGAGTCTTTAAGTTACTTTTTTAAGCGAAAATACCTGAAAAACAATAAAAATACCCGTGATTTCGAAAAGACAGATTTATATAAATATATGATAAAATCATATAAATATATATATTTTCAATCAATTAACGTGCATAAAATCATGGTAATTTTAGTACTTTTTGAGCACTCATCAAACACCACACAAGCAAGGAGAACGAATCGTAGATCGCCGTGTGTGAGAGGACGAACCGCGTGCCACACTATCTGTTTCAGCAAATCATGTTATTCCACGTGGTGCTAACTTAGTGAGCGTGGACTCTGCTAGTCTCTCATGCCATGCGTCACACTCTGATTCGCTTAGTGAATTTTGTGTACCATATGGCGAGCTTTGATTGGCTAGCACTATCAATTTTGCTTATTTTGATCTCAGCCCTTGATCTGAAGCTGATCTAATGGTCTAGATTGTACCTGAGCTAT
Organism: Hippophae rhamnoides; assembly: GCA_033030585.1. Classification (NCBI taxonomy): domain Eukaryota; kingdom Viridiplantae; phylum Streptophyta; class Magnoliopsida; order Rosales; family Elaeagnaceae; genus Hippophae; species Hippophae rhamnoides. The sequence continues at coordinate 13,872,259 of CM065431.1, forward strand.
ATTTAAGCCTATAATCATACCATAAATCCTAAGGGGCCATCATTAGCATAATTTTGGTCAATTTTTGGAGCTAAAAATAGAGAAAAATACATAAACATTCAAGAGAATATACAATTTTGGTGGAGATTCAAGAGGAGATTATCACTACAATTTAAGAGATTGATTGTATTTCTTCTTCTATTATTTTTTTTATCAATTTTTATGTCTTTCTTTATGAAAAATATGAGGAATACATGCTAAGTTATAGTCAATTGATCATGTAATTACTTGATAATTATATTGGGAAAATTTTAGTTATTCATATGTTTAGAAAATTGGGGGATTAAGTATTCCTAGATATTTTTTCATATATCTTCTTAGTTAACAAATCTAATTTAATTAATTATTGATATTTACTTTTAGTTATTTTAATTTTGCTTCCTTAAAATATAAAAACACAAAAAATTGATTTTTTTTTATTTTTTTAGTTTTAAAAAGTTAGTTTCTAATAAAATAATCTTTGTAAGAACAATATTTTCTTATCATTAAATTACTTGTTACTATACGTATACTTACATATTCATTGCACATACTTTGTGTGTGACAATCAACTTTATTGGTTATTACAACTAGAATTGAGAAGAAATCCCTAATAAGGTTATAATAGTAAAACCTACGGTGTACATTCTAAAAGATTGAGAAGAAATCAATAAAAAAATTCAAGAAATTTTGAAACTAAGAGTTATTAAACCAAGCATGAGTTCACACTCAAGCTCAACATTTTTAGTAAAAAAGAAGCTAGAAAAAGAAGAGGAAAGAAAAAATACTTTTAAATTTTAAATTGTTAAATAAAGAAACAATATATGATAGATATTTTATCCCTAAAAATAAAGAGTTATTGGCTTTAATCTAGTAAAAGAAATATTTTTCAAGTTTTGATTACACTAGAGTGAATTTTGACAAATCATATTTAATAAAAAAGTCTAAACCATTAACAACCTTTAGTTATCCATAAAGATAATTTTAATGGACTATTGTACCATTTAAATTAAAATAAGTTCGAAGAATATTTCAACAATATATGGATAATATTTTGAAAGAATATCACCCCTTTTATTGTATCTATATTAATGATATATAAGTCTTTAGTGATAATATCATCCAACATTATCTTGACATATTAAGAATCCTAACAAAATGTTAGAAAAATAAATAATGTTGTCTGAAAGGTCAAGTATTTAGAACTTAAAATAGAAGATCAGAAACACTAACTTCTACCTCATGTGATAAACAATATACAAGGATTTTCTATTATCATTACTGACAAAAATCAAATACTAAGGTTTTTAGGATATTTGACATAAGTGGAAGCATATTTTATGAAATTAGCCGAAATGAAAAAACCTTTACAAGAAAATTTAAAAAAGGTTATGTCTAGAAATGGAGTGATCAAAATACTTAGTACATGAAAAAGGTAAAAGCATAGGTAAAACATTTACCATCATTTTATCATCTAGGACGAGATAACAAAATTATAATAGAAACATATACTTCACATGAATATTGGGAAACCATAATAAAAACAAAAGTAGATGATAAGGATGAATATTTGTGTAGGTTTACTAGAAGCTTTTTAAGGAGCTAAACTAAACTACTATAACAATGAAAAAAAGAATATTTAGCTCAAAAAAGGTAATAAAAAAGTTTGATATATATTTAATATTCTCAAGATTTATTTTTAGTATAGACAATAGGAAATTTGGATACTTTTTGAGAACTAATATTACATGAGATTATAAAAAAGAAGATTAATCATATGATAATAGTGATTTAATCATTACAAATTTGATGTTGAAGATCTATCAAGAAAAAATAATACTTTAGCTGATGCTTTAATCAGAGAATTAGCCCCATTAATTTTTTTTATAATTGTAAGAAATATGAACAATCTTAACATAGAGATCAAGATTAAATAAAAATAAATAAAAGTTTTAAAATATCAACTAAAGATTTTATATTTCAAAAAATCACTCGTAAACGAAAAACAAGAAGAGTCTAGTTCTACAACAAAGAAAGAGATTAAAATCTCAAAAGAAGATGATAAAACCTTAGAATTAATAATTTCTTAAGAGCTTTATGATTTGAAATTGTAGATAAAAAATAGCTCAAAGAAAAACATCAAGAAGAAAAACAAAAGTATTATGTTGTCTACAACAAACTAGCTCTATAATTATATAAGACATGACTAGAAACCAGTAGGGTAATAAATGGATTCTCCAGTGTAACACATAAAACATTCACTAATATGATTGAAGTAGAAAGAAGTTTTGATAGTTTCAAAACTCCTAAGCTTCTTAAACCCAATGATGTAGTAGCTAACTTATAAGACAATTATGCACAAGCATTCAAAAACCAAATAATTGCAAAAGGAAAAATGACAATATTAGGAAAGGTACCAAGACCATTAATCTTTAGAAAAATAGATGATACATTTCATATCCTCGAGGAAGAAAAGAAAAGAAAAAGAAATATAAACTCAAACTAATGGCTAAATCTTTATAATTTAGCAAGAAAATTAAGAAAAGATCAACTTGAAACCATGAATTTTTTCATAACAAAAAAAATCCATACATTAGGAAGAAAAACAATCATATGCAAAAGATTTAACATTACTAAATAAGAATATCCAAAGCTTGTTTATCAATTATTTTATTATTGGTTGATTGAAAATATTTATCTAAGCAATAATTTAATAGAATTAAATTTTTTTCTTAAATTTTTTAAAAAAACCATTAAAAATTTTAAGAAAAGAATAAAAACAAATAAGAATAGCATCTTTAACAAGAATAATAGACCAACATAGGGTTTAACCAGAAAATGAGTTTGATAAAGAAGCTCTTAACTAGAAAAAAACAATAATGTTGAATCAAATATACCAAGAAAAGAGAAAAATAGGAACATATTTTGAAATCAGAATAAATTTCTCTATAATCAAGGTCATAATAATCTCACATAATAACTTGAATATAATTCAAGAATATATTAAAAAAATTATTAATTGTGAAGCCTTATTCAACTGCAATAATTTGGACGTAGTTGAAAAAATCAAACAGGAATTTTGCTAATCGATAAAAAAGCAAATTGAAGTTCGTAAATGCCTTTATTGTATAAAGAATAGAGATAAATCCACATATCTAGTATCAAGTAGGGGTGTCCATGGTCCGGTTCGGTCCGGTTTTTCCTAAAAAAAAATCTAACCGGATCGAACCGTTCATATTACTAGAACCGGACCGGACCAAACCGTTTGAAACGGTTTTAAAAAATAAAAACCGGACCGGACCGTTTGACTTATAAAACCGTTCGGTCCGGTTTAAATCCCGATTTGGTTCAATTTTTTTATAATTTAATGAAAAATAATGTGAAATTTTTAATATATTATTAAACCGGTCCGGTCCGGTTTGAACGGTTTAAAATTAATACAAACCGGACCGGACCGTTTGATTAGTAAAACCGTTCGGTTTGGTCCGGTATGGTCCAGTTTTACGGTTTGGTCCGGTCCAATCCGGTTTTTGGACACCCCTAGTATCAAGAGAAAACATGTATGTAAGTGATTTTTATTAAATAAGTGTCCGCATAAATTTTTAAGAGGAAGGAATAGATAAGATAAAATATAATATTTATCCTTTCATGTATCTTTATTTTAAAAAATAAAGGAAAAGATAAAGATAATATGTAACCTTATCATTTTAAGTGTCTTTAGGTTATGTATGCAAAGTAATTATTTTTATGTCCATAAAAGGGCTATTGTATAAGGAATAATGATATGGAAAGTTTTAACCATATAACCCATATATCATTTTCTTTTTAAAAAATGCATAAACAAACTCATACGGAGAAAGTTAGTAGGAAATTAATGTTATAATAATCTTACTTCCTTAATGAAAAAAAGTTTCATTTTTATCAAAATTCAATATCTTTTTTATATCTTAAATAGAAATATGAATATTATCTTTCGTTAAATGTACTAAATTATTGTTCCAAATCCATGATGCTCCTACCAAGATAATTAAAGATAAGATGTGAAAAAAAAAATAGAGGTAGGATCATATTCATTAAAATAAAATAAATTCAAACACAATTCTAAATTCCATTTGTTATTATTATTTTTATTTGTGTAAAATCATAAAATTAAAAAATTAATCGATATTTATTTGTTAAAAATTTTTTAAATCAAAAAATTAATTAAAATTTTAAATTATTTAGTAACAAAATTATAAAAATATATATATTATTAAATTAAAAGGTAATACAGTTAATTATTTAACACAAGTGATATTAATATTATAGTTTTTTTTTATAAAAGTTACGAGTATACGTGCAAATATAGTAGAGGTAGGGGATATCTGTGATATTTTCCCATAATCACGAATATTGAGTGTTCTGTTCTCGCCTCTCGCCTCTATCTTCTTCATTAAAATCCGTCATTTTCTTGCCCTTTTTCTCCATTTTCGTTAGAGAGCTTTAGTTTTCCTAACCTCTTTTCAATTTTTCAGTTTGGTTTCTTTTGTATCTCTCCTTTGTGGAGTACTGAATGCCCTTCCTCCTTCAAACCTCGTTGATTCTCTCCATTTTTGCTCCTTGCTTTATTAGTGTATGATATTGTTTCAACAGAACCTTACAAGAGATTTCATCGTTTAATTCTTTTTTTACAATATTAATTTGATCCTTTCTGTAAATAAGCAATTTTGATATATATCCCGAAACGACTTCTTGAAGGTGAGGAACTATTTGTGAAAAAAAGCAATGGCCCGCTCTGAAGTGCCTCTGACTTTTGGGATCATGAGGACTAAAACACATGTCTTGATTTCTTTAACCTAGGTTGTGTAGTATGTTCTTTCATGTCTTAGTCAGCCTTTTTTGGGTGCCAATTCGGTGCTTTAGTCATCAATTGATGGTCATTGTTGCTTTCCCAAGAGTAGGTTTCATTTTCTAATTATCACGGTTTTTGGTTTTAGAACTGAAGGTTAAAATGTAACATGCACAATGTGCTAATAAAAAGAAACTGCATCATATATATGCACATATTCTAGTGTCTATATACAGTACCAATTGCAATAATGAAAATATGCAAACAAATTAAAATAATTTCAAATAACTGTTGTTTGTTGCTTTGGTGTAGGAATTAATTTTGGGTGGTCTCATTGTTTTTTGCTATTAAGCAATAGGGGAACATTAAAATATTTCTTTTAGAATGATTAGCTCACTGGGTTCTCGAGTTCTCTTGTTGCATATCTGTCAAGTACGAACATATTATGTTCTCCTCCCCAACAGGTGTTGTCTCACCTCAAGTCCATTACTATGGATTCAATTAAAATCTTGTATTGGTCAGAATTCAATTAAGTTGAGACCCATGACCGATTTAGCTTCTACCAAAATCCCACTCTCACAAAGCCAGTCCCATGGTGAGTTTCAGAAAATACCAACAAAGTTATATATTGGGAACTTGCCTAGTTCAAAGGACATTGAAAAGAAAAAGAAAATGAGAAGCAAAACTATAGATACTGATAGAAAAGAGAGGCTTCAATGTTATTCTGAGATGCTTCATGCATGTGCTTCAAAACGGTCTTTAAAGGATGGAAAGGCTATTCATGGGCAGGTCATCAAGAAAGGAATCGAACCAGATTTACATTTGTGGGTTTCATTTGTTAATGTCTATGCCAAAAGTGGGGAAACTTTGTATGCACGCAAAGTGCTTGATGATATGCCCGAGCGAGATGTTGTGTCTTGGACTGCTTTGATTCGTGGATTTGAAGCTGAAGGGCATGATAGTGACGCAATTAATCTATTTTCTGAAATGAAGAAGGATGGTATAATACCTAATGAGTTTACTTTAGCTATTGGTTTAACAGCCTGTTCTCATGACCAAAATTTATGGTTTGGGAAACAGTTGCATGCAGAGGCTATCAAAGTTGGCTTCTTGTCAGATTTGTATGTCGGGTCTAATCTTGTTGGCCTTTATGCAAAATGTGGTAAAATGGAACTTGCAAATAGTGCATTCATTTCCATGCCTGAGAAGAATTCTGTGGCATGGAATGCATTGCTCAGTGGTTATGCAGAAGTTGATGGAGAAAAAGTTTTGAAACTTTTCAGGAGAATGGCCAAAACAGGAATGGAGTTGGGCAAGTTCACCTTATCTGTTGTTTTAAAAGGTTGCACAAATTTAGGAAAGTTGAGAGAAGGTCAAACAATGCATTCTCTGGTCATAAAAACTGGGTGTGATTTTGATGATTTTCTTGGTTGCAGCCTTGTTGATATGTATTCAAAGTGTGGGCTGGCAATTGATGCTTTAAATGTATTCTTGAGGATTAGAGAACCTGATGTAGTCACCTGGACTGCAATAATAACTTGCCTTGATTTGCAAGGGCAATGGCAAGAAGCATCTAACTTATTTAATCTAATGATGTGCAGAGGTGTCCAACCAAATGAATTTAGTTTTACTACAATCCTAAGTTCAGCCACTCAGCTGGCAGACCTGCGTTATGGAGAAAGCATCCATGGTTGTATTTGTAAATTTGGGCATGAATGCGATGTGTCAGTTGGTAATGCTCTAATCACAATGTATACAAAGAACGGACAAATGCAAGAGAGTTATCAGGTGTTTGAGGCAATTAAAGTTCGTGATGTTATTTCTTGGAATGCATGTTTATCTGGATTTCATGACTTGGAAGATAGCAATCTAGGTCCAAGAATCTTTCAGCAGATGCTCTTAGAAGGTTTCAGGCCTAATGAGTACACATTCCTCAGTGTTTTAAGGTGTTGTTCTAGCCTCTTGGATTTAGGTCTTGGAAAACAAATACATGTTCATGCCATAAAAAGCAGTCTTGAGGATGATGATATTGTTGGTACAAGGCTTGTTGAAATGTATGTCGAAAATAGGTGCTTGGAAAATGCAGAATTAGCTTTTCGTAGATTGACTCATAGAGATCTCTTTGCTTGGACTGTCATAATCATTGGTTATAAAAAAATTGGTCAGGCAGAGAAGGCTGTTAGGTGCTTGAATCAGATGCAACAAGAAGGTCTTAAGCCGAATGAATTCACTTTTGCTGGTTGTCTAAGTGCTTGCTCCGTTATGGCTACATTGGAAAATGGGCGGCAAATCCACTCTATGGTATTTAAAGGTGGATATATGAGTGATTTGTTCGTCAGTAGTGCAGTTGTTCATATGTATATGAAGTGTGGATGTATGGAGGATGCTGAAGCTATTTTTGAAGGCTTGATTTCACGGGACACAACCTTATGGAACACAATCATATATGGATACTCCCAACATGGGCAAGGAAAGAAAGCTCTTGAAGCATATGCAAAGATGATTGATAGAGGCTTTTTGCCAGACGACATCACTTTTGTAGGTGTTTTTTCTGCATGCAGTCACCTTGGTTTAGTTGAAGAAGCAAAGGCACACTATAACAATTTGACTAAGGTATTTGAGATTAATCCCACAATAGAGCATCATGCTTGTATGGTTGATATTCTTGGTAGAGCTGGAAGATTCAATGAGGTTGAATGCTTTATAAAGGATATGAAATTAACACCACATGCAGTAATTTGGGAGAATATTCTTGGGGCTTGTAACCTGCATGGAAATGTGGAATTTGGAAAAAGAGCTGCAGCCAGACTTTTTGAGCTTAAACCTGAGATGGACTCAACTTATATATTGTTATCAAACATTTTTGCAGCCAAAGGTATGTGGGATGATGTTAGGGAAGTCAGGAAATTAATGTGCAGTCATGGTGTTAAAAAGGAACCTGGATGTAGCTGGGTTGAGGTTGATGGTCAAATACATGTATTTGTCTCTCAAGATAATTCACATCCAAAAACCAGGGAAATTTATTTAAAATTAAAGGAGCTTGGCCAAAAGTTGACTTCTGCAGGTTATAAACCTGCCATAAGAAACGTACTCCACAACATCAGTGAAAGGGAGAAAGAGGAACATCTAGAACATCACAGTGAAAGGCTGGCTCTTGCTTTTGCACTCATAAGCACCAATTATTTGAAACCGATACGAATTTTCAAAAATCTGCGCATCTGTGGAGACTGCCATGACTTTATGATGCTGTTCTCAAACTTCGTAAACCAGGAAATAATTGTTCGTGACATTAAGAGGTTTCATCATTTTAAGGAAGGCACTTGCTCATGTCAAGGGCTTTGGTGATTAAGCTATAAAAGCATCTAGCATCTAGGTTGGTGGTTTGCCCTCACTGACGATTTGTCCAAAAGTCAACATTTCAAAAGAGGTAACTAAGCACTAAAAAAGGTCAAGTCTCAACTACCTACGACATTTCTTTTATTTATCTGTTTTATTTTTCATTTGCATTTCCGTTTTACTCTTGAGCATTGTTGTAAAAAGTTATTTTGAGGCTTGTCTCGATACAAGGCTTAAAAAAAAATTTCGAGGCTATAGCTTCATGTGGTAAATTAAGGTTTATGCTTTTTTTATCCGAAGTTTATATATTAAGGCTTTTACACCTCGAGGTGATTGAAGCTATAACCTCCGGCGGATTATTTTTTATGTTGATTTCATAGTATATCTATAAAACCCCGACCCGATTTCATTAGGAATTAGAAAAGGTACAAAATCATAGATAAGAAAAAAAAGAAAAAAAATCATTATCATGAACGAACATTGTTAGGATTGTTGCCTGTACATTCTTCGTTCTTCTTTTGCCATTTTCCTTCCTTTTTTTTGCTTCTAGCAACTACAAATTTTAACAATTACTAAATTGCAACATTGCAAATAGTTTTTTTCACCTTTATTTGACTATTTTTATTTTTATTTCTTCTTCTTTTCAATTAAGTCTACAACATCTTTGTACACATTGCTCAAATATTGTTGTTATGGGCTCTTCTTCCACCATTATTGATGCCTCTGAAAACTCTAAATTGACATTTGAGCAATAGAGTTGCAATCAATATAATCACTTTGCATGTTTTATTGTTATTTATTTTCAAGCTTAATTACTTATTGAATTGATAATTTCTTTTATTAATATTTGAAGGTTTTTTAAAAGTTAAAGTTTGAGTTAACTTATGTGTTCTATTATTCTTCTCATCCTTAATTGTTTATTGGATTAATTGGTGCTTTTATTAATATTTTTAAGGTTTTTTTAAATTTAAATTTTGAGGCTTACGCCTCAGATTGCTTTGAGACTTAAGAAAAATTCCCCGATACTTAAAATAACCTTTTACAACATTGCTCTTGAGGGTTGCAATGAACCCGGTTTTGGATTTTGTTCACTCTTAGATCCTTCCAGATTGCTGTTTTACTGATTTCTTCATATGGGTTTTTTTTATCCTCCCACTTTAGTCTCTCCTTTTCATTGCTTATTTGGTTTATTTCTTTGTACCCATTTTTGTATATGATTTTTTGGTTTTGTGTTAATCGATCAGTCAAGATCTGTGTTCCAGAAGTATTTTTAGGCACACATATTGAATGCCATGTTCTCTGTTTTTCTTTTCCTTCTTTATTTTGCTGCAAAGCTTTGGTTTTTCTTGTTATGATGATGAGATCTGATTCATATTGGAGTAGATTAGGTCTTTCGTTGATAAAGTTTGGTTGGTTACTGGAGTTACATTAGATGGTACTGTTTTATATATATTTTTAAATCGCACTGCTGAAAAGGTGATACTGGAGTTATTAGTGGCAAAGTGTGCTTTATTTAACCGAATAATTGAATGATATGTGTTCTGAGGGCAGGTTCTAGCAGTTAATGGGAAGTTTCTAGGTCCTCTTTTTGATGTTGCAATGAGTTGGACGAAAATCTCCTGATGACTTGGTAGGGTTGAGCAGAACATCATTTTGTTGTGTGATTTTTTTGCACTTTGATTATATAAGATGAATGTCTTGAGTAAATTTGGATATATTTAAATTGACAGACCTGGCATCCAAATTAGACGTAATTAATGGCAAGATGGAGTTCTTGGAACAAATTGCTCAATTCTTCCAAAATGGAATTGGTCTTACCTGTGTCAAGTTAAAGATCAGATTATGATCTTTTTCTACTTCCCTTCTCTCAACATGCAGAGACCAACTGGTGGTTTTGGATTCTTTGTTATGAATGGAATATTATTCCAATTCTTTTGGCTCAACCTGATGGTGATATTGACATTTTCATTGATGACTGGTTTACACAAAATCATATGGTAGGTTTTATATTTGAATTTTTTAGTATTTTTCTTTAATATTTCATGTTGATTCTAGGTTTTTGATGCATAAATTTGATATTTATAAGTTCGTAAGTACATAAATCACTTATAATAAGCGATAAATATACTCTCAAACTGTCCCAGAACATATTTCATCTCGAAAGGTATGCGTTGTAGCACACTTATTTTTTTTTGCAGTAGCACGCTTTGTTTGTTTTGAATTGAACCTTATACATCTTATAAAATAGTTGATTCTTGATAGAAGACTTACATGTCTTATTCTTTTAAGCTCTTATGGTGCAAAATAAGTGTTTCAAGTGTTGTTCTACATATGTTGACAAATTTATCTATTTTAAAACTAAAAACACGTGAAATATAACAAAACATACTTATGATTCCGAACAGATAGATTTACATAAATAATCATTTAAACATACTATAATCAAACCTATTTATTTCAATTAAGTACAATAAAATCACGAAATAAGAGTGTTGTTCAAGAACTTATCAGTTTCATCTCTACTTCAATCTCTCTTTCTTTCTCTTCTAGGCGTTGAGGAAAGCTCTTGATGCCGGAAATGATCTTGGAATGCCTGATGGTGTCCTGATAATGGAAAAAGGCCTAACGTTACAACACTACTCTGGTACTTGAGGGAATTGAGTATGAAACCATCCCTGTTGATCCTGGTATGCCTCTCATACATTTTCATGTTATGTTTTATTGTATCTCCTTGTTTGCTCCTTTGTGAACCTCATTTTTATTTTCGTGTATAGCCTGAGAAATAACTTTGTATTGTTGGCAAAACATATAGAGTTGGGTTTACAATGTAGGAATTTCAACTAGTTTGAACTTTAGAATACAGAACTATAGTCTGCTTTTAACTGAGATCAAGGACATTATACAATGCAACAAAACTGTACTTGCTTTGATATTTATGTTGGTTAGGCCCATTCTTTGGTTACCATAGAATACAATGCCACTAGTGACTACTACATTGTAGGCTTGTAGCAAGTGCAAGATTAATGAGTCACTTTGGCAAGGAGTTACAGGGGTAGCCATCTTGCACTATTCTAATTCTAAGGACCAGCAAGTGGTTCACTTCCTGAGCCCCAAATGATATCTGTGACAAATCAAGAACATTGAATCAGGTATTGAGTGTAAGGTTTGTTCTTATGACTTTTAGACGCTATAGGCCAAGAGACATATTTGAGAATTGTTAATCCTGAGGAAGATGGTGAGACTGAGTTTACTGCACCAGATAATGCTGTCTTCTGTGGTGCACAAGTATGTATTGAACTCTTTTCACGATCCTCTATTTATCTGAAATGTAACTTTCTCCTCCAAATTGTCATTAATCAACTTTTTTCCTGGCTTTCAGGCCACAAAAGCACTCATCTGCAGCAGTGTCAATTTCCAGAGAAAGCTTGAGGCTCTTGTTGATTTTTGTGGCATTCTTTGCTTTACAGATTTATTTTGAAGTGAAAATTAGGCTGTGAAAATTCATTCTTTGGTACATTTGTGGGTTACCTCCATCTTTGGTGTGCAAAATGAGTAAATTTGAGTATAAATTTTGTGATTTTATTTAGACTTTTTTCAAGTACCAAGGATTTATAAATATAATTTCTTGTAGTTTAGGAGATTTAAAGATAATCATTAAATTTATGCACCAAAGTTTTTGGTAACTAAATAACCCGATTTTATGTTTTCAGAGCTTCAGTGAAAAGAAAAATACAAAATACCACTTGTACAGAACCAAAACACCCTATTTCAACTTTTGTGTTGTTACTAAAGTTGGTGCATTGATTGTTGGATTTAGGACAGATATAGTAATTTAGATTTTTGTATATGGATTGGTAAATCAATGTAAAATATTTATGGAGTATTTTTTGAACTTATTTGATTAATGATTGCCATTTTTGATAGTGTCATTTTTAGTGTATCTAATTATTAAGTATAATTTAATTAGTAGTGGGTCAAGTGTTATTTTTTGTTTATGGGTCCATAATAGGCTGAGTACATGTTTCATTTTAGTATTAAGGGAGGTCCCTATCCTTTTCTTTCTATTATGCATATGATTTATTTTGTAAGTTTGAGATGGTAAGGATAGTGCTCTAAGTCATTATGGACACAAGTATGTCTTTATTCTGTTATCATATGCTATGAGTTGTATTGAGATTGTGATAGTGTTTAAAAAACACTAAAATTATCATGATTTAATGTATTTTAATTGATTTAATAGATTTATATTTGTATAATTTTCATATTTTTATATAAATTTGTTTTTTCCGAATCACATGTATTTTTATTGTTTTTTAAGTATTTTCATTCAAAAATAACTTAAAAACTCAAAGAAAAAGAATGGAGGTAATATATCACAAATATGTCGAGAGAAAAATAAGAAAAGTAAAAAAAAATGAAAAAATGGGTCAAAAATGTCAAAAAGGTCAAAATCTCGTGCGTAACTACCCATTCAGGCTAAGTCTTTCGTGCATGCTCACGCGCAGTCGCCACATGCCTAGCACACATTTGCACGCATTCGTCACACGTCCAGGACACGTGTTGATTTCAAGGCTCGTTAGCACACGTTTGTGTCGTGTCTCGCGTGCGTCAAACACTCGTTTGTTGCAATTCTCGTGCCTCATATGCGTACTAGCCTATCTAAACGCGTTCAAAATCAAATTTTGAAATATTTTCTCACCTTTTTTTGACCTTAAAAAACATACTTTTTTGAGCTCTTTTTCTTTCTAGAAAGCTTTGATAGTTTTTGTTAGTTTTTAGTTTTAAAGTTTTCTTTTTTAGAAGAACTAGTTATGTTTTTATAGATTTTTAGTTTTTGATTCAATAAACGAAAATATAAATCTGTTTGGAGGTTTTCTAATAACATAATTAGCATCAAAATTTTGTAAGGATTTTTTTGAGATGTAATTTTAAAATGAATTTTTTACAGTTATTTTTTATGTTTTATTCATATATGTTATATTTAATTTGTTTGTGATTAAATTTAACATGGTCGGTTATTTGTAAATATGATATAATAATAACATTGTTATGCTTGCGAAATATTAAATTGGTAAAACATTTCTATAAAATAAATTAATTTTATTTTTATTCAAGATTTTATATTAGAGATGTTATTTTTATTACAAACTTTAATCTAAAAATTAGATTTTAAGGTTTAATTATTTGGTCTAATTTAGAGTAGTGTTCTTTTATTTTTTTGTATAATCGTCCGGTAGTTAGAGCGAAGCTCTACTTCAAAAGTTTTTATAAGAATTATTATTCGAAAATGTATTAACAACGTATTTTCAATAATGATTTTAAAACTTGAAAATTAGTACTTAAACAATTAAATTCTTAGGTTTAATTTGGACACCTTGAATAAAATCTAATTAATTGACTCTACCTAAAGCAATGATTAGATGGTTTGTTATTTTCTTAAAAATAAAAATAAAATTTAATACTTAATTAATAAGCCACACCTAAAATCATTAGTTAATTAACATTAAATAAAATAATTTGGTCTACGTCTAAAGACACTTTTGTACAAAAAAAAATAACAAATATCAATTTATACATGTAATAACCTAAATAGTATGAACAAGCATAATTAAATTAATTATTATATCAATAAATATTCCACTATTATGAATGATAAAATTTTGTATTATTGTTTATTGAATTCATATCTATGTTTATTTTTTTATGTCATTAGATTAGAAAACAAAAATCAAAATATCATGACAAGATGTTTAGGATTTAATTTCGTTTTTTAAAAGTTTGAATAATAAAAAAAACTACATATATTTCTTCCTTAGATTTACCTTGGGAGTTACTTGTCATTTTTCTATAAAATGATTCGTGTACTTGTAAGGGTTTAATAAATATAAAACCAAAGTATTTGTAGGATCGGTGTTGCTAATACGATGCCAATTTTGCTCATCACATTGTAAATTCCATTAATTGGTATCATAACTTCTCAATGACAACATAACTATGTTCTTTTTAATGAACGAATGATTTTTTTTAAAATTTTGATTTTCATATCAATTCATTTTGTGATATGTTCTTTGAAGTATTTGATTGTTAAACCAACTTTTTAATTGTTTAAGCATTTAGTTTATCTTAAAATTGTGACTTTTGGTTGTATTTTAGGATTTTTTTCCTACGTTTTTAAGTGTTTTTGAGCCATATAAGAAGCTTAAATTTTAAACAATTTTAATAGAAATAAGTAAGGATTCTTACTATATTCATGTTTATTGTATGATTTGAAGTATAAATATGTATTTTATTCTTATTTTTGCACAAAAATGACAAAAAATTGTAAAATGTGTCTAACGCGTGTAGAATGACAAAAACTTTAGAAAAAAAAGATCATCTTAGTGAGAAAGACAACTAGAATGTACAACTCATGCATGTACTATTCAATTCATATTGACCATGATGCGCCTAACTTTGATCGGATCGGTGCGTGCAGATGTGTTTAGTTTTGGGATTATAAACGACGACAATCGTTGGACTCCTCTTTTTGATATCTTTTTAATACATTTATTTGAAAATTTTGGACCATTATAGCTATTTATAGAATATGTTAGAAACTTATTTGCATTATTTTTAACCTTGTCACATTAGAATTATAGGCCAATATTTTTTTAAAACAAATTTGGCCATTCATTAATGATTTTTATGGGTATTTATGAAAATTTTGATATGAGTTGTTTTATATTTTAAAATGCTCATGTTGTAATTAGTGTAATAATGTTTATTTTATTCAATTCAATTTAAATTAAATATATTATTCATTAAAGAATTATGATGGTTTTATTTATTTTTTGGATTCTAATAATTAAAGTGGTTGGTATGTATTTGTAGAACTAAATTGTTTAAAATATTATTATGAAATTTTGCTCTTAAAAAATTATATGATAATTTTGGTTTAATTTTTTGGATGGTAGATGTTATTATCAAGATCTAGATAATGCTAACATATTATTTATTTAGTAGGATGTTTTGTACAATAAAAATGACAAATATATATTTGCACTTAGATGGTTGGTGTTATCTTGTAAATAATGTTAGCTATTTAAAGTGGGGATATTAATTTTGTTTGTTACATCTTTTGTAATAATTCATGATAGTTTTAAAGACTACTGAACTAATGTAACAAATTAATTTGTATAATTAGTGGATTGACTGTAAGTTAGGATTTACACATTTAAAGTATACTATTAGATCTTAATTATTATATTGTAGTTTTAAATTGTTATGTAAAATGGGTTGGGTGACCTAAGCCCATCACATCCCAACTTGCTTAAATCCTAGTCCGATTAGGTTAGTTTAGTTTATGTGCCAGGATTTGTTAGTTCATTAAATGTAGTTGTGTAAAATGGGCTAGTTAAGATAAACATAACTCATTACAAAAGATCTATTATGTTATGTGTGAAGTTCAATCCAATTAACATATTAATTAGATTAGTCCAACGTATTTGGATTTCAGATGTGGGCTGACCCAATAGGTTTTTTTAACGGGCTAGTCCATAAAACACCATATATTCAAAGTTAATTCCTAATTCATTTTATAGCTTCCTCTGCAAATCAAACCAACATCCTCAACAACCTTTTGATATGTAAAAAATAAGCAGTGGCAATAGAACTTCACCAAACTAATATAATAGAAGTTATCGTAAATACTTAAGAATTCAGACCTAGTAATGAGTTGTGACAAAACACTCAATTTATCACAAGAATATAAATTTGTTTGGAAAGGTTGCACAAGATATACTGGACCAAGAAAAGCTGGTGACTTGGGTGGTGTTGATTGTGGCATGCAAATCAGGCTGTCGATGGCTTGGGAGGCATAACAAGAAGTTTGGTTGTATTGCTTAGCAACGGTACAATCTGGATGGTTAAATGGAAATCAATCTTTGGTTAAGGCAACAATGAAACCTTCATTTTCTTGAATTGGGTGAGTGAGTAGAAATTTAAGACTAATATAATAAACCTACTAATCACAAACCCTAATGATGCTGATTAATTACTAGACAGGTAGTGAATGTTGGTTGAGAGCAAGCGACAAGAAGTAGTTCGATGATAGAGGGAAGAGGTTGAGAATGCTAGGGTAAGAAGTAGTCGATTGAAGTTGAGAATTAAGATTACAAAAAATAGGCTCATAGACTAGCTCAATTTTAACATAATAATTAATTGACTAAAAAGGCTTAGCATATAAACTAAATGGGTCGGGTTAAGCTTTGAGCAGGTTGGGATGTGATAGGCTTGGCCTGTTCGACCCATTATTTTTTTTAATTTGAATTCTCAACTTCAGTCTACTGTTTCCTATCGCTTGCTCTCAACTACCATTCACTTGCTATATATTAATTAATCGGCATCACTAGGGTTTGTTGATTGATGGGCTTGTTATCTTAGTCTTAAATTTCTACTCATGGAATCAATTTAAGTAAATGAAGGCTTTATTAACCTAAATTAATTTCCATTTAACCATCCAGATTGTACCATTGCCGATCAATACAACCAAACCTACTCTTGAGTTATCTAAGTCGTTGGTAGCCTGAGTCATATGTC
Source organism: Hippophae rhamnoides (assembly GCA_033030585.1). NCBI lineage: Eukaryota > Viridiplantae > Streptophyta > Magnoliopsida > Rosales > Elaeagnaceae > Hippophae > Hippophae rhamnoides. The sequence continues at coordinate 13,889,018 of CM065431.1, forward strand.
ACAGTCACCACTAGGGGTGTCCATAAACCGGCCCGGATCGGACCAAACCGTAAAATCGGATCGAATAGAACCGGATCGAACAGTTTTACAAATAAAATGGTTCGGTCTGGTTTGTATTTATTAAAATTGTTTTTCAAATGATTCGGTCTGGTTTAAACCGATCGAATCGGACCGAATCGGTTTAATAAATATATTAAAATTTTCACATTATTTTTCATTAAAGATGTCCAAAAAACTGAACCAAACCGAAAACCGAATCGGACCGGATCGAACCGAACAGTTTTATAAATCAAACGATCCGATCCGGTTAAATATTTTTTTCCAAAATCGGACCGGACCGTTGGACACCCCTAGTCACCACTACCCAAGTTTCAACTTTTCTTGGTCGAGTATATCTCGTGCGATACCTTTTCGAACAAATTTATATTTTTGTGATAAATTGGGTGTCTTGTCTCAACTCATTACTAGGTTTGAATTCTGAAATATTTATGGTAGTTTCTATTATACTAGTTTGGTGAAATTTTGCTATTGCACCTTATTTTTTGCATATCAAAAGATTGTTTAGGATGTTGGTTTGATTTGGAGAGAAAGCCATAAAACGAATCAGGAATTAACTAGTGTTTTCTGGACTGGCCCATTAAAAAAATGCTATTGGACCGATCCATATCAAATGGGTTGGGTCGATCTAGTTCATATATTAAATGGGTTGGATTAAGCATGTCATATAACATAATAGACCTCTTGTTAATGGGTTAGGTTGGACTGCACTATCCTATTTTAGACGACTACTACCTCATTTATGTATGAAATTATGTTTGCCAACAAATTATGTGATTGGATATTTTATTTGGATTTATTTTCATAAAAATGTAAAATTTGTAAAATTAAGAATTACATATATGGATAAATTTTCCTTTAATTCTATAAGTATTTTGTTTGTTGTTTTGATATTTTGTGATACGTTTGAAAAATAGAATGATAATTTATTATAAAAATTATAAATACTTAATTAAAATTTATATTTGAAAATTTTCTTGAGAAATCTGAAAGGTAGAGTTTGTTAAGACTGTTAGACATTTGATACTCTACGAGCACTTACATTATGGTTATCACATTTTGAAAATCTAGAAGTAGATGATCTTTTATAGTGACCAAAAATCCCTACGAGAATTACCTTTATATTTAATGGAATTTTGAAAGGTATGTATGATAGAGTAACATACATGGAAATTTTTGTGAATTCATAAATAATATTCAAATGGAATCTTATTGATTGTGATTAGGGGTGTCCGTAGTCGGTCTGATTTGGGTTTTAATAAAAAATATTTAACCAAATCGGACTATTCATATTACTTTAATTGGATTAGACTGAACTGTTTGACTAATAAAAATGCTGTAACTGAATGTTTCAATCTGGTTTGGTTAACGGTTTTCAACGGTCTGATTAATAATACATAAATATGATACAGTCTAATAGGATACCGTCAAATATCCTGCTCATCATACATAAATATGATACAGTCTAATCCAAAAAATGATTAGTGATGAAGTCTACCAAGCAAAGGGAAGTAATTGAAGCATTCTAAATAGAACTATCAAAGTCAGACACTCTAATGCATAAGTTTATATTATAATGTTCACAATAAAGGAATTTAAAAGATAGAGAAAATTGAAATAGATACTATAATCCAAGTACCATTCTTGTTAATAAAGACAGGCAATCACACTCATGCCCCCAGCTCAAACAGAATAGAGTAATAGATATGCATTTTGGAAAACATTTCTCCATAAGTTAACAAAAAAACTTCCTTGTTGCTAATCACCCAATACGAAAAAAGAAAAAGGAAAGAGTGCATTCAATCCATTATTAATGTGATATAGTTAATCAAGTAATGAACAAAATTACTAATATCAAAATACATTGCAGCTTAACTTTTGAAGTATGCATATGTCACATCACTAAGTAGTCAATTATAACTTACAAGTCAATGATCAATGATCAATTAACTTACATTTACATAGTTGACAAATAGGAAAAAACTTATTATTAATCTTCAATAACCAATGTAGTGTCTTTAATGGACTCTACAAGCAAATAAATTCATATATCATTAGATAATAATATTTAACAAATAAAATTGGAAATAATCAATTTAGTGTCTTTAATGGACTCTACAAGCAAATAAAATCATATATCATTAGATAATAATATTTAACAAATAAAATTAGAAATAATTTTTAAGTATTGTAATTACCTAAATCAATATCTTTATAAATCTCAAGGTCATCATTGCATTCCAATAAGTCAACATAGTCATTATTAATGGAGGAAAAAAACCAATTTTGAGTACATTCTAATGCCTCTATCATTTTAGGATTCAACGAACTTCTAAATGGATCAAGAATATGCCCTCCTGTGCTAAAAGCTAATTCTGATACAACAGTTGAAACTTAAACTGTTACATATCACGTGCAATGAGAGAGATGATAGGAAACTTAAAAGAATTTGTCTTACATCATTTCAATATATCAAACTTATCCAACATGACATTTTCATAATATTTCTCAACCTTAGTTTTCAACTCCAAACTATTTTTCTACTCTAAGAGTTTAAGAAATTTCATCTTTCTTGCTTCCTCAGATGAGGGAATCCTTCCTATGACATCTTGTGGTTGAGTCACATTAGATTGACAATCATTTTCATGCACTAACTTATAGTAAGCTTTGAACATATCTATGAAAATATTTTTGACATTATCTCTTAATTATTTAACAATTTTTAAATCATAAATCTCTTCAAATAGGAATTCCTAATACTCTAATTCGTACCTTGGATCAAGTACAAATGCAACACACAACATCTTATTAGTCTTATCTACAATTCCCCAATACTTCTTAAATTTGTTTTTCATGCTAGCAGCCATATTTTTCAACAACTCGTGAAATTTTTTAAAATATAAATTTGATGTGGTACATAAAGATGCACTGAATGCTAATGTAGAGTCATAAAAAGTTTTCAAAAACACTAGCATTCTTCCAATCAACTAATGTTGGAAGCCCAACACTCGATCGCTTCTCATGAAAATAAGAAATAAAGTTTGTTCCTTATTCTTCTTTGAGACGATAAAAAGCCTTTTGAAAATCTAAAGAATATTTTAACATTAGATATGTGAAATTTCATTTTGTAGGCACGCCTAGCACAATACTTCCTTTGGACTCAATATTTTCCTTAATAGAACACATTTTAAACTTTTGTAATCTCAAAGGAGAAGATCTAACATATCTCATTGCATAACGAATACTCATAATAGTATTGTGAAGATCTTTAAGTCCTCTTACAACTAAGTTCAAAATGTGAGCACGACGTTGCACATGAAAGAACTCCCCACTCATAACAAGTCCATCATTCCAATTTTTTAGCTTCCTTTTCAAGTTTGACATAACAATATCATTTGAGGAAGCATTATCAAGGGTCATGGTGAATACCTTACATATACTTCAATCATGCAAACTCTTTTCTATCACTCTCCCAATTGTATCACCTTTATGATTCTCAACTTGAAAAAAGTTTATTATTCTTTTTTATAATTTCCAATCTTTGTCAATATAATGAGTGGTTAGACAAATATAATAATTTTTTTGAATTGAAGTCCAACAATAACTAGTAAGAAAAACTCTTTGCTTTTCACTTATGAAAAAGTTTCTCAATTTTTTTTCTCATCTAAATAAAGTTGAAACACATCCCTAGAAATTGTTTGAAGAGATGACACATGAAACTTAGGACAAATTTTAGCTATAAAATATTTAAATTTCTCACTCTCAACAAACCTAAAAGACAATTCATCAATAATAATCATTTTTGCTAAAGAAACTCTAGCACGTTTTGCATCAAATGACACAATAACTAATTTATTAGTTGTCGTATTATCCTCTCCTTTTTGTATTTGAAAACTTAACATCTTTTGTCCTCTATCTACTTCTTTAGAAATCTTTTTACATAAATTTTTGAAGTGATATATTATTAAAGTATTTCCGTTCCTTTTGGGATGAACGACATAACTTTTATTACAATAGCATCATAAAGCTCTAGGATTTTTCACATCATAGGGTAAAATAAATGAAAAATGATTCTATATTTCTGACCTAAAATTTTTTGGTTTCTTCATATCAGATTTATTATCGAGGTCAACATTAGTTGTTTCTAATCCTCTTTTTGAAGATTAGTCATTTAAATTATGTGGTGGCTTTTTCATTTCCTCTAGACAAATTTTAGGTTCAATGTCTTCAGTCATAGTAAAGTCTAAAAATTGACTTAGTCTAATAAACTCATATAAATCATCATCACTTTATATATAGATGAGTACATATCAGATTCAAAGTTATTGTATGAGAATGTGACTTTAAGGGTGATACTATAATTATAATAATTGGTGTACCTATTGTAAATTATTGTCACATGATCAAAATGACCATGTACTTCTAAACTCATAAGCTTGTCAACTAAGGAGAAACTTGCTATAGGCATATGATCTATTCTCTTGTTCTTTGATTTTGTAATTTGTAATTTGTTATTAAATTTTTAACCAGAATTTATCTGTTGCTAGTAACTAGTTGATGGTTTACATGGTTTTCGTTCTCCCTTGTGTGTCCAATTATTCATATCAGACTCAGACCAGTAAAGTTTGAAAAATTATATAGAATTTTGATAGTATTGCTAACAGAGAATAATAGTACTGTGGAATCTATATAAAGGAAATCATATCCAAAGATGATCAGTAGTGGGTCTTAAATACTGAAGACCAACCAAAAACATAGTACATACACCAAACAAATTGATAGAAAAATTGGTACAAGACTATTTAGGGTTTTTACTTATTTCGTCCATGGATGACAGCACTAGAGGCGAGGTTGGCTGGTGTTGGAGGAGAGGCGAGGCTGGATGGCGTTGGAAGAGAGGCAAGGCTAGGTAGCATTAAAGGCTAGCCGAGCCTAGCTAGTACTGGAGGCAAGGTGCTGGATGTAGATAAAGTATTAGGGTTTCAAAGAAATTTTTAATTAGATCCAAAGAACCAATTTAATTTATATAATACCCTATAGATTAAAATAATTTTTTAATATATTATTAAGGTTCGGTCTGACTAGTTTAATAATTAGTATAACCGGACCGGATGATGTGATTTATAAAACTGTTCGACCCGATCCAATATGTCAGTTTAATTCGGGTTGGTTAGGTTTTTGGACACCTCTAATTGTGATTATTTGAATGTATGTACATAAGCCTAAATTATTTGTACACTTGGTAGGTGTATAGTTGATTACTAACTAATTTTTGTATTTTCAAATTTAGTAAATATTGTTTTTACCATTTAGCTTATTATTGATGCTTTTGTGATCATCTAATTTTTAGTCAACGATAGTGACAACTTGAGTAATATTTTGTTTAATTATTTAAGAAAATTTTCATTAAATCAAATCTTGAAATGTGCTAGGAGCTTTTGGTTATTTTTCATTATAATAGTAGTTCCATAACGGTGATTCAATAGTTAAATCATAGAAAATTAAAGTTTCATACATCAAAATAATTACATAAAGGTGAATTGAACTTTCGATAAAATAAGAAAGCAAGATTTAAATGAAGGGTGTATATGTCAACCTATGAAATCTTTTCACGAGTTCTATTCTAACTCAGACAAGTAAGTCCTTCTACATGAATAAAGCAGATAACACAACAAAATATACAATAAACAAAACATACTTAATTCAACACATTACAAAACAACTAATAGATAAAAAAAATATGACGGTGTGCCTCATAGGCTCTTATCCAGGCTAGTATGCATTAACATGACAAACATCACATAACATGTGAATCAGGCAAACAATTAGAAAAGGTATAAAAGATTTTCAATCACTTTAATACCTCTTATGCGTAAAAACATTTGATAAATAATAATTGTACTCTTATAATATACCATTATACATAACACAATATATAATGAAGTGTGCTCATATAGGATCTAGCTCTTATGTGGTAAAACTTAAGAAATCACTCGACAAGAAGAAATTCACCGATAAAAGTAAATAAATAGTTCATAACTAAAGACAATATGCACTTATATACATATATCAGTTGGAGTATCACACTTAACCATACTTAAACTATCTTCACATGTTGTCAACACAACACCTGATTCAAGTAGATCCAAGCTCATCCCTGAAGCTTCATTACTACATGATGTGACAAATGATTGATAGCTCAACCTCTTAATATGCATATATGTTGCAGTCTTGCAACACCCAACCAACATGTGGCATACCAACTCTAAGAGGTTTCACAACATAAGCTCCATGCTTCTGACAACAGTTGCTACTTTGCAACACACTACTATTGCAAGACATACCAACTCAAAGAGATACCACTACGTAAATTCATCACCTATAGACACTATTACGACCTCATAAGTTGCAACACCTAAACAACCTTACAAAGGATAGACAGAAACATCAAATAAAATACAATCACTATATCTTACATAAATGCAAACAACAAAATGACAAGACTTACATGTACTAAGAGTATTTTGTTTAGCTCATTGTGATAATAGTTCCATATAGAATATTTGCCATATCTAATTAACATTTTGAGTCAATATTGTATTAAACTCTAATTAATGATTTTTTTTATCAGAATCTCTTATTGAGTAAAATAGGTGAATTGCATTAAAGTTATAACAATATGATTACATAAATAAATAAAATACTTCTTTCAATTAATTATTATGGTACACTATTTTATTAAATGGTGATTATATGATAGAGTAATATGATTTTATGTATATATTTGATAAATTCAACTAGATTTTTTTTTATTTTGAAAAAATGTTTTAAACAACTGTATTATGAGTTTTCTTTTATATATATTCCTACTCTTGATTATCAATTCAAGAAAAATATTGAAAACTGATATTATGTTTCATTAGTTAATTATTAGTATTTTATAGCTTGATTCATGTTTTATTTTTTCATTAAATTATTTAAATTATATTTATTTCTATGAACACCTCAAAATTAAAATCAAAATAAAATATGACATTTTATATCAAAATAAATTAATATTTTTTTGTAAGCTTGACTTTTGTTTTGGTCATAGATGTTGTTTCGATGTCAAAATTTTGCTTGAAATGTATATATTCTTCGTGTCTTTCATCTTTTGTGAATTTCTTGTAAAGTTTAATTTTAATTATTTTAAGCACTTTAGTGTTTTTTAAATTAAAGAAGTGTTTGAAATTATATTACACATTTTCTTTTCAAGTAAAATTGAGATTTTTTTTATTTTTTATTTGCAATTTTTTCTTGTTTTTGAAGAAATAAGTTTGATTTTTTTTATTTTGTTTATTTCCAAAAGTATTTTTAAAGCCATAATGGAAAAAAAATATTATTATTAAAATTGATGTTTAAAGATAATTTCAATTAGCACTTTTGATATAGGGATTCCATATATTATCTTGGCCTATTTAATAAGAATCACCAAATATGTGCTATTTTATTGAAAATAATAAAAAAGTGAGAGTTTTGACGGTGGATGATTTTTATTTTGAATTGCAATGACCCTACTAAAAATTATTCATTTTTGGTATTAAAATCATCATATATAAATTTTTTTAAAGATTTAATAACTTTTAAGAGTTGTAATGAGTTCTTAAATATGAATAAATTAAAAGTGCAATTAACCAATTTTTATGAAGTTTGTTAACCATGTATTTTTTTAACCGTTGGAATGTAGCTGTTATATTATGATATATTGTACATCATTTGATTTAACAGTCAACAATACCTCAAATTTTGATGAAAGCTAATTTTATTTTTAGAGCTATGCCAAATAGGTATTATAATGACTATCTAAGCTAATTTGATTAATAATTGTAAAAAACTTCAACCAATAAGTTTATAAGAATCACTTATAAAAAGGCCATGAGTTTTTATTTATTTTTGATCTATACCTACGTGTTGATTTATAAATTAAATTATTTTTCTCATGGTTTAAGAAAATATTGATTGAAGATCCATTTATGTATATAAAAGGATTAGTAGGAGAAAGTTCACATTTATGTTTTTATGTGAATAATGGTCTGCTTATTATTGAAGTATTGCATTTCATCCATGACAAGCCAAGTGTTTGGTTTTATTGATATATTTGTTGTAATCTATGGATCTTGGCCAACCGATTATGTATTAAAGGTTTATGCCATTTTGATTAATCTAATATTTAGCTTGTTTCTATGAACCTGCCTTTATTGAAGTAATGGGTTTTATTTGCAGCGTAATTTCCCTATAAAACCATAATTGTTGTTGAATGATGACAATGATTGATGATTTATAAATAGCTTGATAATACGTGATATTTGTTGATATTTAGTACACCACACATGATCTCATTGTGAGATGAGTTAAAATTTGGCATCAATAGAAATAATAATACAATATTTTATTTTGATTTTCTATTATGTTAATGATAATAAGGAGTAATAACTATTTTGTGATAAGTGCATATTGTATTTACAAATTCTTAATTGATTACTTGATGAGTCACATTGATATCGTATAAAATGTTTGATTTGATGCTTTATCATAATTTTATTTTTTAGACTAGAAATATTGTTATTTTGTAAGTCACTAAAAATTATGTAATAATTTTATAATTCAAGATTTCTCTTATGTCATTAGTAGCATTTTATGCTTTATATTGTTTATAACATATTTGATTAAAAAGAAGCATATTGTTGATATATTATATTTTAGTATTATAAATTATTGACTAGTAATTTTTTATGGAGTTATTGAACTGATATTTGAATGTTCCAGACTTGTGAGGAAACTTGTAAAATCCAACTTCTATGCACGAGCTTGACTCAGGACTTGGGCTATGTGTATCAAGGTTCGAGCAATACAAAGACCAAGCTTCAGGTTGTACTTTATGATCAAATAGATATCATCCGTAAACTTATAGCTAGAAAAGGATATTTAGTTCTTTATTATTAGGGGTGTACAAAATTAATAGGAACCAATTCAATTCAATCCAAACTATTTGAACCAACTAAACCCAAATTTTGATTTTGAGACTTTATTAACTTTGTTTGGTTTTTAACTTTACAAAAAATAATGTATATTGGGTTGGTTTTGTTCAATTTCTTTGAATCTTGTAAGAATTGAATCAACCCAATTTATTTACTATTTTTTATATTTATATTATTATTTTATATAATTATTTTTAAAAATTTTCTTAGGTTTTCTCATAATCCCTCCCATCTTTTTTTCTGCTATTCTTATTATTGAACAAAATCCATTAGCTAAAATGGGGAGAATTTTTTTTATCTAATCCAAACTAAACCAAATAAATTGGTTTAGATTATATTGATTTTTTAAATTTATTAATTTGGATTGGTTCTCATTTTTTAAGAACCAATTATATTAAGTTGGTTTTGATTTTGGTTTAAACTAATCCATATATGCACACTAACTATTAGCGAGCAACTTGATAACATTAACCTAAAGAATCATGCTATTTACATTGATTGAATATGTTACATGACTTACACAATTTTGTGTATCCTTTTTAAGGTGTATTAAATTTTTTAGAAAAATTAAAATATAATTTTTTTATAAATGAAACCATTGGATCACATAGGTTGTGCTTTGACTCAAATCTAGATGAATTTGAATTAACACTTTTCTTGAGTTTTGCCTAAATAGTTTCATTTTTGATAAATTAATTAATTTTTCATAACTAGCAAAAATTCATCCTAAAATTTAGTTTTATACCAAATTAAATAATAAAAAAATACTTATTTCATAACTACAATAAAATGATATCAATATTATACTCAATGGTGCTTCGATAGCCACCATTAGTGACCTTATAAGAGCTTTGGTAGCCACCGTTGGTGATCCTGTCGGGGATCCTATGTATGTAATATTTTATATACAAAGATACAAGTAGATATAATATGTTACATTCAATAGGTCAAATGAACTATAGTGGAGATAACATATTACATACAAATAAACATATGGATGTAACAAGTTACATCTATTGGGTTAATAGAGCTATACCAAATATAACATGTTAAATAATAAGATACAAGTAGATGTAATAAGTTACATTCGATAGGTAATGAGAATGTAATAGGTTACATTCAGTGGGTTACAATCGATGGATATAACAAATTACATACAAAGATACACGTGAATGTAATAGGTTATATTTGATGGGTCAATGAAAGTACGGTGGATGTAATAAGTTATATACAAAGATATATGTTAGTGTGTCATTGGAACTCCGATGTGTTACTACCAATGGTCACTGAAACTTTGATGGGTTTCCAACAATGGTCGACGGAGTTCTATCGGTAGTGGCTATTAGAGATAATATGTGATTTAATATTATTTTCATTTATGAAATTATTTTGTAAAGATATTTTAATATCTATGAGTATGAAGCTAAAAGTTTTGAAGTAAACTTCTACTAATTTGAAAAAATGATTCAAAAAACCCAAAAAATATTCTATATTATGTCAATGATTCATGGCCTAAACCATGATTGATGATCCAATAGTCTAGTTAAATGCCCCAAACATAAAAAAGAAAAACTCTTATGGCTTTGACCGTGTAATGATGGTGAGAATCTTTTTCTATTACATGTATTCTCTGAATAAAAAATAATATAGGTTGTGGTCACTCGTGCTAAAAAGGTTATATAGCCACATAAAAATCACATTGAGATAATTGATAAAAAAATTGAAAAATGAAACTGAGAAAGACACATGTGCTTTTGTCTGATGCCCTTCCTAATACATCCACTATGTTTCTATATCTTTATAAGTTTTACCTTTTAAGTAAATCATGATTATGCATTCTCAACCCAAAAGCATATGGATATGTCATTTGGTGAAACCTAACTGCTCAATATATACCATGTTAAAAAATTTCGATGTGTAAACAATGGAAAAACTAAACTATTATATTTTGGAATTTCATAAAGTAATTGACCTGAATACATATAAATTTTGCGCACCAAAACTTCACCATAGGGTGATTCAGACCCAAAATTAATTAGCGGTTAAAAATTTGAGAAACCAACCATAAAAATCCTAAATAATAATAATAATAATAATAAATTGTGATTTATTTGTAATAAATAGTAGTGCTCTAAAAACGTTAGGGTTGAGTATAATCATTGTGTTGAAAATGATTCACCATGTGGATGAGTTTTCATCAATCCAATGAGAAACTTTAGACATACAAAATGATACATAATACAATTTCTATTCATTACAATTAATAGTCAACTCTAAATAAAAATTGGGCACAATTAGAAGATTTTTTTTTCATCACAAGCTATTATCATAGACAACTAGCACAACACATTCTTACTAGATTTAATTGTGTGGTCCAACTATATATTTATCCTAGTTTAGTTTGTTAGAAGGTTATAGGTGTTCAACATGTATTAATCCTAGTGAAAGAAGTGATTAGTTATATATAGCCGAATGTAATGGAATATTTTTTATGAATGAAAGTTATTTTTCTTCCTTAGCTTCCTACTATGTCTCATTCTCATCTTCATTTATTTGTATGGTATCAGAGTAGGTTTGGGAGCGTGAAAAGTTTTAGGTTATTCAATTGTTTTCTTCATTAACTTTTATTCATTTTTAAGTTCATCGTCATCCTTTCAACCATCAACTCTTCAAATGTTACACTATGATTTTCTTGAGCTTTTTGAAAATTCTAAGATTATTCATTTCAAGAAATAATGGGGGATAGTATATATAGTTTTGAAAAATGTGTTGCATTGATGAATAACTCAAGAGTTCAATTTGCACTTATATCTCTAGTGAATATCAATTTTCTGATCAAGCTTGATTGATCAAATTTCTTGATTTGGAAAGAGTAATCGATGTTAATTACAACATATAGAGTAGAGGAGTTCATTGATTGTTATGGTGTTATTCTAAAGAAGTTCTTTCCAGGAATAACAAAGGTATCACCTGAGTATTCCTTGTGGAATTATACAAACGGAACTATAAAATAAAAAAAAATTCTCTACACCAATTTAAAGAACATTTGAAGAAATAATCATAAACAAGTCTAGAGATTGGTGTATTGACTTCACTTTCTTATCAAAATAAATAAATTCTTTTATCTTATTTCTCTTTATGCTATGAATGATTTAGTTATCAAATTATAAGTATTAAATTTAATATCTAACAAAACAATTCATTGTGATTATCAGTAATTACATGTCTTAAACTATAATTAATATGAATTATGTTATGATTTGAATAAAGTTTCAATTGTTAATTTATTGATGTGTTTAATTTATTGTTTAAATTTCAAAGCATGATAATTTTTGAATTAGGTGTACAACTAATTTAATATTTAGTTTTGTTTATTATTAGATTATAAAGTTAGTACAAAATTGTTAATTTTTATAATTAAAGTAACAAGTTATAATTTTTATTATAATTGGAATTAAATATTTAGCTTGGAAATTATTAATGATATCAATTTCGTCTAATTTAGTTATTATTTTTTTATATTGTAATGCAACAAATGAATCAAATCTAGCAGTCATAATTCTAAATTATTTACGAGTTAAGTTGATTAATAATTGAGTTTTTAATCAATTACAAAGTAAAAAAATATAAAATTTCAAAATAATTTAAACTCATAAAATTAAAATTAATTAAGTAAAAATGATCTTAAAATTATGCAATAAATTTAAGTTTTGAAAACTGAATGTATCATAATATAATAAATTGAATTTTAATTTAATGAAAAAGAAAATCCCGGAATCACATGTTTCTCCTATCAATCCATAAATTAGTACTTTTTACTATTTTCTTACTTTTTTATATTATTTTATTTTTCTACAAAAATATTCAAAAAGTGCCATTTATTTTATTTGTGAAATTTTATAATTTTATTTTAAACTAGTAATTCATAATTAAATTGTCTCAATCCTTTGCATGCAATGACTTTTACTTGAAATTATATTTATAAATGCACAATTTTAAAAAAAGCAAAAATAAAAAAAGTAAGGTTAAATATTCTATAGTTTAATTTAAACAACATCAAAATTTTGGTCAAATTTCCAAGGATTGGTTTAGAATTTTCTTATTATTTGCTAGTTTTATTTTCATTTTTAGTTGTGATTTTGTTTTTCATTTTTTATGTTTTCAAATTTTTATTTTTATTTTCAAATTTTTTAATTTATCTATTTTTCTACTAATAATTTTTCTTGAGGTGTTAAATAGAATTATAATTAAATGACATGGCGACATATTACTATCCATTTAATGAATTTCATTTATCTTACTTTGAATTACAAGAGGGCAATTTGGAGCATATTAATGTCATAGGTGAATTTGAAAATCAAAAGCGTATGATCCATATTCTAACATATATATTCTAACATATATAATGTAGAAAGGATGGATGATCAACACCCAATTTATTTATATAGAAATCCAACAGTTGATTCAATATTGCACCTAACTTTTCATTCCAAATACAACAACCTACTCAAACCACTCAAGGTGAATCTCTTGAGAACATAATAAATTCCTTCGTTGCTCAAACTTTAAAATTTCAAAAGGAAAAGATAATTGCAAGGAGAAATATTGATATATATTTTAATCAAGTAGTAGTAATTGTGGATAGAATGAAAACATAGGTAATTGTTGAATTTTCCTTCCAAATAGATACTAAACTTATAGAGATTGTCTATGCCATTACTATGGATGATGGTAAGCAACTAGATAAACCCCAAAAAATTCCTACAAATAATATTTCCGAAGAAGGAACTAATGAAGAGGAATATACCATTATCCTTAAGAATCAAATGTGACACCAAAGGTAGTATTCAAACCTTTTTTTACTAATGATCATGCTTTATCTTTTCCAATAGATTCAACAATTCAAGAAAATAGAATCATGAAAAAAAAATTTGGAGACATTCTTTAAGGATAACAAAGAGATAGGGTGGGAAAAATATATATCTATTATGTTTCAAAGGAGAATACCATTAAGATGCAAGGATGCAAATTATGGACTGCTAACTCAAAAGTTCGACATCACACACTTCAATATTTTTGAATGGTGGGTGATAAAATTGGTGACGTCAAGCTAAAGACGTATAACCAAGTGCTTTGAAGAAGGTAACCACCCACTATATTTGTTTTCTAATCCATTTTTTACTTATATTTTACATTATATTGATGCATGTACTTAGATTGAAGACAATGTAAGAGTTAGGTTTGGGGAGAGTAAACATATCTTTATATTTATTATCAGTATTGTATTGATTGTTTCATTTATTTAATATGTTTAAGAAGCATAATTTTTTGTAATTTTATTTCGTTGATTGTTTATTATATATTTAAGTTAATTAGAATAAATAACTAGTCTTGGAATTAATAATGTCATATTTTTTGTTTTCTGACATGTGTGGTGAAAGTAGCTAAATAATGTTAGGTTTTAAATGATAATAAATGTTGATAGAGTTCTAAAATTATTTCTAAGTGAAGGAAATTTTATGATAACTATGCTCAAAACTTATATGCACAATAGCTAAGTTGGTAATAGGAAAAAAACTATGTGCTTGAATTTATCAAAAATGTAATGAATTTCTTGAAAATTTGATATGATTTTAATGAATTTGATTAAGATATTAGAAATTTTCTTTAAGTTTATCAAAGTGAATACTAAATGTATTTCTTGAAAAATGATAAAGACAATAGGATTAACCTTTGGTAAATTATCTTACCTATAAGAACAACCCTTTATGTGAACCAATTTGACCCTACGTGAACCATTTGTATGTACACACTTCTTACCCTTTGATCAAAATACATTGACCATACCTTGTAGTTAAAAAAAGTGGATTTGCATAAAAAAGAGAATGGATTCTATGAAAATGCTAAAACAGGATTTAAGAGTATCAAATGTGCATAATTAATTAAATGTCTAACACATGAAAAATAGCCTCTATCTTAATGTATACCCCATATTATAAAAAAAAAGACTATAAGTGGACAAGCTGTAAAGAAAAATAAAAATAAGCTATGTATATAAAAAAGTTGAAAAATAAAAAAAAAACCAATAATTATGTTTCGATCTAAAATTATAAAATATTATCTTGTCTTAGGATAATATCATTTATAGACTCATGAATTTTTTGTTTTTTCCTTTTTCATTTCATTTTATTTAACCAACATGTCTAGCCATATTACAACTAAATGAAATACTTTTAATTTTATGAAATACTTTTGGTGATAAGAGATACAACTTCAAGAAAAAACCTACGGTGTCCAATTATAATCTTAAGAGAATAGTAATTTTTTATAGGAAGGAATAGTATTACAACTTGTTTAAGTTACGTGGTTTGATTATTGCTAATAAACGTTGATCATATAAACACATTGAGGATGATTATTATATAGTAACTAAAGTGAAGGGATGAATAGAGACATTATCTACCATTTATTATAATACTTATTTTTTGTATTATATTTTGCTCGAAAACTAGCAAAGAGTAGGTATAGGAAAATTTGATAAGTGATAATTTATATATATATTTAGCCATTATTTTCTCTATATTTATGTTTATGCTATTATTCTTATGTTTTATAATTATTTATTTTATATTTTATGAAAAAATATGAGTTTTTATAATTTTTGATTTTTTTTTAAATTTTTATGAATTTTATTTGAAAGGTGAATGTACTTAGAATGAAATGTGGATGTACTTAGCAATGTGGATGTATATAGAAGAACGTGAATGTACTTAGCAAACCAAGCCCCAAAATGACATCGTTTTGAATCAAAGCAAGTCGCATGACACCTCTAGCCCTCATTGATTCCTTCATAGCCATTCCAAACAACATGTCGTTTGGACCAATCGTCAGCCGTGCCAAATGACACGTGGTTTGGCCCGAAACCACTCAACCCAACATCATATCTTTGAGTGACACATTGCATAATTTGGTGCATTTATTTGACTTCATCTGATGACCCAGACTTAAATTGACTATAAAACCCAAAATAAAAATCTTATAAAGACCCATAATTGTTTTTGAAGAAGATGATGAGAAGAATTCAACAATATTAGGAAAAAAAAATCTCTACAACAGTTTGAAGAATATTTAAATAAATAATCAAAAACAAGTTTAAAAATTAATGTATTGGCTTCACTTTCTCATCAACATAAATACATTCTCGTATTCTCTTTCTCTATATGTTAAGAATTATTTAGTTATCTAATTATAAGTGTTAAATTTAATTTCTAACTAAAGAATTCATTGTGTTTATGGATAATTCTAAGCTTTAAATTATTATTAACATGAATTATGTTATGAATTGAATAAATTTTCAATTATTAATTTTTTAATGTGTTTAATTTCATATTTAAATGTCAAAGCATCTAATTCTTGGATTAAGTGTACAACTAATTTGATATTTAGTTTTATTTATTGTTAGATTATGAAGTTAGTACAAAATTACTAATTTTTTTAATTGAAATAACAAGTTGTAATTTTTATTATAATTGGAATTAAATGCTTAGATTAGAAATTATTAACAATCTAAACTTTTTATAATCTATTTATTACTTTTTTAGATTATAATGCAACAAATGAACTAAATTTAGTAATCATAATTCCATTTTTGTTGAATTGCACTCACATTTCTTTTACATAAAGGAAAATACTACCAAAAATTCTTCTTCAACAACCAATTAACAAAAGCCTTTACAAGTTTTTTTGTGACAAATGAGTGGCCAAGGATCAAGTCTTCTCTAAGAAGCTCTTGGTCATGGCTACTTTAGCTGGTATGAAAGACTTACATGTGTCGAATCCAATAGTTTATCATATATTATCTATTGATATAATCTCCTAATGAATCAATGTGTGAGTCATGTGAGCTTTCTAAATTGCATAATTGGTTTGCATGTTATTTCTAGCTCACCATTTGATTTAATGTACATAGATATTTAGGGACCCTCTCTAATACAAGCTATATCTGGTGAGAAATATTTCTTGTTAATTGTCAATGATTACTCTAAATTTCAATGAATTTACTTCTTACATTCTAAAGATAAGGCCATGTTAATATTTTTCAAATTTAAATCTATGATTAAATGTCAATACAACACTTACATAAAGGTTATTCAATGTGATGGTGCTACTATGTTACACCCCTTTGTAATTATTTTATCCAATTTGAGTATCAATTTCAAATGCACTTGTCCCTATACCTCTGAATAAAATGGTACGGTTAAGAGTCATCATAGAAGAATTCTAGACATTAGTCTCACTTTTCTTCTCAGATCTAATGTACCAAAGGTATACTAGTCTTATGCCTTTCAAACTGTAACATATGTGTTTAATATAGTTCCTTCTAAAGTGTTCTCCAATCAATCTCCTTATTTCATGATATATGATCATTATATGTTTCTTAGAGTTTTTCGAAGCTTGTGCTTCCTATGATTGTTCCCCCACAGATATCACAAACTAGATGCAAAGTAGCTACTTGTGTCTTTTTAGGCTATACACCTAGTGAATGTGGTTATATGCTTGGAAAAAGCCACTGGAAAAATTCATGTGTGTAAGCATGTTGTCTTTGCTAAGCATGTCTTCCCTCTTCAGTCTTTTAATTCTCTATTGTGTCTTTGTCTTCTACTATTCCCAATGTATCCAATCCATCTATTCCATTACTTTTACCTCCTAGGCTTATATATAGTTCTCTTTCACAAGGGTTTGTAGGTTGTGAGAAGTTGAGCCATTTTCCTCCTCAGAGTCCTTTGTTAACTCAATACATTAAATCTTCTGCATCTATGCCTCATTCTCTTTCACCTATTTCAAATGTGTCATCCCATGTGTCACACTCCCTTATATCATCTCTTCCTGTGCTAAAGTCTCTACTATTCATAATAATGTTCCTTGGGAACCTAGAAATTGGTAGGAGGCATTCAAATATCCATAGTGAAAGATATTCATATAGGAAGAGTATAATACTTTGTTGAGGAATAACACATGAGACTTAGGTCTTAAACCCAAAGATCATAAGGTTTTTGGATGTCAATGGCTTCACAAAACCAAGACTTTGGCTTCTGATGACATTGATAAAAGGAATTCTAGGCTTATTGGTCAGGGTTTCCTTCAAAATCCTAGGTTAGACTAGATTGAGATATTCAGTCCATAGTGAAGACAACTACCATTTATATGGTTCTTCTACTATGTATTTTGGTAAGGATGTGGGATAGTTGGATATCAATAATGCTTTTTTAAATAGAGATTTGGAAGGATTTGTCTATATGATGTAGCCCCTTAAGGATTTGGAAGGATTTGTCTATATGCCTAGTATCAGTATGTGTCTTGTTTCTTCATATTTCACAAATACTTTTACTAATACAAGTTTTTTTCATTTAAATAAAAGGGTTTGATGCATTTAATTATCCCCATCCATGTTGATGATATAGTATTAACTTGGAATGATCTCAGCAGCTTCAATCTTTTGTTTAGCATTTGCATGTTGTCTTTCTTCTTAAAGATTTAGAAAAAATACACTATTTTATGGGCATTCAAGCTAAAAGAGGTTCTTTAGGCATGCTCTGTCTTGAACATTGCAAACTTTTCTAGCCTCTTATGGTCGTAGAGGGAGTAGTATTCAAGACAAATGGAGATCCATTAGATATTGATGATGCAACTCAGTTTCAAAGTCTTGTTGACATGTAGTATTACTGCATTACAAGACTTAAAGTTTCATTTCTATATGCAAGTTGTAACAATTCCTATCTTATCCCACAATTGTGCATTTGCAAGCTCTTAAAAAAGTACTCCAATATCTATAAGGGTCTATGGCTCATGGTTTACATATAATGAGATCTACAATCTTGATGTCACTACATTTTAAGATACAGATTGGAGTGGTTGTGTTAATAATAGAAGAAGTATGAGTGCATATTGTGTCTTTGTTGGAGATAACTTGATCTCATGGTCATTCACAAAGCAAAAAGTAGTAGCACACTCATCTACTTAATTAGAATATTGTATATTAGCTTCAGTTGCAACTGAAATCAAATGCATAAAGTCTTTAATGGTTAAATTGAGAATTAAACAACAACAACCTCTACTAGTGTATTGTGATGACATTAATGTAAAGTACTTGGCTCAAAATTCAGTTATGTGACAAAACACATTGAGATTGGCATTTATTTTATTAGAGATCAAGAACTAAGAAAAAACCTATTGATTAAGTACAATTTAACAAAGCATCAGATAGCTGATCTTTTAACAAAACCTATATCAAGACAAAGGTTTATAGAGTTAAGATGAAAACTTATGGTACATTAGCCACCTTAAATTTGAAGGAAAATATCACAAGGAATGTACAAATGCTAGCTTATTTTTTTAGGAGGTTGAAAGTGTGCCACATGTATTTATCCTGGTGAAAGAAATGTAACTAACTAAGCTATAATAGCTAAATGTAATCAAATATTTGTTGTGAATGAAAGTTATCTCTCTCTCTCTCTCTCTTCCTAAACATGTGTCACGTCAGTTATGATATGTTGTAAATTTATGATAAATACATTTTTTTTCTGCCTAACTAAGTGTTGAATGTATAACATACATTTATTTGTAGATAGTTTGTAAGCCTTACATAAACAATCAGTTCTTTGTATAGCATATATAGTTGTGTAAATGCAAGGTGTACGTTTATAGTTGTAAGGCTTACATACATAGTTAATGTGTACAAGGGTAAGTTGTAACTAACTTTTCATAGTATATTCAATTTCAATTTTCATCTTTTTCTTCACCTTCTTGAATGGTATCAAAGCTTTATCAAAAAAATTCTTGAATTTATGATGGCGATTCTTGATACAAGGATATGGTCAATGGTAAGCAATCTTCATTTGTTCTTGCTCGAAATAACATGAATCAATCTCCAATTAATCATGCTAGTGGTTTCATCAATAGAGGAAGTGTTGTTGATTCTTTAGCATATAATTTGTCATCGTCACCTCCCATAAATGTTTCATTGCCAATGAAACTTGATGATAGTAACTACATGATTTGAAGGGATCAATTGCTTACATATCTAACTGCATATGGATTGGAAGGTATGATCGATAGTTCTTTAATTTAACCTAATAAGTTTCTTGTTGGGTCAATGTTAATAAATCCATCATTCTTAAGTTGGAGTAGGCTTAATTTGATTTTTAAAGTATGCATACATTGATTTATCCCGGTAGCCATGCTTTGTTATTTGGGCAGTAAGATAAGTACAAGATATCAATTGGTGGCTCTAGAAGACTCTTACTTCATGAATGTGCAATCTAAGCTTATGGATCTACACGACCAATTGTATAGCCTAAGGAAAGATATCTTATCAGTTTCTCAATATATGATGAAAACAAAGTTTTTGGGCAATTGTCATCTATTGGATAACTAACCACTAAGAATGATTTGGTGCATTATGCTCTTGAAGGTCTTAATTCATGTTATCTTCATGTTGTTTCAAATATCAATATGGGAGAAACTAGGCCCTCGATTAACACATTGTGTAGTTTTCCAATGTTGTGAAGTTTAATCATCATAAATCTGAAAAATGGTGGAAGGTTTAAACCCTATGTATATAAATATGGGGATTCTAAGCATTCCTCTAAAAGGTGGAGTTTAAAACAGTTTATCCATTCTGGTCAATAGCCTAGGAATAATTCAAGTGGAAGAAGTTACAAGAATATGTTCAAAAAACTTTTTTCCATGGTTGCAAAAAATGAAAACTCTTCAAATGATGATTCAATAGCTTTGGTGGCACAGTATGATAGCAATAATGCTCAGTCGTCTTCTAGGACTACTTCTAGATCTATTTCTTGGATTCTTCATACTAGTGTTAATCATCATATCACTTATAGTCCTAGATAATTAATTAGTCAAGTCCCTTATAATGATAGTTATGGTATTGTTCCAAGAAATGAGAATAAGATTCCAACTGATAGTTTTGGCACCATTGCACTTAATGTTGATGATAATTATATTCTGTCACTTAATCTTGTTCTTCACATACCATCTGCTACTATAAATTTACTTTCAGTGAATAAATTGTGTGCTGATAATCAAGTTTCAATTGAATTTTATTCATCTAATTTTTATGGCAAGGATCTTCAGTCCGATCAAGTGAAGTGTCAGGGCACAAGTGCACATGGTTTGTATAAGTTGCTTGGGTTTTTTGGTGAGGGTGATGACGTGGTGTGTGAAACTTTTCCTATTTATCAAAATCCTAAAACTCATAAACTTCAATTTCCTTCTTCCTTAACATGAGAGTACTCATCAAGCTTTTACCTTACTATATCTAGACTTATGGACATCACCTAGAGCTATCAATGCTACCATTAAGTATTTTCTTTCAATGGTTGATGATCACTTATGATTTATCTAGTTTTTTTACTCAATTTTAAGGATCAAACTATCAATGCTTTTCTTCGATTTAAAAATATGATTTAAAGACATTTTGATAAGAAGAAAAAAGATATACAATCTGATGGTGGGTCTAAGTTCAAACCATTGGGTTATATTAGAACCAAGGAAGGGATTTTACGTAGAATTACATGTCTATATACTTCATAACAAAATGGTGTTGATGAGTGTAGACATAGGCATATTAATGAATAAGGTTTAGCACTTATAAACTACTCAGATGCCTATTTGTTATTGGTCTTATGCAATGAGCACAACTCCATATATGCTTAATCAACTCCCAACCAAAGTGCTTTTTGGTGAATGATGAGTGCTCAAAAAGCACTAAAATTACTATGATTTTATGCTCATTAATTGATTAAAAATATATATATTTATATGTTTTATCATATATTTATATAAATTTGTCTTTTTCGGAATCACGGGTATTTTTATTGTTTTTCAGGTATTTTGGCTTAAAAATGCAATTTAAAGACTCAAAAAGATATACTTGAAGCAATACATCACAAATATATCAATAAATAAATGGGGAAAGGTCAACAAATATGGGAAAATTGGACAAAATGGGTCGAAAAGGTCAAAAATGTCAAAAAGGAGAAAATCGTGCGGCGGCGACCCGTCACTGTCCCGCGCGCGAAACTCCAGCGCATAGCTTCTGTGTAGTACTATTCATCCGCGCGCGAATGCGCGAATGCTGTTCATCCACGCACGGTGCGCCCGCCCTTCTGCCTCCACGCTGTGTGACGCCATTTCGCCCCATTTTCACGTGCGGTCGCCCGGACGTCATCTTGGCGTCATCAATGACTATTTACCTTCTGCAACGCGTTTTCACCATTTTTAACATTTTTTCACCCAATTTTTCTCTCCGTTCTAGCCTTTATAAATACCCACTTCTCTTCCTTCAAAAACACCTAAAAACACACTTCTCTCTTCTTTTTTTCTCTCCGTTTCTTAGTTTTTAGGTTTTTTAAGTTTTTCTTATGTTTTAGCTAGTTTTGCTTAGTTTTAGAGTTCTTCCACTTTTTGGGAAAGAACTAGTTATGTTTTTTTGTAATTTATTAGCTTTTTGATTGATAAATGGAAGTGCAAATTTGACTTGGAGGTTTTTCTAGCGGGAATAAAGCGTCGAAGTTATGTAAGGATTTTATTTTCTTTGCAGTTATTTAAAAAAAAAAAAATAAAATAAAAATAAAAATAAAAATAAAATAAAAATAAAATAAATAAATAAATAAATAAATAAATAAATAAATAAATAAATAAAAATAAAATTAAAAATTAAAAATTAAAAAAATAAATAAAATTAAAAAAATTAAAAAAATTAAAAAAATTAAAAAAATTAAAAAAATTAAAAAAATTATTTTAGCTATTTTTTTTCTTCTTGATTTTTATATAACTTAATTAACTTAGTTTTTTTTACTAACTTAATTAACTTAGATTTTTTTTAAACTTAACTTAAGTAATTTAGTTTTTTTTACTAACTTAATTAAATTAGATTTTTTTTTAACTTAACTTAATTAACTTAGATTTTTTTTACTTTACTTAACTTAATTAACTTTTTTTTCACTTAACTTAATTACCTTAGATTTTTTTTACTTCACTTAGCTTAATTAACTTTTTTTTTACTAACTTAATTAACTTAGATTTTTTTTAACTTAACTTAATTAACTTAGATTTTTTTTTTATTTTCACTTAACTTAATTAACCTTTTCTTTAAACTTAATTAACTTAGATTTTCATTAACTTAAATTTTTATTTAACTTAACTTAATAACATGAAAAGTAAAGATCTAAGGGAGTTAAATACAGAGACTAGTTCTTGGAAGCCTTTGTACCCATTAGTCTTTCCACAAGGGCGTTGTTGCAGAGAGGATGGTTTTAAAGGAGCCTTTGCACCACCGTTATTTCAGGGCACTTCTTGGTTAATCTGATTATGTTATTTTTTTCTTAAAAAAACATAAATTACGAAACTACCTCCAAAATTTTAAAGTTTTAATTATAATCTAGGAGTTAGTTGCTTTGTTTAATCTAGGTACAATTGTGTTTTTATGCCTTAATTATTTGATTTGTACCTAGATGTTGGTTATCTAAAACTCAAAATATGCCTCTAGTTTTAAGTCTGAGAAAAAATCGAAAATCAATGAGGCGTGATTGAAAAAGTATAGGTAGACAACCTTGTCTTACCTGAAGGTTTGATTGACTCGATGATGAGGGACATTGAGTTTACTTAAAATGCAATCCCAATTCGTCTTGCTAAGGCGTTAAACTAAGCAATGGATGGGCTTGACCCGTCATTTTTAGGTAATTTTCTTTTATTTCTTTTATTTACTTAATTATTTCATTTTAATTACATGTGAATAATTTTTAAATTTTTAAAACTAAAAATATTTGTTGAGATGTTAGAAGTGCATAGGGATTTCTCTGTTATCTGCTTTAATGATGAATATGATGGATCTTGGCATTTTCCATTACTACTTGCACATTCTCAGGAAATATGTAATCTTTCTTCTCTATTCTCTTTATCTTTAATTTACAGTTGTTACATTGAGGACAATGTAAGTTCTAGGTTGGGGGTGGTGAAAAGTTACCATGCTTAATTTTAAAAAAAGTTTTAACAATTTAAAAATAAAAAAAATAAAAAAATAAAAAATATACTTTTTCATTTTTTGTGTGTTTGGTTTTATTTTTATTTTGTGTGATTTAGTAATTTTTGAAAAAAAAATTTCTCACAAAAATTATCATTTCTTTAAATCAAATTTAAGTAAATAGTTAAGTCTCTTGTACTGTTAGATTAATTTTTGAAAACATATCATGAAATATTTTGTAATTATTTTTTAATAATTAGTTAGTTTTTGTCATAACTAGTATTTCTTGATAAGATGTAGAAATTATATTAAACCCAAAATCGGTGTTTATGAATTTTTTTAGTGGAACTACATTTGTGAGATATAATTTGAGCCTAATTTCCTTTATTCGAGTGAAATATATATTTTTTCTACTCGAAACACATTTCTTATTTCTTCAAATTTTTAGATGATCTACATAGGTATTAGCATTGAATGTATGAATTTTTTTCTCATCTTAATAGAGTATCATATATTTTTTATTATTTTTGCTTAGATTAAATGATTTGAGTAGAAATTGATAGTATATGCTTATATCTCGTTAAATGCGTAGGCTATTTGCAAAAGAGACATATATGGGGTTACCTAAACCAAGATCAAGCAAGAAAAACTGAAAATTAACCACTCACCAAAATCCAAAAAAAAAATGTAATCTATCATGGGTTGACTCTAAAATATATATATTGAGAAATATTTTGAGAGAAAAAAATAGAGATAAAGAATATATAGTATAATCTACATCATATAACCCATTACTACAAAGTTGTGAGTAAAAGTGAATTACAAAAGAAAGATATAGGAAATAATTCCCTAAAAGTCATTGCCTCTCATTTCATTTGTAAAAGGCATATATCTTGAAATTCTTTCTTAATGATTTTGATTTATGCATGAAAATAATTTTTTATATATGATATCTTTATAATTTATACATTTGATTCCTTTCATGAGATCAATGTTAAAATAACACTTTTGAGCCTTTATTCTTTATACATGTCCGACATATTAGTTCATTTCTATACATCAACTCTTTCGCATATAAATTACTATGAGTGTTTGAACCCATAGGATTGATTATTTTGAGAGTATTGACTTGTGAGGAATGAAATTAGCGAATTCGATTCATGTCTTGAAATTGGGTGAAATTCAATTGATACATTTTTGACATGAAATATGAAAATGATTTTCGACTAATTATTATAATAAATCATGAGTGTTTAAAGAGATTAAAATAACTTATGCTTGAGATTTTAATTATGATCTTAAAGGAGATTAAAAAGTATGACACATTTTTGTGAGATGTTGTTAATTTGTGATTTTGTTGTAAATTTAATTTTTAAGTTGTTTGTTTTTATTGTTTCTTTTGATTTTTACATTTAGTTCAATGTTTGTGGGTATCATTCTTGAAAACCTCACGAGACTGAGCTTCGTCCACTAGGGCAACCTAGGGGTTTAAAGGCTTGTTGCATAGGCTAAATGCAATAGTGTCAATCACGGAAGTGATTTAGGATAGTTTAATTTTAGTTTTTATCGGCTCTGCTGCTAAGGGACTAGCTGGATTGAGGTTGTGATGAGTGCTCAAAAGCACTAAAATTACATGATTTTATGCTTTCGTTAATTGATTAAAAATATATATATTTATATGTTTTATAATATATTTATATAAATTTGTCGCTTTTAGGAATCAATGGTATTTTTATTGTTTTTCAGGTATTTTGTGGCTTAAAAGCATAATTTAAAGACTAAAGAGGAATACTTGAAGCAATACATCACAAATATATCAATAAATAAATGAGGAAAGGTTAACAAATATGGAAAAATTGGACGAAATGGGTCGAAAATGTCAAAAATGTCAAAAAAGAAAATAGCGCCTTGTAATGACCATCCGGCCTTAGAAGCGCCGGTATTGCCAGCCAGCTACGGCGATGCGTTCATCAGCGCCTGTTGTCGCGCGCCGTTCTCTCATCGCTGATGCGATGCGCTTCATTTCAGCCCGAATTTTCCCGCGTCTGGCGCTGTGGCGTCATCAATGCGTCATCAGTAACTTACTGTGTACCTTCTGGCGTTTTCACCATTTTTAAACATTTTTTCACCCAATTTTTCTCTCCATTCTCACCTATAAATACCCCTCTTCTCTTCACTTCAAAACACACCTAAAAACACACTTCTCTCTTCTTTCTTTCTCTCCATTTCTTAGTTTTTAGGTTTTTTTTAGTTTTTCTTATGTTTTAACTAGTTTTGCTTAGTTTTAGAGTTCTTCCCTTTTTGGGAAGAACTAGTTATGTTTTTTTGTAATTTATTAGCTTTTTGATTCAATAAATGGAAGTGTAAATTCCGCTTGGAGGTTTTCTAGCAACGAGAATAGCGTCGAAGTTCTACAAGGATTTTATTTTCTTTACAGTTATTTTTATGCTTTATTCTTACATGTTATATTTAATTTGTCTGTGATTAAATTTAACTGTGCTAGCTATTTGTAAACATGATATAATAATAACGTTGTTATGCTTGCGAAATATTAAATAGGTAAAAATCTCTAAAATGAATTGATTTTATTTTTATTCAAGATTTTATATTAAGAATGTTAGAGAGAAATATATTATTTTTTATTACAAACTTAAATCTAAAAATTAGATTTTAAGGTTTAGTTATCGATCTGATTTAGAGTAGTGCTCTTTTATTTGTTGGTCTGAATCGCTAGGTAGTTAGAGTGAAGCTCTATTTCAAAAGTTTTTATAAGAATTATTATTTGAAAATGTATTGAATGACGTGTTTTCATTAGTAGTTTTAAAACTTGAAAGTTAGTACTCGGATAACTAAATTCTTAGGTTTAATTTGGACACCTTGAATAAAGTTTAAGCTTGTCTAACACCAAAGGTGGCATTTAAATGGTTCGTTTTCTGTCTTAGAAAAAGGAATTAATTTAATTAACCAAATTAGTTATCAACCGCGTAGGTGTTAATTGATTTGTTTAGTTAACAAAGAATATCTAGCACTTTAATTAGTATTCATACAAAAAGGAGAATCGATAAATATCGATTCATATCTTTAATAACCTTTTATATAATATGGCAAGCATAATTAACTTAGTTATTATATCCATAAATACTTTCACCATTATAAAAGATAAAATTTGCACAAATGTTTATTGAATCTATGTTTATTTTTATGTTATTAGATTAAAAACACAAAACCCAAAATATCGTGACGGGATGTTTAGGATTTAATTTCGTTTTTAAAAGTTTGAATAATAAATTAAAACCACGTACATTCCTTCCTTAGATCGACCTTGGGAGTATACTTTATCATTTTCTACGAAATGATTCGTGCACTTGCGAGTTTTATAAATATAAAACCAAAGTATTGGCGAGAATCGTGATGCGGTTTTTCGTTAAATCAAGTTTTTTTTGGCGCCGTTCTTGGTGAATGACTCCGTTGCGGGGATGGCATCAAAGTTTTTGGCAATCCCGATTCTACTCATCAGTGAAATACTTTACTACAACATGATTAAGGTGTTTGGATGCGAGTGCTTTCCTTGTTTAAGAGCCTATGTTACTCATGAGCTTGAGCCTCATTCCACATCTTATGTTTTCTTAGGATATGGTATGAATCAGAAGGGGTTCTTATGTTTAAATCCTGTGGATGGTAAAGTCATGGTCAATAGGCATGTAAATTTTAATGAGAAGCTATTTCCTTTCTCTAAGTTTGATGAGTTGTCTGCTTATGTATCTGATGGGTCTAGCTCTAATTTTTTTATTCCATATGCTATACCTATTGCTTCTATACTAGTGTCATCCTTTGAGTTGTCTTCTACTCTACTTGATAACTCATTTCATTGTGAATTATCAGTGACTTCTTCTGACCATCCAAATTCTCTTTTGATTCATGAGTTTTATTTATCTCATATTTTAGTTTTTGATAATTCTTATGATAAATTTTCAAATGGTCAAAATGTATAGTCATCTAATGATCAAATCTCTAATACTTGGTCATTAATTGACCAGTCATTTGAGTCTATGCCAACTTATTTCAATGTTCCTATGTCTTCTGAGTTTGTTCTTCCTATATCCACTGAAAATAAGTCAATTGTTTGTACTGAACCACTACTTTGTCTAGTGAATATTCTACCACATCCTTTTATTGAGTTGTCACATTATATTGATTTGCCTAGCACTTCAGCTCTTGTTTCTATATCTGTTCCCAATGTTCATCCCATGAATACTAGAGCCAAAAGTGGTTTTTATAAGCCTCGAATTTACATTAAGTTTAAAAGTTCCTAAATGGAAAAAGACAATGTAGAATGAGTTGATGCTTTGTTAGAAAATGACAATTATGAGTTGGTTCCTATACCTATTGGGCATACTTCCATTACTTGCAAGTGGGTGTTTTGAGTAAAATTATTATCTGGTGGCTCTCTAGTCAGATATAAAGCCAGACTTGTTGCTAGAGGATTTCTTTAAGAGATTGGTGCAAATTACTCAAAAACCTTTAGTCACGTGGCTAAGACCACTACAGTAAGAGTTGTTTTAATACTTGCATTGTCTAAAGGTTGGGTTATAAGGCATGTGGATGTTAATAATATGTTTTCTTCATGGTGTTTTATTAGATGATGTTTATATGACATAACCATCTTGTTTTGAGCATGTTGATAAGTCACTAGTGGGAAAATTGAAGAAAGCTTTTTATAGTCTTAACAAGTTCCTCATGTCTGGTATCAAAAATTATGTAGTGCATTGTTAAGAAGTGGTTTAGTAGCTACTAAGTTAGATAGTTCTATGTTTACTAAGATTACTAGCAAGTTCTATTAGGTAGTGATGATTTATGTTGATGACATTCTCATTACATGATTTGATTTTACATTACATCTTGAATTTGTCTTAAAGGATTGATGAGTGCTTCTTTATTTCTCGAGGGTTAAAGTGGTTATGGCATTAATTATATGCATATATCACAAAACAAGTATGTGTTTGAGTCACTTATGCTACTAGTTTAGTTGATACAAAACCTGTTAGCACTCTTATGTATGCTGAAAAAACACTAGGCAAATTTGATGGTGTTACTCTACCTAATCCTTCTGAATATCGTAGAGTTGTTGGCTCTTTATAGTATGTTACTCTCACTAGGTTCGATATCTCATTTTTTTTAAACAACCTGTGGTAGTTTATAACAACTCCTTCTGATCTTTAATGGATGATTGTTATCACTTGTTGAAGTATTTAGCTAACATTGTGCAATTTGGTTTGATGCTTTCTAAAGTTGATTCTTTTAATCTATTCGCTTATTGTGATGCAAATTGGACAAGTTCCATTAATGATCATAAAAGCACTAATGCTTACTCTATTTTTCTTCAAGATTCACTTGTGTCATGGAAATCATCATAACATAAAGTTGTTGCTCACAGCAGCACAAAAAAATGAATACAGGACTATGGCTCTTGCTACTACAAAAGTCATATGGTTAAAGGCATTGTTTGTTGATATTCACATTGTACTGGTTTCCTTTCCTATTTTTGTACACCGATAGTATTAGTGCAACTTCATTGACTCACACTCCTGTATTCCATGCATATACATAACACATTGAAATTAATAATCATTTTATATGTGATCAAGTGATTCATAGAGATCTGAAGTGACTCATGTTCCTTAATCTGATTAAATAGACATTGTCTCACAAAGCCCTTGCCAGTTGCCTATTTTCTAGTTCTAAGACCCAAACTAATGGTGCTTCCAATATCATCAGTTTGAGGGGAAATGTTGAACGTATATCATACATTCATTCGTAGATATCAGTTTGTAAGCCTTACATATACTAATAGTTCTTTGTATAGCATATATAGTTGAGTAAATGTAAGGTGTATGTTCATAATTGTAAGGCTTACACATATAGTTGTAACGTGTCTTATAAATAGCTAAGTCCTAATCTAAGTTGTATCTAACCTTTCCTAGTCTATTCAATTTCAGTTTTAATCTCTTTCTTCATCTTCTTGAACTAACACAACTATATGTTTACAGGACAAATATTGTATAAATAGAATTGGGTTTCATTTATTCCTTCTAAATACAAGTCCTTTCCTTTCTTTGCTTGAACTAATTGGAATGTAATTCAACGAACTGGAAAATTACTTATATTTTAGATGCATCAGCTGTTACTCGGCTCAAGGCAATAGCAGTTTTTGAACCAGATGGGCGACCTAATTGCTTGTTGATGAAATCCCCAGCCTTCATGAGTTTGGTCATATCCACATTAGTTCTAATGCCAAGTCCATGAAGCATATATACGACGTCCTCTGTAGCAACATTTCCCGATGCTCCTTTAGCATATGGGCATCCACCTAAGCCTGCAATGGAGGAGTCTACTATCCTGATCCCCATCTGTTAGAGAAAGGAATGAGATTTTACTACATAAACCGTTCGCTTGGGAAACTCAGAAAAATCAAACCTCAAGATTTTTCAGAAATCCGAAAAAAATTAAGCCTCTAGAAATATTTCCTTGTGGAAAAGCTACATCCAATTTTGGATCAATGATTTGAGCAATAAGCTGCAATTCTTTTATTTTATTTATAAATCATACCAGTGAAGTCCCAGATCATAAATAGTTCATGGTATTTTCACAGGGAAAAATGTTCTACTCCCATTATTATGTCAAAATGAACATTTTAATCCTGTTATTTTTTAATTTGATACTTTATAAAAAAAATGAGCACTTCAGTGCAAGGACGGGCCGCTAACATGACTAGCAGGGGCCATGAACCTCCAAACTATGGAAAAAATAGTAACAAAAGTGCTATTAGCAGAGTAAATATATTATATAAAGGAGAGGAAAAATGTATCACTGCTCATTACAAATTATCTTTTGCTTTGATCATACTGGTACCTTTAAATATATTACCAATAAGTTATGCAATAAATTTAATAATTAAGCTTGTACAAAATATAAAAGAAATAAAATGACGTTACCATTTGCTAGCTTAGTCGTTTTCTTTTATTGTTTATGATGTGAGAAATTTATATTAAACATTTCTTTTATTTAATAGACAATTACACGATTCACACATTTATATTTAATCCAGCTTGAATACATATTTTCAATGCTTAATTAAAACCATATAAGATTTTATCGTATTTGGCATATTTAAGCATGGACTTACCTTATTTCATTTTTAATTAAGCATCACATTCCTACTTCACCATATTATCCAAAAATATATTAATACATTTTGATCCCCTTAAAATGTTTATCTCAGTTCCGTCCCTGCTTCAGTGTAAAACTAAAATATTTCTTTTTAATAGTTGAGGAGCTAAGCACTTCATGATCTTATAACTATTATAAAATAGTGAGTTTGCATTTTCATATGAAAATGACCATCCTAACCCCAAATATGAAATGTCAAAATTTGATTAATAGGTTTTATTCTAAGTATCAATGTATTTTCTCATATAACATAATCTAATTATCTTTGTATTAAATATATCATACCTTTTAACATTCCCTAAAATTGTAATTAGTTATGGCAATACACTCTATGAACTAAGTACTATTAAATTTGATTAATCTATAATATTTATTATTAGTTTATCACTTGATATAAATAATTATTACCTTCCATAATCAGTAACAATTAATGATACATCTTATTTTGATCTTCTTACACTTAGAGAATAGAGAAGCTCTAGAGAGCTTAAAATCATTGCCTTCAAATGGATATATCAAAAATCAATGGCAATACATGCTTCCTTAATTTTTTTTTCTTTCCTTTTCTTTTCTAAATATTCATTTTATTGCCCAACTTCCTCAGCCTCTTTACAGCTAATATCATTGTCATATCGAAGCTGCCTTATGTTGTTTGGAAAAAGAACGTTTTACTGATTTTTCAATAACATTGATAATTGTAAGTAGACTATGTAGTCTACACTTTAAATGCATGAAAATTATTAGAGGTTGCAATTTTTCTTAAATTACATACAAAAGTTGGAAATAGTAATAACAATTGGTATGGCTATTCTAAGGATCAGTGGAACTATTTATTTATATATTGATTTACTTTTCAAATTTTGGGATCTTGTACCTCTTCATAATTTTGATTCCTTTTGTGTGTAGTGCTATTAAACAATGGAGATATTGATTTAAGCAGCAAATACATAAAGAGAATGACTTCATTTATGTTGTTTCGAAAATGTAGGTTTGTTGAAGCTAGAACCACATTCTTGGTAAGTGCTGAACTATTTTACCCCTGTAATTGGTAGGTTTCCTCTCCTTGGCCGATTTCTTGAAGATTTGGTTATATAGTACTCCTCTTTTTCTATTAGTGAATAAAATTTTGTAGAATTCTATGTATACTATTTAATACAATTTTCGTAAGATTTGTTTGGTTTATGAACGAAATGAAAATTAATCACGTATTTTTATTTTAAGCTTTTATTGGACTGTGTGAAAATTGGCTGAGAAAACCTAGCTGTTAGCTTTGTAAGCATAATTGAAGAAGAAACTTGTGTATGATTTCTTTGCTAATTAAATTGCATGAGTTTTGTCAACATAAATTGTATTCTTCTATTATTTTCTGCAAAAAAATGTGTTTTTCTTTTGTTTCTTTCACAATTTGTCATGTGTCTTATAAATACTTATGCTTTACAATTTTTTTCCTTCTTTGCTTTCTTAATTCTCTGGTACCATTTCTTGTAAAATATTATCATTGTTGTTTCTTCTTCATAGGTATTATGTGTTCCATCTCCTTGCTAGTCCATTTTTGGTTTAACGAGAATTCAAGTCTAGTTCATCTAATTTTACTATGTGTTTCTTTTTCAACTATATTTATTCTTTTGAATATATAATCCTTCTAGAAGCTCAATAACAAAGTGGTTATGTAGGATTATAAATTTTGTTAATGAGAGAATATTCTATTTCTTTTTGTGAAAATTTTACAACCGAATTCCAAAAGTTCTCTTAGTTTGAATTTAAATTAAATTTTGGTGCTGATTTTTCTTTAAAATATTTGGAGCCAATTTTATATATATATTTATGTTTGAAAAATTATGACAAGTCCATTATTGTTTTTAAAGAATAAAATATTATGGTATTAAATAATGATTGCTATTTTTTAAAACATTTAAATAAATGTTTATATATATATAAAATAACATGCTTACAACTTAATTGGTCCATGTTTTATTTACATTACTTTCTAATGTAGCATGCATTATTAATCATGTGCAAAGCACGTTTCTTGATGCTAGTTAGGGACTAAAAATGTCAATTTTCAATAATAATAGGACTAGAAGTATCGATCATAAAATAATAAGATTAAAATACTCATTTTAAAAATGATCATTTTGGGCCTCGTATTCTCACAAGATAGAAGGTATACTGTCAACATCATTGAAATCCAAATTAAGAAGCAAATTGTGTCCCAAAGCAAAGTGTTTAAGGAGAAAATTCTTGATATTCCAAGTAAAAGTTTGGGAATGGATTATTCAACCGTGCAGATCATAATCTTAAGGTGCTCTTTCAATTATTAAAGGTCCGTTTGAAACTGTTTCTCTCAAATAGATTAAAGCACTTTCAAGGGTGTTTAATAACTTCTATGATATGTGGTTTTAAAATTTTGAGAAGCATTATTTGTACTTTTAAGAAAAGTAGTTTAGAATGCATGCTCTTCTACTAAATTAATAATTAAAATATCACTCTAAATCACTTCTAGTAATTTTATGCCAAATAACTTGATGCTTATCTTTAAACCACTTCTATTAAAACCACTTCTGAAATAAGCACATCCAAACAGGCCATAAATCTAGGAAGGGCAATAAATCTTGAATAAACTGCTTTGGCCTGTAAAGAAGTATTTATTTTTGTTGTTCTAAATGCCTTGTATAGAACTTACTTGGAGGGATATGAGAATATTTGGAAGAGACTGCCCATAAGTGTCATGAAAGTGTACAGCCAGTCTTTCAACGGGAACAACAGCCATCACAGCTTCAAGCATTGGAACAACAGTCCCTGCGTCAAAGTTTACATGTAAAGGAAGCTAGAACACAATTAAAAAATAAAAAATATCACCAAAAGAGAATTTAATTTATATACAGAGAAGGATATTGTAAAATATCATTTGATCGATGGAGACTTGGGTTCATATCATACCCATCCCCTCAAATTTAGAAAAATAGGCAATATCATCCCTTGCTCTCCAAATTTTGGAGGTCAAGTATACTTTTGAGAAATGATGAGGAAAAAAAGGGATCAACTTTGAGGTAGATAAAGAGACAGGGAGATGGAGATTATTTTTTTAACCGTTAGTGTCTGAAAATCCTATATTCCTAGGGAAACACAAGGTGTGGAAGAGGCAAGGAAATAGAAAGAACTTAATATCATAAGGGAAAGAAAAATGTAAACTAACTCTAGTAGCTTCATCATCACTTGAGGTAGGTAAATAAGAAAACAAAAGGAGGATAACAGCAGCCAAGTCCCTTTGTTTTCTAAAACGTTGTTTTGCAAAGGTGCACTGTAGGCCCCCTTAGTTTTGTAAAGATGTAGATAAGTTCTATGTCAAATGAAACATGATTTTTTTAGTCAATGGATGTCACCTGAGATTTAAGTGAGGAATATTGAATGTTAATTTAGGGAGGGAAAAAAAATCCCACTAGATTAACAGTACCCTTCCATTTAGCGCTAAATAGGAGTATTGTTCATCTGGGGGTACGTTTTTTTTTTCTTTCCTAAAATAATGCTTAATACCTTCCACGTGACAAAAAATCTTGCTTAAACAGATATTGAACATATATGCACCTTCAGAAGAATAAAGGGGGTATGGTGCACTCTGTTAAGACAAAAGAACTATCGTGCACCTTTTTTGAAACATAGGAACCAACATGCATCCTTTAGAAAACAAAGGAACTGGGTTGCTCCAGTCTCCATTAAAAAGAACATCACCTAGATTGACCTCTATTTTACCTACCAGAAAGTTGATACTCTTGGTTGCTGTTGTTATGGCAAATGAAAATAGAGGGAGAAAAATTAGTTTTCAACTGCAATGCTTACATATTAAGCATTAGGTTTAAAATCAAAGGTGATTTTTCACTTTGTCAGCCAAAAGAGAACAATAATGATAGATATATAAAAGTATACTTGACTTCTCTCAATAACTTATACTTTTAGGAAAGTTGACTTCTCAACAAATTTCTAACATGGTACCAGAACTAAAGCTCCTGTGTTCAAGCTCTAATAACACTAATTGTTGAATTGTAAGTGTTTGGTTTGTACCGTACATAAGCCAATATTTGTGGAGGAGTAATACATGTATAAGAGTATAATTGGTCATTCTTCCATAGATTAAGTTTTTGGAAGAGTTGGTTTCCTAAAAAACTTATTAAAAAAAATCTGGAATTTGGCTGCCATTTTTCAAACACATTATACATGAGACAACAAAACAGTGACAAAATAGACTAATAAAGGACAACACAGTAGAGCTATTTCAGATTGTAAGCTACATAACTATTAGATTTTAAAAAGGGTAAAATATATGGCTAACTATGAGAAATCTGCATTTAGTGCACAGCATACATTTAAGAGAAAAAGCCTAGGAGAAACAATAAAATATATTACGTATAGTAGTCCACCAGCTACTGATTGAAAGTAGTGTTTGCTCAATGCAACTACAAGAGCATTATGCATATGGTAGATTAAAAATTCTATGTTGTAAACTAAATACATTCCTTGTTGGAAATTTAACAATTTACCAGGTGTAGCAACTCCTATGGTGTCACCAAGAGAAATTTCAAAGCAACCCATATCATATAGTTCTTTTGCCACAAATGCCACTTTTGAAGGTGAAATTGCTCCTTCCACCGGACATCCAACCACACATGAGACATACCTGTAGTGTACCAATTATTTCCAAAATACCAAGACTTCATGCAATGCTCTCTTCTTAAATGTAGTTTTGAATAAATGATGCAATAAACACATATGTAAACAGACGGACAGCATTCCATGTTGAGAAAGATAAGGTATGGAAGTCTGAAAAACTCGCAATACTAAAAAAATGCATATGTGCATAAAAGAAAGTTGATGAGGTTCCCCGTGAGTTTAAGTTGCGGCAACTAAAATGCAAAAGACATGAATTATATGATCAGTTCTCATCATGTTCAAATAAGATCAAGGACTCCTAAAATTGGCTCCATTTGAATGCAAAATATTCTATCTTTGAGGTGTCACAAAATTCCCTTAAATTAGGTCATTTATACCGTTTAGTATCTCAGATTAAAAACGGTGTCATTTAATCCCTTAGCTTTGTAAAAATGGTAAATTAAGGACAAATTATATTATTTTAATAATTTATTATTTAAAATATTATTATTTTCTAACAAATAATTAAAATGCGATTAAAATACAAGTTTTTAACAAGAATAAAAGTGAAATTTAATATGAAATAGTTTAAGAAAAAATAAATAATCAAAAAATTCAAACAAAAATTTATTTAAATAAATATTTTAATTTTTTTTAAAATTAAAATTAATAAAATAAAATAATGACAATTAATAAATATTAAAAACAAATATTTTGTAAATTTTCTTTTATATTATTTGTGATTTTAACATTGTTAGACTCGTGTTTTAATTACGTTTAATCACTTGACAAAAAAATAATAATATTTTTATAGAAAAATCATTAAAATAATATAATTTGTCCTTAATTAGGCCTTTTTACAAAACTAGTGGGCTAAATGACAACGTTTATAATCTAAGAGACTAAATGACACAAATGATCTAATCTAAGAGAATTTTATGGCATTTTTCTCTATTCTATATGCATATCCTTGTCATATTATGTAAATATTTTAACGTTTTCCACTTATCCAGTTTAGGTACCCTATTGATTCCATATAAGGTGCCTTCAAATATGGATATCTTTCTATCAAACTCAATGTACAACCAGTAGTAAGTGAATGCTTTCATTTCATTCTTTAAAAGCACATTTCTGGCTTGCAAGATGATACATTCAATAAATTCCATGCAGGGCACTGTTGTAGTTTACAAAAATTACATGGCACAGAACACACATCCCAAGATAGGAAGAACTTTAAAGTCCCAAAAAAATAATAAAAATCTAGAATGCTTGTATATATAACCCCACGGCATGCAATAACAGTTTAGTGTTAATAGTCAACTAGAGACTAATGTATCATTTAGATAAGTAGGTTTCTTAGCTGAATGAAATGATCATAAACCAAGATTTTCCTACCAGGCAACTAGAGGCACAATTGCGCATATATAATAAGGCAAAAAAGTAAATGAGAACGCACCCTCGAACAGGAACTGTCAGCTCCTTGGCAGCAGAAGTAACAGCACGATAACGGGCAAGACTCTCTTCAATGCTACAGTTGATATTTGACTTTGAAAATGACTCAGAAGCAGATGCAAAAATCGCTACTTCTTTTGCACCAGCTGCAATAGCTGCTTCAAAACCCTATAGGATGTTTGATATAGCATATAAGAGAACTTCCATCGCATAAATTTGAATTATCTGGATTCTCTTTGAACAAAGATTACCCACTTTTAAATTAGGAGTCAAAACAGGCAATCTAGCACCATCCAAATTATGAACTGCTTCCATCACATCCTTTGCATCTGCCAGCTAAGGAAAAAAGAAAAAAAAAAGATTAAGCAGTGCAGCAGTGCATACTCAACATTGGTTTAAGTGCTGGTATTGAACCCAAAAGGAAGCAACTGCCCACTGATAGCAAGTAGGTGCACATTCGAGAGAGAGAGAGAGAGAGGAAGCAAACAGTGTATAAGGAACAGTTATATAGGCTAAACTTAGACAAGTTGTAATCTTGTACTTGATTTTTAAAATGTGACATAAGACCCTGGACTACTATGAGCTAGTGGTGGAAAGATAGTCAGCTTCTCTTGAGAAGTTATTGGCAAAAGGAGTGTGAACACTCGACATTGAATAATACTTTTTTGCTACAATTATGTGTTACTGTGTAGTATATTCTATAAAGATGTAATTTCAATATTAAGCACATAGATTAAGAGCTACCATACAGGAGAAGCATCAAAAATGACTTTGGTATGCTGGAACAGGTAGAAGAATAGACTAATCATTCCATAGAATAGCAATTTCACTGTCTTTCATTTTTATTTTTTTTTGTTTTTGCATTTTCCTGAAACAAAGGTATTATTATTAATCACCTAAAGGGATATATTTTCCTGGTATTCATAAGCAGAAAAAAGGAGCATGTTGAGGTGACCATGTAGTTATACACTGATCTTTTTTTAATTACAATATAACAAAACACATCAGGATCTAACATTTCATTCCAAGGCTCCTATTCTGTTTAATAACTGTTCGTCCTCTGTGAGCAATAGATTTCAACAGTAATTCTAGCAACGTCACTATTTTTTCTATCATCAGCATCAAAACTTACCATCACTTAATCAGTAGTTCATCAATAGGTAATCAATAAATACCTTTTTTATTTATGCCAATAAATTAGAATTCTTAAGCTTGAGCAAAATCCAAATTCAAGACATACCAAATCAAGATACATAACATAAACAAGTTACCTGAGGAACCCACTTGGGTGATACAAAACTGGTAGCCTCAACAACAGGCAATCCTGAAGATACTAGTCTATGGATCAGTTCAATCTTTACAGCTGTAGGTACAATGTTCTTCTCATTTTGTAGTCCATCTCTTGGGCCAACTTCAACTATCTTCACAAACTTTGGCATGTCTTTTAAAAACTGCAATATTGAAAACTAAAATCAGACAAGCTAACCAATATCAAAATGTGTATAGAGTACAACTAAGCAATCATTCAATACAAAAGATTAACTAAAATACTTATCTGCACAAAGAACCCAGAAAACATCATACTCTCAGTTGTTAAATTACCTTATTTGTTGTGTTCTGTATGCCTATGTCATTGTACTTTGAATTGGAGTGGCATTGATTATCTGTAGAATTCCATGAATCACAAACATTTCCAAATGCCACATGATTCCTGCCTAAGCTCATAGTTCTTCGGTTGAAGGAGTCACCTTGGAAAAATTTTCTCGAGTGTTTTATCCATGGGAATGTGCCTCTTGCACACCCCTCATAACCTTCACTGCAAAGAAACAGATGCCACAGGTTATATGGTGACAGATGAAAAATTTAACAATCAGCCTTAGAAAATCGGTGGTGATGAACTTAGGACTAGAAAATTTTAGAACCTCAGTTACCACCACAGGAAAGGATGCCAGAAAATATAGATAAAAAAATTTCAATCTTTTCATACAACTTAAAGCATACACAGGTAGTTAGTACACATGTTTCTTCTGATAGTTCTGCATGATGTCATTTTGATAGTATTTTAAGAAAATAAAATAATTGAAAATATTATGCACAATTCTCTATTTTTTTCATTGTAGTCCCTTGTTTTCAATGTGTATCAGAACTTATAATGTGTGCAACAAATTTTTTGGCAGTAAACTTCAAGGCTTTCATAGACTTTTTTCTTTCATAATCTGGGAGTGGATGAACAAAAGAAATCTGATGTTAACATAGACTAACATTCATAAGTCATTGTGAAAAAATTGAAAAATATACAAGTATGCCAGATTAGGAACCAAAAGATGCGCCTGCCCTCCCTTCCAAACATTTTAGTTCAAATACAAATTGTTTAATTGCAATAAAATGACACACAAGATAAATTAATACACAAAAGACTACTAATGACCAAAAGTGGCAAAATAAATGTGTTTCTATAAGCCAACCATGCATTTGAGGGGATCATAAGTAAGCTAACACATTAATAGTTAGCATAGTTAAAATGCATGGATCGGGAATGAAATATTATGTATATAGATAAATTGAATATCATCAGAATATTGTTAGGCTGTTCGAAAAATAAAGTAGCATAAAACCTATTAAATTCCACTCACTCGCAGCTGTTTGATGTGCTACAACTTCTTCCTTCAATCCAACAGCTCCCAAGACCAGTGTCCTCCCTAGGCCGGCAAGCACCAGATGAGAACCTCTGAATCCTATCATTAGTACTCATGCTTGGCAACTTATCAAAACCAAGTGGCTCCTCCAAACTTGACATGGTGAAAACTAGACGCAAAGGGCTGAACAAGATGAATGTAAAACATAAGTAAGAGCTGTGCAGCATAACTTATTGTAAGGACGTTAACTTTAACTGAACAGGCTATCATACCAACAAGAATTGGCTAGTTCATACTTCATACTAAGATATTTTCAAATTTCATAAAAAGATTAGAAGTTTCTGTAAATAATAATATTTTCCTAAAACTTGAACATCTTAATCTGATTTCTAGGATAAGCTTGACAAGTACATAATTCAATTTTGAACCAATTGCAAATAGATTCTAGAGCATAGGCATAAATTCCAGTCCACCTTACACTTTCCCAATTTGTGATAAAATATCTCAGATTCAAACCTAAAAAGCCCAGAACCCAATTCAATTCCTAATAAAACCAAACAAAACTAATAGACAATGAAAAAGCTAGACAAACATAACCAAACATAAATTTATCAGAAATAAAAGAAAAAAGAACTTGAAAATTTTCATTCAAAATTCTTGCAAAAAAAAAAAAGACTTAGGAGGAACAGAATCGAATAAGAAGAGGGAAAAAGAAGCAAACATACTACCTGAATTTCCACACGGAGAAGAAAAGAGAAAGTTAGGGTTTCAAAGAATTCTGGAACAAAATGGGTTTAACAATTAAAGAAATGTGTGTTAGATAAAAATGGCGATATAGGCAAAGAAGAGAAGGTGACAAAAACGTGACAGGAGTTGTTCTCACCGAATTTGTGTGGTCGGTGAAGTTGTAAATAACAGAAGCCACAGAAAGAATGGTACGAAAAAAAAAAGAATTTATTTTTTTATTTGTTTTCTTTCCAAAGAAAAATTTCTTGTTACTTGTCCAATTCAGTTGTAGGAGAGTCATAAATAAATAAATTACAACTGAGAGAAGGCGAGATGGTGTTAGGTAGTTTTCAGTTGGAAGTTGATCAATCCTTTTATATATATATATATATATATATATATATTTTTTTTTCAATTTCTTTATGATTTTTGCCTTTTTCTCTAAATTAGGTTCCTTTGCGGTCTTTCCAATGAACGAAGCTTCCTACAAATTGGGACAAGGTTTTATTATTCTAGAATCTACTTAACGGGGCTTCACGGAGCGGTAGTCATCATCACGTATGTAAGTATTGCGTGGATCGGAGCGAATTGCAGCAGAGTTATAAGTACAGTGAGATGAGTTTATCTTAATTTTTTTTTATTTTATAAAAATATAGACGACGTTAATTATTTATATTAATAAAAATATATATAATATATTATATTTTGTATTTTATTATAAATATGGGTATGAATTTTTTATGGGATCGGAATTTCTAATAATAAATAAATTAAAATTAATGGGATTGGAATTTTTAATAATAAGTAAATTAAAATTAATTGAATCTTAATAAATAGTTATAGAATTTTAAGTATATTTATTTGATATATAATTAAGTCTAAAAATTTTAAATTTAGAAAAAAAATATAGCTATAATTAATTTTTATTTATTTTATTAGTTTAATTATTATTATAATTGTTATTTCCTATATGATAATATTAAATTTTATAATTAAAAGTTTTAATTTATTAATAAAATATTTTTTTATCAAAATTCATTTTATTTAACTTTAAAATTTTAAAAATTTATAATATATTTGAAAATAAATTAATCATGGGTTCCAATTATAATACCTTATATTTTTTACATTTTAAAAAATAAAAACTATGTCATTATAAATATTGTTGCAAATAAGTTTCATTAGTAGCAAATGATTGAGAAAATTCAATTATTAATCATTAGTCTAAAAATAAAATAAAATCATAAAATATCACAAATAGAAATTTTTGAATTTTTTTTTTTTGCAAAAAAATAAAATAACATATAAGAATAAGAACACATTAAAAAGTATAAATTTTTAGATTAATAAGATAAATATGTGATTATTGGATTATCATTGTCACTATATTTCAATTAAATTTATCATGTTATGTTTCATTTAGTTTTCAAATCTTAAATTTATTATATAACATTAAGATTTTCTTTTTCTCAATTTTAATTTTAAGAATTTAAGTTTGTCTAAATTTTTTTAATTTTTCTTTCTCAATAATTAACAAACAACTTGGTTATTAATCAATCTAACTCATAAAAAAACTGTGATTATTAGAATCAATTCATTTGTTGTATTACGATTTTAAAAAAATAATAAGTAAATCAAATGAAATTGATATCGTTAATAATTTATAACCAAAATATTTAATTTTAATGATAATAAAAATTATAACTTATTACTTCAATTACAAAAATTAGTAATTTCATACTAACTTCTATAACAATAAATATAACTAAATATCGAACTATTTGTATATCTAATTCAAGAATTAATATACTTCTTCGTTCAAACCTAAAATTAAACACATCAATAAATTAATAATTGAAACTTTATTCAAATCTTGACATAATTCATATTAAATTATAATTTAAAACTTAAAATTTTCATAATCGTAATGAGTTGTTTATTTAGACATAAAATTTAATACATATAAAAAGATAATTAAATAATTCATAATTATAAACAGAAAGAAGATACAAGAATTATATTTTTATGATGAGAAAGCGAAGCCAAATCAATTAGATACATCAATCTCTAAATTTATTATTAAATTTTTGATCAAAAGTTTTCAAAATGCTCTAGAATGATGTTTCTAATTTGTCTTTATTTTTTCACATAATTCTCTTCAAAATGGATTTTTTTTTTTTGGCATTTATATTGGTTTAAACTGGTTTTATGAATAAATTAAGTCAGGATCATTGGAATGAGTAACATGGACGCTCATCACCATGCCAAGTGTCGTACAATATAATTAGCATGTGAACAATGCCATTAGGCGTGAAATGATGATTGGACGAATTACGCGTTGTCAGTTGAAGGCTAGAGATTGGACCAAATGACATACTGTTCGGCCGCATTTGAAGGAAACAA
Source organism: Hippophae rhamnoides (assembly GCA_033030585.1). Lineage (NCBI taxonomy): Eukaryota > Viridiplantae > Streptophyta > Magnoliopsida > Rosales > Elaeagnaceae > Hippophae > Hippophae rhamnoides. The sequence continues at coordinate 13,932,220 of CM065431.1, forward strand.
TCCTTCTAATTACATAAGCATTGCTACCTACATCCACATCTTGTTTTAAGTACATTTAACAATTAAATAAAATTAAAAAAATTAAAAATTCTAAAAACTCACATTTAATTATAAAATATAAAATAAAGAATTAAAACAATAAAATAAATATTAATATTAATATTAAGGAATTAATAAATAAAAATATGTATATTTAATCAATTATTAATTATAAAAATAAGATCGAGAATAGATGAGAATTAGAGTATAATTACCAACTTTATCCCATAAGTAAATTTCCTACTTATGTCAAAAATTGAGATTTCTCCCTTAAATTTTGATTCTTATATGAAAATTGAGATCACTAATTTTCATAACTTGAGGGAAAAATTATTAGGAATGGTACCTTACAAGTACCCATATTAATTCTTGTTACTAATTGTTTCACAAATTATTGAGTTATATTTTAAAAGTATTCAATTTTTTCAAAATATATCAATTTAGTCAAAAAGAAGAAGAAGAAATATGTGTACAAAAAATTAAAGGGTATTTTGTTGCAAATTTGCAAATGCATGAATTACATACAAGTGATTAGGAGTAAGTAACAAAATATGTACTTTTAATTTCTATTTAAACTACTAAAAAATAAGTGATATATAAAAATAAAGAAACTAAATTAATTAAAGAAATAAAAAATAGTTTCACTACTCAAATTAAACAATCCTAGGAATTCAACTTTTTTCATTATAATCCCGTGATTTTTTATATCTCATTAACATTAAATAAATGATTGGATTATTAATCAAGTCCACTCTATTAATTACTACCCATATATTTACGGGGTAGTAATCATAATCCAAATATATGTAACATTCATTTCTAAGGTCATATATGCATACAAGGGTCAATTAAGCATAAAATGCTTGATTAGAGTTACACATATAATAATAAAAATTTCTCGCCACATTATATTAATGTCAAAATGCATATCCATCATTTTATACCAATATTTTAATTGTGTACAAAAATTAATAAATCACCTAAGTAAATGGTAAATTTTAATAAAAGTATTATGCAAATCAAATTGAATAATCTAAACACTTAAATAACATTAAATAAACATTACGAAATCATATTCATAGCAAAGTTTCAATCGAATCCCTATAACAAAATATCTATTCCGTAATACTCATTTTTAAAACAATAAGAACATGAGAAAAATAACAAGAAATATAAAGATTACACTTAGTAGAGATGAATGGTGAAAACTTTGTGAAAATTCTCCTAAAAACAATTCTCCAAAGTAGTTTCTTTATGCTCGAAGAACCTTAAACCCTTACCTCTTTGATCAAATATGGTGAAAAACCACTCCAAACTGCTATATTTTTTAGTTCTATGAGATTTTTGGGCTAAAACCCTTAAAAAATGGCTCAGATAAAATCTAAGCCACTGGATCAACTTCAGATCATAGTATTGATTGATGGACCAATGGATGAGTGACACGTGGTATATTATTTGAAATTTTTATTTAATGAATTTGATTGATGTGTGAAGATAGTATTGATTTCTTTATAAAATTCTTTTATTCAATTTCTTTCATAAAATCAATATTATGCACTATTTTGAGCCTTTTTTTATTTAAATGTATGCAAACTTATTAGTTTATTCTGAATGAGTGATTGAACAAATAGGATCTATGTTATTGATAGTATGTCATGTGAGGTTAGAGTTGAACCGAATTCGGATTTCATTTAATGAAATTGAGAAAATTAATGTTAATACATTTTTGATATAAATATGAATATAATTTTAAACTAATTATTAAGTAAATCATGAACTTTAGAATGTTAAAATAACTTGTGTTTTGGATTTTATTTATGAACTTAAAAGAAAACTAAAATCATGAGAAGTTTTGCTATTCATTTTACTTTGTTATTTTTTTATTTTGTTTTGTTTAAAATTTAGTTTATTATTTGGTTATTTATTTATTTTTTTAATTTTTGCATTCTTAGTTTGATGTTTATGGGTGTAAAACTCAGAATTCACTCTTATTCATTTTCATTCAAAGACACTACATATTTATATACAAAGCTAGGGACATTCTTAGGTGACATACACATAATACACAACTAATATATTCAACTAGTGATAGACACCTAATACACAACTAATATATCCAACTAGTGATAGACACCTAATACACAACTAATATATCTCTAACACTCCCCCTCAAGTTGGAGCATAGATATTAATCATGCCCAACTTGTTACAAAGATAATCAACCTGAATCCCACTTAAAGCTTTCATGAAGATATCTCCTAGTTGTTCTCCAGTCTTCATATATCCTAAAGAAATCAAACCTTGCTGAATTTTCTTGCGAACAAAATGACAATCAATTTCAAAGTGTTTAGTTCGCTCATGAAACACAGGATTAGAAGCAATATGAAGAGCAGCTTGGTTATCACACCACAATTTCGTTGGTACTAAAGTTTTAAGACCTATTTCATCCAACGGTTGATATATCCATATTATCTCAGACTCATATTGTGTCATAGCCCTATATTCTGACTCTGCACTCGATCGTGATACAACATTCTGCTTCTTGCTTTTCCATGAGACCAAATTTCCTCCAATGAAAATACAATAGCCTGATGTGGATCTTTTATCCACTTTGGAACCTACCCAATCTGCATCTGAAAAACATTCAATATGAGTGTGTCCATGATTTGCATACAAGATACCACGTCCAGGTGCTCCTTTCAAGTAACACAAAATTTTCTCTAACGTTGCCTAATGATGAACTGTTGGGGATGACATAAATTGGCTAACAACACTGACCGAATATGCAATATCTGGACGAGTCACGGTAAGGTAATTTAGCTTTCCAACCACCCTTCAATATCTCTCAGAATCTTTAAAGAGTTCCCCATCTCCTATAAGGTGGATGTTCGAAGTCATTGGAGCACTATAAGGTTTTGCTCCTAATTTTCCTGTCTTAGTTAATAAGTCCATGACATATTTTCTATGAGATAGAAATATACCTTTTTTACTCCTTGTGACTTCAACGCCCAAGAAATACTTTAGCATCCTCAAATCCTTCATGTGAAACTGAGTATGTAGGAAATACTTAAGAGATGAAATTTTTGTAGTATCACTTCCACTAATAACAATGTCATCTACATACACAACTAAAAGAATGATACTAGCTTCTGATTGTTTGTAGAACACAGAATGGTCAGACTTGCTTTTCATCATACCAAACGTTTCTATAGCTTGACTAAATTTTCCAAACCAAGCACGAGGACTCTATTTAAAACCATACAAAGATTTGCGAAGATGACAAACTTGCGTAGACTCCCCCTGAGCAACAAAACCATGAAGTTTCTCCATAAACACCTCATCTTGAAGATCACCGTGAAGAAAAGAATTCTTGATATCTAGTTTATGTAAAAGCCAATGGTGAATAGCTGCCATAGAAATAACAACCGAACATAGTTCAATTTAGCAATAGGAGAGAAAGTGTCAGAATAGTCCACTCCATAGGTTTGAGCATATCCCTTAGCAATAAGACGGGCCTTTAATCGAGCAACTAACCCATTCGAATTAACCTTAATTGTGAACACCCATTTGCATCCGATGACCTATTTCCTTGAAGGTAAATCAACCAAGTCTCAAGTACCATTGTCATCCAACGCATTCATTTCCTCGATCATTGCATGATGCCAATTAGGATGAGATATGGCTTCGTGAATAGTTTTAGGGATAGAAATAGAATCAAGATAGGCAATAAAAGAGTAAGAGGAAGACAACAAGCAGTTATAAGAAACAAAAGAAGAAATAGGATAAGTACATTGACGTTTACCTTTGCATAATGTAATAGGAAGATCATCGTTCAAGACTAGATCTGATGACGAAAGAGTAGGTGTAAGACATGAATCAGAAGGTCTATGTCTGGAGTATACTTTAGTTATAAGAGGCCTAACAAGAACTGGATCAGAGACATGTTCAAATGATGTGATAGAATAGACTAACAAATCATCATCCTCCTTCTGACGTGTAGGAGGAGGAGAAGACAAAAAATAGGGTATGTCTTCCATGAAGGTAACATCAATTGAGACAAGATATTTGTTAAGACTAGGACAATAACATCTATAACCTTTCTGGAGACGAGAATAACCAAGGAAGATACACTTCAAAGTGCTACCAAATATCCTAGGGTCAATCGAAAATAGTGACTTATTAGGAAACAAAATTTTGTAAGGAATCGCATCATGAAGAATATATTAGGGCATGCGATTAATATGAAAACATGCTAGCCCAAAAAGGTTTAAAAACATTCATTTGAAATAATAAGGCACATGCAGTTTCGAGAAGATGTTTGTTCTTACATTCAGCCACTCCATTTTGAAATGGAGTATCAACACACGAAGTTTCATGAAGCATGCTATTTTGAACCATATAAGATTGAAACAAGCTGATGTATATTCTTTGGCACTATCACTTCGCAAAGTATGAATTGAAACATTAAATTGAGTTTTAATCTCGACACAAAATGCACAAAAAATAAAAAACAATTCAGAATGACTCTTCATTAAATATAACCAAGTTACACGAGAATAATCATCCACAAAGTAACAAAATACTTAAATCTAGGTTTAGAAAAAATAGGACAAGGACCCTAAACATCAGAATGAACTAATTCAAAAGGAATACTATCACGTTTATTAACTCTTGGATTTGAACTAAGACAATGATGTTTTGAAAATTGACAAGACTCACAATCTAATGAAGACACCTTACTAAACTAAGGACAAAGTTTGTTTAGTAAAGGAAGAGATGGATGACCCAGTCTACAATGTGCCTCAAAGGGAGAGGTTACACTAAAGCAAGTGATAGATTTCGGTATTGGTGTGTCAAGAATATAGAGGCCTTCAGACTCATGTCCTTTACCAATAGTCTTCTTCGTCATAAGATCCTGAAATAAGCAACGATCAGGAAAAAATGAGATGCAACAATTAAGATTACGAGTAAGCTGACTTACAGAGATCAAATTAAAGGATAAGCTAGGTAAATGTAAGACAAACAACAAAGGAATCAAAGGAATCAAAGGAGTGGGAGTAATTGTGCCAGATCCAAGAACACGAGATGGTGATCCATCGGCTAAGGTAACAGTAGAGGTGAAAGTGTGTGATTGAAGAGTAGAAAAGAGACTAGAATTACCTGTCATATGATCTATGGCACCAGAATCAATAACCCATTTGGAAGATGAGGAAAGGAGACATGCATTTGATTTACCTGAATCAGCAATAACAGTGATAGAAGGTGATGAAGACCTTAGTGATTCTTGATACTGTGAAAACTTGGTAAATTCATCTACAGAGATAAGAATCGATTTTTCAGAAGTATCATAAGTGGATGCAATATAAGCCTAGTGACCTTTCTGATGCTTATACTGAAGCTTTCTATAGTCATGTTTCATATGTCCTGGTTTGTGACAATAGTAACACACAATACTTTCTAGGTCCTGTGGTCAAGTTTCAAACCCTTGCGAGCTACCTCCTTTGTTTCTATTCATATAAGTTGACCGTCCATGTTCATAATTATTATTTTGACTAACCAAAATACCATTTAATTGAGTAGGTGGAGGTGGAGTGCCTTCTGTACAAAGTACTCGACTAAACACCTCTTGTAAAGAGGAGATCTCAGAACCAGAAAGAACCTTGGACTTATTAGTCTCAAAAGTATAGGGAAGACCGGCAAGAAAACTTATGACCGCCATTTGTTCCTGTTGGCTTTGCTGAACCTTCACATCAAGGCTAAAAGGCATCAAACTATTGAGCTCCTCATAAGTCCTTTTAAATTCCATAAAATAATTTGTGAGTGACTGATCTTGTTTGTCTGCACGGTAAAATGCTTTGCATACCTCATACATGCGAGAAATATTTCCTTTACCAGAATATAAGAAATCCAAATAATCCATCAATTCCTTAACGAATTCACAATGATTGATCAATTCAATTACATTGCTCTCAATAGAATTCTGAATCTGCAGAAATAAGCGGGCATCTTCTCTAAGCCATGTCTGCTTTGAATCATCTTTAGGAGGATCATTAGTCAAATGAGTATCTTTGTCGATACTTCTCAAATAAATTCGAATGGTCTTGCTCCAATCCAAATAATTCGAGCCATTGAACTTATGGTCCATGATTTTAGACATCATAGGCATCATATTCCTCACAACATTAGATTTCTTTTTAGCCATAACTCCTACAAACGATAAGGCAGCGAACAAACAAACAAACAAAATCCAACAACAGCAGCGACCAAACACGCAGCGAACAAGAACACAAAATTGTAAGAACCCAAACCTGAACAATCACAAGCGAGGAGTGCCAAACCACCACAGATGATTCAGGGGAACGTCGGAAAGCAACACGAGGTCGATCGGACAAGACTACTGCAGGGGCGCGTTGTCACGCGCCGGTGCGTGGAAAGATGGCAAAAAGTTGTGATGGCACGTGTGGCTCACTAGCGACTCGTCTGGTGACCGGACTTCAGGGTTTGGTTGGTCGGTGGCTAGGCTTCCTCCTTGTGACGGAAGTGAGAAAAAATTTGCACTCCAAAAGGGTGTTTCAAGTTGGAACCCAAAAATGCACTAAATCCTAATTTGTATTTGCCCAAAATCAAACACTAATTTGAATGTGAAAAAAAAATTCAAATTTTGTAACCTAAATGCTCTGATACCATGTAAAACTCAAAATTCACTCTTATTCATTTTCATTCAAAGACACTACATATTTATATACAAATCTAGGGATACTCTTAGCTAACATACACCTAATACACGACTAAGACCCCTAATACAAAACTAATATATTCAACTAGTGATAAACACTTAATACACAACTAATATATCTCTAACAATGGGTATCATTTCTAAAAGCCCACACGAGACTTAAACTTGTCCGCATAGGCAAGCTAGGGGCATAAAGGTTTGTTACATATGCTAAATGCTTCGTGTCAATCTACATAAATAGTTTAATTTTATTCTAGTTTTAGTTTTTTAGTTTTTCACCTTTCTTGTTAAGAGACTAGCAAGAGGCTGGTTGAAGGTTTCAATGAATTCTTAAAAGTACTTAATATATCGTGATTTTATGGTTTTATAATCAAGGTTATATTTTGTTGTTTTTCAGGTATTTTAGCTTCAAAATGATTTAATTGATCAACACTTAAATAATAGTACCTAAAAGCACTCCATTACAACATTGAAAATTAAAATATTTACATGTATAAAGCTTACATATGTTTCAAACAATTGAAAATGATGTGCAAGAAAATAGGGGTCTCAATTATTTAGAAGAACACAAACCGTAGCATGGAAATAACGTGTGTCATGGCACGTGTGTAGTGGACCGAGTTTCAAATCGTATACAATATATATCATGTTGTGGAATGAAAATAATGTGTATCGTGACACTCGCCTATCTAATCCAATATTTTCTATTTTTCTTCACCTATAAACTAGACCCTAAATTCTCATTCTAAATCATCCTTCATCCCCAACTCAATTCTAAGATGAATTCTTAATTTCTTCTAATTTTTCTTTTATTTTGTAATTTTAATGTTCTTCTCTAAAATTGAGAGTTGAATGATTATAGTTTATGTATTAGTTTTAATTTTAAAGTAAACAATGTTGGAAATTCTATTTGAAGGTTTTCTAGAAACATATGAAAGTTAGTTTTGAAATACTTAAATCATAAACTTAACTTTGACACCTTGAAAAAAAGTCTAATTAGATGCTCAGTTTTAAGCTGTAATTAGATGGTTTGTTTATTCCTTAAAAATAAATCATAATTTAATAATCAATCAATTGGTAATCTCAGCCTTAGGATATTAATTGGTTTGTTATTAATAAAGAATGTGATCATTGCCTTAGGATATTTTCTTATTAAAAAGAGAGAATCAATAGTCTTAATTTATATCTTGAATAACCTAATCAATATTGTGCAAGTATGATTAACTTAATAATTTATCTCATAAATTCTTCACTGAATGAAAATGTTTAGTTGCTAATTGTTTTTGAATCTATCTTTACTTTAATGTCATTAGATTAGATCTTAAAAAAAACAATCATGATAGGATGTTTAGGTTTAATTTTTCATCTTTAAGAATTTGTTGAATTATTTAAAAAAATATGTGATTTCATTTTGGACCAACCTTGGAAGTATACTTATCATTTTATATAAGTGATTCGTTCACTTGAGAGCTGTTTAAAAATATATAAAATTTGTACAAAAAAAAATTTCATATCAACACCTTTTTGAAATTTTGGGTACTTTATGATACTGTAAGTCCATTTGTACTTTGTGTCTATGTGTTGGCTTCCTATGTGCAAGACACATAATCTATTTATTTTACTCAATATTTTTTTCTTCCTCTATGTAAATTTGGTTACTATGGATCTGTGATGCACATATGCACATAGTTAAGAACATTGCAACTGAAAGAATGTATTTCACACATCACAGGGTTGGTTGTTTAGTATGCAAGCTAGGTTGTGAGTGGTGGATTTTGGCTCCGTTTGTATATGGGTATTTATGGAAATTACTAAAATATTTTTGGATCAAGAAATTGAACCTTTTGTTACCTTGATGAGGTCCTCAACAAGGGCCTCGCTAGACCTTCATGAGGTGGTTGGAGAGGACCCTCGATGAGGCTTCGGTGAGGTGGTCTGGCCATTGGTATTCCTTCTGTGAATGCCCTATTTTCTTTGTCTCCTCAACCATACTTGATATGCCAAAATTCTTCCAAAATTTTCACTAAAAATTACATTTGTTTCACAAATTACTCTGGGAGTGTTTTCACATTTATACTACGTGTTATGGGTAAAATATAATGCTTGAGTGTTGAGATCTTGACTATTTTATTTTTTGTGTGAGATACAACATTGTGAGATTAGGTTGTATTGTTATGATGTGATATCAAATGGTTAGCTATGTGTGAAACATGGATCGACTGTGTGTTCCATGTAGACGATTTGTGGTTTATGGTAGAAAGTGTTTCTCATGATGGTTATTAGTTGTTTGTGATTGAGGGTGGTCCTTAAGATTGATTGCTCTTTTCTGTTTATATCACTAATCTATGGTTTCTGATTGCACCACATTGGGTGGTGTTGGCTTTGGAGGAAAGCCGAGTTCATGTGTCAAACTAGGTTATTATAGAGGTAGCAAGCGAGGGCAACGATAGGAAATTAGGACAAAGGTACCAACTAGTAGAGGTATTGGTGATTTTATTTCTGTCAAAATTATAATTGTCTTATTTTTTAATTAATTGTTTGTTACTAAGTGATTTCCATAAGTAACTTGAGGATGTTAGCATATAGATAAAGTTTATATGTGGGTTTACCTCATTATCTCGTTTGTTGTGCATGCTCTTTTGTTTTGTTAGTGCATTTTGAGTTTAAATCGTGTATGTTACAATAAACTATTGTTTAAACTCTAATTAGAATGCTTAAATTATCTTTACTTGCTTCTACTTCTAAATAATATATCTATTAATTAAATTTTTTTGACTACATGTGTATATTATTTACTACTACATTTGTGTTTTATTATTTGTTTAACTTTCTATTTTTTTCAGGTTAAGGACAAGTTCTTTAGGAGTTTGTATCTCGTTATCCTAATTGTGTATCGAGTTATCGACTCTTTCAATTATTATTAGAGCTACTGCACCCTTTAAAAGCTTAACTACTCCGATTTTGATTCTTTTAAATCACTTATCACATATGCACATATCTATTTGATGGACTAAAGAGAAAAAGGTAATGTAGGTATGTTTTTACTGTTCAATGGGCTAAATTATGCCTTTTAGAAATCTCAAATTAGGGTTTTCTTATGGTAGAAGACCATGTTTGGTTTCTGGTTGAGAATGTTGGAAGTATCCAACCAAAATCCTCCTTGATAATATTATGATTCCTAAACCCATAATTCAATAGAAAAAAGAAGAAAGTAATAAATCTGAATGGAATAGTAAGGGACTATATGCAATCATTAGAGCTATTACACTTAATGAATATCGAAGAATTTAGAGCTATACAACTTTAAAACAAACACGGAATAATTTATAGACTACACATGATGGTACTTCTGCAATAAAGAGATCCGTAATTATAAAAATGAATAGAGATTTTGAGCTTTGCATTAAGCAAGAGGATGATAATTTTGACAAATTCTATGCTTGATTTTCAAATATTGTCAATTATTCTTACAATTTGGGTAGACCTATTAGCTAAGAAAAAAACATATTGAGAAGATCGTTGCCAGGCTCCCACATAGGTTCCATGCGAAGGTAACAGTGGTCCCAGCAAAGATATGAATGCCATTATTGTGAGTGATGATAATTCTAAATCTAATAAGGAAGAAATGACATTGCTTGCCAAGAGATTCACCAAATTCTTCATGAAAAAGAGACCCTCCTCTGGGGGTGTTAGAAAAGAAAGTTCGAGCCTTTAGTGCTCAAGATAGCACTCTATGGTATAAAACAAGCTCCTAAAGCTTAGTTCCACAAGTTAAGTACAAGTTTGGTTAGCATGGGTTTTGTCAACTCCAAATGTGATGCCTCACTGTTTTGCAGAAATTCCAATCAAGACTTAACTCTAATATTGGTCTATATTGATAATATCATTGTTACATAAACAAATTCAACTATTATTCAGGATTTTAACTTAAAAGACATTGGTGCTTTATATTTCTTCTTAAGAATTGAGGTTCTTAGAACAAGTAATTGTTTTGCATCTTTCTCAACGGAAATACTTGGTAGTTTTTTTGGAAAAGGTTAGGATGAGTAACGTGAAAGCTCTTCCTAGTCTAATGTCAATTGGAAAACAACCTTCTAAGTATGATGGACACGTTCTTACTAATCCTACTACTTACAGAAGTGTTGTGGGTGCTTTATAGTATCTCACAGCAACATGACTAGATATTGCATTTGCTATAAATAAATGATGTCAATTCTTTTCTTCCCCAATAGAGATGCACTGGCAAGTAGTTAAGAAGGTGTTAAAGTACTAGAAAGGAGCATCAACACATGGCTTGTTGTTGTATAAAAGTGAATAAATTGACTCATTTTCTTTCTTGGATGCTGATTGGGCTTCCAATATTGATGATAGAAGAAGCATAGGTTCTTACTATGTTTTCTTTGGTGATAGATTAATTTCCTAGCACGTTAGTAAACAAAAATTGGTGTCTTGCTCCTCCACATATTCTAAAAATTGAGCATTAGTATCTATCACTACAAAGGTGATCTGGTTAAGGTCCTTGCTATATGAACTGAGATTGTAGTTGCAGACAATACCAACTACAATCCCAGTTGTGTATTGTGACAATGTTAGTACTCAACATTTTTCAAAAAATCTAGTGATGCATGCCAGAACCAAACACATCAAAATTGACTTTCATTTTGTTCAATAACATGTGGCTAATTAGCTACTTGATGTTAGGTATATGTACACTAAAGATCATGTGGTAGATATGCTAACAAATCCACTCATTAATACCAGGTTCCATGAATTGAGAAATAAACTTTTGATCTTTCCTATACTATAGTTTGAGAGGGGATAACAAGTAAGATGGATATGCTATTGTAATTAATTTGTTGTCTTATTGTAATAAGTTCGTCAATAGTGAATTTTGTCATTAGTGCAATGCAGTAGATATTTTTCATAATAAAATTTAGTTAGAGATTTTGTCGTACAACTCGTGTAACTTTATGTGCAAATGCCTGGAGAGCATTACACATACATGTACAATTAGACTAAAAATTAGTATAAAGACGTGGTGTGTTATGTAATTGAAGTTCATTTTTCTAGAGTATTCTTCCTTTCAAGAACTATATGAACTCTTTCTTGTTAGTTTCTTGTTTTCTTCTTTGGAGTATTATGTATGGCTTGTTTTCATTTTCCAATATTGATTAACATAGAACTATGCTTGATTGTCAATAGCTGCAATGTTATATATAAGCTTGTAAAATTATAGTTCTTTTACTTATTTATTTAATTTTAAATCATATTACTTCATTCTGACCATAATACAAGTTATTTTTCAATATTATTCTTATTTAGGCACAATAAAATTTTGTTCAAATTTTATCCTTGTTTTGTTTCCGTATTAAATAATTAAACATATTGATCATTCAATTCAATTCCATTACAAAATATTGTTACCATGACATAAACCAAACATGATGCCAGGGTTGAGAAACAAGGCATTTTAGATGATGATGAAGATGAAGAGTGAGATGAGAATGAGGGTAGAGGATGCATATTGGGAGTGAACAAAGAGCAAGCCGAATGAATATTTTAATATTCTCATTGTATTTTTTTCAGTTTTACAAGTGAAGATTGATCATCAAGCATAAGTGTGTAAAGAAAAACATAATAATAATATCCTCTCAATGATTTATTCTCACAAATGTATTCTTTTTAACAAACTCTCAATGAGCCTCTCTTTAACAAACTCTCACAAATGTATTGTGGCTTGAGCTTGTGCTTGAGAAGATTCTTTTTATTTGTTACTAAAACCATGTGCTCTATTTAGACTTCTTGAAATACCCTTAATATCCCCCTCAAACCTATTAGCAAGATGAAGACATTGAGTATGGGCTTGAGTGACAAAAACTGAGTGATACAAAAAGGCTTGGTTAGTACATCAACTGAGTCCTCAGTAGATGGTATGTGTTGCACCAATAATTGATGAGATATTATCTTCTCTCTTACAAAGTATAAGTCGAGTTCTACATGCTTTAACTAGCATAATAGACTAGATTAGCAATAAGAGAGACAATGTTTATATCATCACATTAGATGGTTGGGGATGAAGGAAATGTGTAGTTCAATTCTAAAATGAGGTATTTAATCTATGTTAGCTTAGTTGTTGTATCTACTAAGGCTTTTTACTCAGCTTCAGTGGATGACTTACAAAATATTCCTTATTTTTTGCTAGAGTTGTAGATGATCTTACTGTTTAAGAATTAAACCATGATTGAAAGTCTTCAAGATTTCTTAAAATTATTTTTACAACATACCAATGTGGCAGTAAAGGATTACTCATGTATTGGCTCACTTTGTTTACTTAGTAGGCTATATCAGGTCTTATTATGACAATATACTGAAGTTCACCCACAAGACTTCTATACATTATGCGATGTTTAAATTTTTCACCAATATAGGATGATAAGGATATGGAAATGGACAATAGAATTGGTAGTTTCCATACTAGTTTTAGCTAGTATTTGTTTAATATACTTGCCTTGATTTAACATTATATCACTATTTGGTAAATATAATACCTCAAAATCTAAAAAAATTGATAACAATCCCAAATATCATTGTAAATTTATTGTTAAGGTTAGAGTTAAGAGATTAAACCTCAAGTTCATTACTTTCAATGATGACTATGTCGTTAACAAAGACAAGAAGATACACCATATTGACATGAGATTCAAAAAAAGAGTGATTTATTTTCCTTGGATTGTTGAAATCCTATCATTATAAGAGTTGTTATGAGTGTCTCAAACCAAGCTTTAGGAACTTGTTTGAGTCCATAGATAACCTTATGTAGTTTGCAGACATTATGTGAATAGTTAGGATCTTCAAAATCCTTTGGTTAGGACATATATACTTCTTCTTGTAATGCATCATTTAGGAATGCATTATTATTATCAAGTTGGTGAAGTATCCATCTCTTAGATAGTGCCAATGTTAAAATAGTTCATATTGTCACTTGTTTTACCACTGGACTAAAGATTTATGAGAAATAAAAATCAAGGAATTGATGACACCCTTTTGCTACCAAATGATTTTCTTTGGTCTAATGATCCATCAAATAAAGTATTTACTCTGAATAATCATTTTTTGCCAATGACAAGCTTATCTTTTGGTGGTGGTAATAAGGGTCATGTTTTGTCACTGATTAGTACAGTAAACTTAACTTTCATGGAGATTTTCCATTAAGGATCGTGTTGTTTTCTTTCACAAAGGTAGGTACTCTGAAGTTGAACTTAGTGAATGTAACAACATATGCTTTTGGTTTAAAAATATCAACTTTAGCTCGCATGGTCATTGACTATGTATTAGTAGTGGGAAAAGATAATAGAGTGTAAAGTAAAGAAACTATCATAATACAAATGGAAAAGCAAGGAAAAGCTCGAGGCCTTAATTTGTTGTTGTTATATTGTCTAATGCAAGGATAACATAGAAAAGCAAAGGCTTTTAGAAAAGTGTAATCATGAATTTCAAAAAAAACATTTCAAAAAGAGATTTATTTGACAAATGGGGACTTAGGTAGTCTATTTATTAAAAAATTACTCAAATAGAATGCTTCATCCCAGTGTTGGATAGACATAGAAGCATGATTGAGCATTGAGTGTCCTATGTCTACTACATGTCTGTGTTTTCTTTCTATCATTCCATTTTCTTCATGAGAAAAGGTTTGATGAATTATTCCAGAATGAGTAAGGAAAAAAGTGAGACATTTAAATTTGCTACCCAAATTATTTTGAACAATACTTATTTTATGAACTAATTGTAATTCCACCTTATTTTTAAATTGAATAAAAGCTTCTCAAACATCAGATTTAGCTTTTAAAAAATAAGTTCAATTGTATCTACCGAATTCATCAATAAAGTGAACATAGTATGCATAACCATTAGTTGAGTTCTTATGAGCAACCCATACATAAGAGTGAATAGTATTTAAAGGTAATATAGGGTAAGAAGTTCTAGATATAAAGGAAGTTTATGAATCTTGCTTATTTCACAAGCATTATAAAATAGTTCAGTGGAAATAATTTGAGGATCATACATATTACACTTAGCTAAGACTCATTATACAATTGGAAAGGAGACACGAGCCAACCTTTGATTTCAAAGAAGTAAGTCTTCGGTTTGAAACAACAATAAGAAATTTTGTTAAGATCCATTCCAATACATATTAGAATCTATTAAAACTTTGCATGGTGTCTCTTGTTTTTTCTACTCTAAACCAACCTATATAAAATAGAACATGACATTTATTTGTTTTACAGTATCAAAAGCCCACCACTCATATAACTAGACATATAAGGTAGGTGATACTCCAAAAATAAGTAACATTTTCCTTTTATACAATCCATTGTCATTAAAAGGTTAAAAAAATAGTTTATAACATAACTAGGTTACCGATGAACTAAATAAACTCCTAGCAACTCCATAAAGAAAGAGAAATCATACAAAATAAAGTCAATAAATTGATCTTGATCCTCTACTAAGATGGTAATGAAGCTTTCAATCATATACTATTGTTGCTTGGGGGGAAATTAGAAGAAAATATGGTGAGTAAAAATACTCAATGAATGGACAAGTTAACAAGGAAATAGTTGTAGAACATATTTATTTAATGTTAAGTAACTCAACTATAAAATTGATGCAAGCCAATGCATGAAAGTATGCCCAAATTTTATTTGAAATTTTTGAAAAAATAAATGTAACTTGAAATCTATTTAAGTATGTAAAATATCTATATGTAATTCACATGTAATATTTTTCTAAAAGATAATCCTCACCAAACTCGCACGTGGTAAAAAGCTTATCATAGATATGCATATGGAAAAGTCCTAATTACATATGTACTAGTTATATGTGCGTAGACAATGGTCCATTATTTATTTATTTGCTTATTTTGTTACCGATGAATTTGGGCGACGATACTTATTTGATGGTTTAAAAAATAATACTCACTAATATATATAATATACTGAAATATTGATGTTTATATCATAATATAAATCTAGATAAAAGATTTTACATTAACATAATAATAATATTTTGAAATATTACTGCTAAAAGTTGAATATAACTTTCAATGTTCTAATCAAAATCTATATTATAAATTTGAATAAAACTTATGAATTCACATGAAAATCAATTATCTAGTTTCTAAACATAAAATACTTATTTTCTATTAAGAAAGAAATAAACCTGTGAAAACTTAATAATTAATTATTATGAACACAATAGACAAATACTTATAAAATTTATATAAAATATGTCATCTCATAGAATCAAACGAGCTCTACGACTCAAGAATGATCAATAAGCTTCATAAAAGTATCACTTTTTTATTAATTTCACACTTATAAAATTAGATAATTTACATTTCCAAACAAGACAATCATACAAAAACTAAGTTCTAAAATAAAGTTCTATAATTTCTTTCTAAATCTACATAATCCCTGAACTAATATCAAATTTACTAATTATTCAAAAAGTGTAATAGAAAAAAAAATCAATTTACATCAAAAAAATAGTTAAGAAAAATGAATTACTTAATTATTGCTCATATATATTAAGAAATTAAAAATATAGGGTTTTTAAATTTAGATTTTTGCCTAAAATAATTAATACACATAAATAAATCATTAGAGATATAATATAATGATGAAAATATGAAGTCCATACTCATCATAAATTAAAACTATAAAAAATTGATATTTTTGATATAAATTTTAAAAAATCATTTAAACTATACACTCTTAAAATAATTACTACTATAAAGGAAAACATATAAATAAAGAAAGTGAATGAAAATAGCTTTAATTTGATACCTTAAATGCTATAAATAGTAAAAAATAAGTGATGATTTTACGATAAAATGATGAGATAAAAAATGAAGATGCCAAAAGTCACTGTTCGGGCTTTCTCTTAGTTTGGCCGAATGGCCTTGTATGTGGTGGCTGCTGCCCCCTTTTTTAATATATATATATATATATATATATATATATATATATATATATATATATGTTAATCTCCAATCTTTAATTTAAAAATATAAATATTTAATTATAATGATAAGAAAAAGCTTAATTAATATATATATATATAAAAGTAGCGCCTCACAATTTTAGAATAGCTATTTTTGTTAGTAAGAAAGATGATGGCAAGTTAATATCAAGTGCATACAGACCATAATGAAGATTGACTCGAAGAAGGACCTTTCCCCCCACCTCGTCCTTTGGCACAATAAAAAAGTGGGATGTAATTAAAAAAAATCATTATCTTTGTTATAATTAAGAATAAAAATTAGAATTATAAAATAATCTAGTTATTATTATTTAATTAACCTTTTATAATTTATCATTTTCAATAAAATTAAAAAAGTTATATATTATATAACTATTTAGTCCTAATTCATATGATTTTAACGTTTTTAATTAAAATTTAATCTTTGTGTAATAATAAATGATAAACTTAACGATCTAAATAAAAATTAAAACTAAAATTTTAGGAAACTTTAGTTTAATTTTTTTATTCATCTTTTCATAACTTTATTTGTTATAAAACTAAAACAATATAATTATAAATTATATATCATTATTTTGATTATACTCCTTCTAAGCTTTAATATTTTTAATTTAAATTAATTCTTTATGAAATAACAAAAAATAAACTTAATAAATTGGTTAGAGATTATAAACTAGAATTCTAAATACTCTAGATTTATCACTTAATCACCATTTTATAACTTTTTTATATACAAATAAAATGGTTACAAATTGCATGTAGTAATTTTGGTTAGACTTTTTCTGAATTGTAACGTTATTAATTAAAATTAATTATTTTTTAAATAATAAATAGTAAATAATATGAATTAGTTAATAATTAAAAATTAAAATTATAAAATATTTCATTTTAAATTATTTAATCGTAGTTTTTAAACTTTCTTTTCTTATAAAATTAAAATAAAGATTAAAATAATTACAAATTGCGTATCATTATTTTGGTTTTATTTCTTCTAAACTCTATGAAATAAATAATAAACATAATAACATTGTAAAAAATTAAAAACCATAATTCTAAAGGAATCCAGTTTTGATAATTTCATCACCATTTACATAACTTTCTTTTATGTACTCACCATTTCCAAACCTTCTTTTCTTATAAAATTAAAATACTTATAAATCGCGTAAAGTTATTTTAGTCAAAATTTTCAATGTTAATGATATTAATTATAATGAATTAGTTAATACTTAAAATTAGAATTTCTAAAGAATTTAGTTTATAATATATAATAACCATTTCTTAATTTTTTTTCCACCAAAACTATTATAGATTTAATTTAATTATTTTGATTCATCTTTTATGCCCCTACCTAACATTAATGATTATTATATATTTAGAGTTACCAAAAAATATGATAATATTTTTTATTTTAAATTTTTGTGAAGTTATTTGTTTAACATATAAGAATATGCAAAAAAAAAAAAAGCAACTTAGGCTTATTTGAAGCCCATTATTATTGCATTTTTTTATTTTCTTTAAGATATACATCTTATTATTCCATCAAAGATAAGTTATCAAATAAAGTACTTGATGAGTGCTTAAAAAATACTAAAATTATCATAATTTAATGTACTTTAATTGATTAAATAAATTTATATTTATATGATTTTATCATTTTATATAAATTTATATTTTTGGAATCACGGATATTTTTATTATTTTTCAAGTATTTTTGCTTCAATAATAATTTAAAGACTCGAAAAAAATACTCGAAGAAACATGAAAAAATGGACAAAATTGCCTAGTCATGCGCGTAGTCGCATCCATTCACGTCGAAATCCCCCGTGTGTTAGTACCAATCCATGCTGCAAATCACGCACCCATCAATGCCAATCCATGCCGCGAATCCCGCGCGTGTCAGTGCATTTCTATTGCAAAAACTGCACAATCGTACGCCAACACCTCACACGTATGTCAGTCTGTCCAATACGCATTCAAGACCATTTTTTAAGATATTTTTCTACTTTAGTCGTTTACTCACTTATAAAAGGATCCTTTCTCCCAATCTCAAAACACAATTTAGCAGCTCTTCTCTCTAGAAAGTTTTTTTATTTTTTTTTAGTTTTGAACTTCTACTCTTTTTTTAGAAGAATTAGTTATGTTTTTATAGATTTCTAGCTTTTAATTTAATAAACGGAAATGCAAATCCATTTAGATGTTTTCTAGAAACGAAATTAGCATCAAAGTTCTTAAAAATTCTTTTGAGGTATAATTTTAAATGAATTCTTTACAATTATTTTATGTTTTATTCTCATATGTTATATTTAATTTGTCTGTGATTAAATTTAATATGATTGGCTATTTATAAATATAATATAATAATAACATTGTTATGCTTGCAAAATATTAAATAGCTAAAACATTTCTATAAAATAAATTGATTTTGTTTTTATTCAAGATTTTATATTAAGGATGTTAGAAAAAAATATATTATTTTTTATTACAAATTTAAATCTAAAAATTAGATTTTAAGATTTAATTATTCAATCTGATTTAGAGTAGTGCTCTCTTTTTTGTTGGTACAATCGTATGATAGTTAGAGTAAAACTCTATTTCAAAAATAAATTATAAGAACTATTATTTGAAAATATATTGATAACATATTTTCAATAATAGTTTTAAAACTTGAAAGTTAGTACTGAGATAATTAAATTCTTAGATTTAATTTGGGCACCTAGAATAAATTCTAAATAATTAACTCTACCTAAAACTATGATTAGATAGTTTGCTATTTTCTTATAAATAAAGATAAAATTTAATATTTAATTAATTAATAGGCACCGCCTAAGTATATTACTTAATTAATATTAAATAAAAGAATCTAGGTATCACCTAAAGACACTTTCATACCAAAAATAGAAAAACAACAAATATTAATTTATATCTTTAATAATCTAAACAATATAAGCAAGCATAATTAACTTAATTATTATATCTTTAAATACTTCACTGTTATGAATGATAAAAATTTGTATTATTGTTTCTTTAATCCATTTCTATGTTTATTTTTTTTATGTCATTAGATTAAGAAACTAAAATCAAAATATTGTGACAGTATGTTTAGGATTTAATATCGTTTTTAAGATTTTTAATAATAAATTAAAAATCACATATATTATTTCCTTAGATCAACCTTAGGAGTATACTTGTCATTTTCAATAAAATGATTCATGCACTTGCGAGAGTTTTACAAATATAAAATCAAAGTATCCACAAGATCAGTATTGCTAACACAATACCAATCTTATGCTTATCAAGTTTTTGGCGCTTTTGCCAGATATTTGATTGTCTCATCAAGTTTTTAGAGTCGTTGCCAGGAAAGGAATAACGTTTTTAAATTATTTATCAAAATTTTAAAAACTTTTTGTGATATAAATAATTGGGATTTTTTTATTTTTAATTAAAAAAATATAAACAAATTAAAATTAAAAAAAACTAATTGTGTAATAGTATGAAATGTAAAGATCTAAGAGAGTTTTGTCTATGAGACTAGTTCTTAGAAGCTTTTGTGCCACTAGTCTTTCTCAGAAAGTTGTTATGTCTAAGAGGATGGTTTTTAAGGAGGCTTTGTCTCTCATTCTTTCTTGGGAGCACTCTTGCTTAATACTGATTATGTTATTTAACTTAGAGGTTAACTTAACTTATTTGTTTAGTATTTTGTATTAAATACTATGTATATTTTCTCTAAATTTTTATATAGTTATTTTATTATTCTTTTCCTTTTTAATTGATAGGTGTTTTAAAATTCATTTTTTCTATTTTATGCATGGTAGGAGATCCTTAAGAAACCCTCTTATATCATATATAGATAATATTCATAAATTTAAACAGCTGTCCACAAGGTTGGATTCTAACCATCATCCTATTTTTTAACCAAACACAAAACCAAGCCTTAATCCTCTATCGAAACCAATTGAAATGAGAGAAAACCCACATGTTAGAGAAACCACCATGAAGGAGTTTGCACGACCAATAATTGGCATGGAAACTACCTCTATCTAGTTAGGTGAGGCTGTTTAGAATTATCACTTGAAAAAACATTCATTTTTCTATGCTTCTTTCATTCTATAGGCTGCCTAATGAAGATTTTATTTCCTTCATTAGGGACTTCTATGCCACAGTCCAAAATTTATCCCTCGATATTCTAAACGAGAATCAACTTAGAATGAGGTGTTTTCCATACACCTTGAAGAACAAGGTCAAAGCTTGGTTGATGTCACTCCTTCCAAGTTCTCTGATGACCTGGAAGGACGTTTACAACAAATTCATGGGAAAATTATATTCTCACCAGAAAACATCAGAGTTGAGGTCAAAGATTGCCACTTTCTCTCATATGGAAGCAGAACCATTCCATAAAGCTTGGGATAGGTTCAAATTATCCCTCATCCAAATCCCCCATCATAACTTTCCTATGCAATTGCATAACCAATTATTTTATGAAGAACTTACGTAGCAATGCCAATTTATTGTCAACAACATTGCCTAATGAGCTATGGGAGAGAAGACATCTTTAGAGATGTACAACCTCTTTGAGATGTTGGGTGCGAATTCTCAACAGAAAAGCTCACAAGTGAGAAGAGCTAGAGTTCATGAAATTGATTCCAGCAATAAAGTTCAACAACATCTTGTTCAATTGATCAAGCAATTTTCCTTTCTTACTATGCAAACCAACACCAACAATGAACATTGTGGTTTATATAGCAATATAAGACATGGTGTTGAAGCCTTTCCATATTAAGGAGAAACATTAACTAGACTTGAACAGGTTAATGTTTTGTAAGGAAATCAACAAAGACCAAGATTCGACCCCAATTCAAATACATACAATCCTGTGTGGAGAAATCATCCCAACTTATCCTAGAGGCAATACAAACCTCTTTTCACCCAAAACTCAAACAGGCCAGGCTAGTAATTCCACTAACCCATTCCAAGAAACCTTCTTAGTAAACCAACCCTGGATGATAACTTGAATTCTTTTATTCAAGTCTATAGAGATAACTATTTTAAAATCAATCAACAGTTGGGCTATGTAGAAGCTTCTATAAAAAAGTTGGAATTCCAAGTGGAACAGTTAGCTGAGCATTTGCAAAAACAAAGTAAAGATTAACTGAATGGTCAACTTGGATAAAAAAAGTTCAATGAAGAGGAGACATTGAGTTTGTCATTCTGTAATCTCAAATAAATGTCTTACTAGAAGATGATAAATTTTAGTCCTAAGTGGGAGGTCACGCATTATTGTATTTTCCTTTCTTTTAGTTTGTTTTGTTTTGTTTTGTTTTTATTTTAAGAATGTGTGTAATAAAATTCAAATGAAATAATAGAAATTCATTAGTCTGAAAAACTGTGTCCATTCTTTAAATTTAGCATTACAAAAAAACTTAATTTATTAACTTAATTAACTTAGATTTTTACTTAACTTAAATTTTCACTTAAAAAAATAAAAAAATAAAATTATTGGTTCCCTGTGTCTTTCATCTTCTTTAAGCCTATACATTTTGTCAAGTGAGAAATCTTTCTTAGAGAGTTCTACTTTTTTTTTAATTTAGGAGTTAGATATTGATACACAAGAGGAAGGGGATCAATTTCAACTACAAGTAGCCATGAGAGATGCTAGAGATAGGTAGAAAATGTTGAAGGACTATGCAACGCCAATCATTGGCAATACAACTTCCGGCATACAATTGCAAGAGGCTTCAATGAACTATGAGTTGAAAAGGGTTCATTATTATTTGTTTCCTTCTTTTTACGATATCCCTAATGAAGACCCTTTGCATTTTCATTAGAGAATTCGATGATATTGTCCAAACCTTTCCACTACAGAGAATTGATGAAGACCGGCTTAGGATGAGGTGTTTTTCATACACTCGTAATGATAAAGCTTGGTTATGGTTCATTACTCTATAGTCGGGTTCTCTAAAAACTTGGGAAGTAGTCTATGAAAAGTTTATGGGTAGGTTCTATTCCCATCAAATGACTACTGATCTAAGGATAAAGATAGTAGCATTTTCTCCAATGGATGAAAAGTTATTTCATGAAGCTTAGGAAAGATCTAAACTCCTTTTCATTTAATGTCCACATCATAGCTTTCCATTATAACTACAAAACCAATTCTTTTATGGAGGAGTTGTGGGAGAAAAGACCACAAAGGAAACCTATAGTCTCTATGAGCTGTTGGGTTCTAATTCCTAACAAAAAAGTATTAGAGTATGGAGAGTAGGAATCAATGAAGTTGGCTTTGGTAATGAAATGACCTTGCAACTTGATGAATTGACTAAGCAAGTGCAACTTCTCACTACCCACTAACTTCCAAATCAAAAGGTGTGTGAAATGTGTTTTTCAATTGGGAATGATGCCCGTAATTATTCATATACTTGTGATTCTAGTTTAGATGCCTTGGAGGAAGTCAATTCCTTTTAAAGGTATCATCCAAACACCAATAATCACCCTAACCATCAATGGATACTAAAAATTTACCATGCTTACATCCAATGTCAAACACTAAGGCCAAATACAAATCACCCTTATCCACCAAATCAATCTTTTAAGCCAATCTTAGAGGATAGCTTGAATTTTTTTATTCAAGTTAGTCACGACAACAAATTGATGAATAATCAAAGGTTGAGCACCATTGAGGCTTTGGTTAAAAGGATTGAAACTAAAATTGGGCAACTAGCGAAACAAATGCAAAGGCAAGAACCGGGAAAGTTTCCTAGTCAACCCAAACAAGCAAAGAATGTAAGAACCCTTCAAAGTGGTAAGGTAGTCAATACTAGTTTACTTGAAATCTCTAAAAATATACCTTATAGTTCAGGTAACAAAGAAGGTGAAATTCTAGTCTCACAAAAAAGGAAAGACAAGTGCTAAACTTGACAAACCTTCAGAAAAATTCATTGGAGAGTCATTTGAAATCCCTAAAATTCAAAAGACAATAGAACCACACCAATTGCAAGTACCTTTTCCAAAAAATATAAGCAATTCTATGATCTTTTTAATATGCTTTCTAAAGTAAATATCAATTTACCATTATTAGAAGTGATCATAAATGTGCCCTCTTATGCAAAGTTTTTCAAAGAGTTGAACACTAAGAAAAGGAGGTATGAACTTAATGAGCGAGTAGTAGTATCAGAAGTTTCTAGTGCTATACTTCAACACTAACTTCCCTCTTAAGTTGAAATACCCTGGAAGTTTTATCATAAACATAACTATATAGGATGGGAAGGTCGCTAAAGCAATGCTTGATTTAGGTGCTAGTATAAACTTAATGCCATACCCTTATTCTTACAGCTCGATACAGGATAATTACAACCCACAACTATATCCTTTCAACTTATAAATAGATCTCTTAAGTATCCAAAGGGAATAGTTGAGGATGTGTTGGTATAGGTAGAAAAATTATTAATACCTATTGACTTTATGGTTCTAGATATGCAATAAAATCCAACCTTGGATAGAGAGCACACAATACTACTTGGTAGATCATTTATGGAAACTACCAAGACTATTATTGATGTCCAAGATGGAAATTTGACAATGATAATCTTAGGAGAGACTGTTCATTTTAAAGTTTTTGATTCTTCACCTTTTCCTTCTATTTCTACCATCGATGAAATATTTGTAAGTCGTCCCTTATTGCCTTTAATACCTTGAAAGAGAAACTAGCATCTACCCTTGTTATTATGGAACCAAATTGGTCTTTACTCTTTGAAATAAGGTGTGATGCTTCCGACTATGCTATCAGAGCAGTCTTAGGACATAGAGTGGATAAACATTTGCATGTCATCTACTATGCTAGCAAAACATTCAATGAAACCCAGATGAATTATACCACAATTGAAAAGGAATTCTTGACTATAGTGTTTTTAAGACAAAGATCTTAAGTGATTATGCATTCTGATCATACTGCTTTAAGATACCTATGAAGTAAAACGAATGCCCAGCCAAAATTAATCATATGAGTCTTACTCTTATAAGAATTTGACCTAGAAATTAAGGGTGAGAGTAATGAAGATACAGTTGAAACCTTTCCTAATGAATAGTTATTTGAATAGGTCCAAACCCATGGTATGTTGATATTGTAAACTATCTTTCCACTAGTGTTGTAAGACCTAACACTTCATATGAGGACAAGAAAAGGTTCTTTAATATTATCAAGGACTATTTCTTATCAAGGACTATTTCTAGGATGACCCTTATTTATATAAGATCGGTCCAAATCAAGTCATCAAGAGATGTGTACCTGAAGAAAAACATAATAGCATTCTAACTTTTTGCATTTGAACTTCAATGTGGGAGCCATTTTGATGTAGAAAAGACAATCCATAAGATATTACAGTCTGGATTCTTTTGGCCCACTCTTTTTAAAGATGTTCATATGTTTTGTGCATAATGTGATAGATGTCAAAGAACATGCAACATAAGCAAAAGAGATGAAATGCCTTTGGCATCTAATTTAGTTGTTGAACTATTTGATGTACATGGGATTGACTTTATAGGTCCTTTTCCCCCATCCAATGATTTTCAATATGTTTTAGTTATTATGGTATGTATCTAAGTGGGTAGAAGTTATCCCACTAAAACCAATGATGCTAATATTGTTGTAAAGTTCTTGAAGGATTCAATAATTAGTAGGTTCAGAATGCTTAGAGCTATAATAAGTAATAGAGGTAGCAATTTTTGTAACAAAATCTTTGATGGAGTATTAAAAAACTACAACATCACACATAGAGTAGCTACTCCATATCATCCTCAAACTTCCAGTTTAGTGGAAGTAAATAATAGGAAAATTAAGGAAATTTTGGAACATACCATGCGTCCTTTAAGAAAGGACTGGGCAATCAAGTTGAATGATGTCTTATGGGCATAACACACAACTTACAAAACACCTATTGGGATGAACCCTTACCAATTAATCTTTGGGAAAGTGTGCCACCTTTCCTTTAAACTCAAACACAAGGCTTATTAGGAAATTATAGAGCTGAACATGGATTTAGATAAAACATAAGAAAAAATAGTTGTTCCAACTTAATAAGTTGGAAGAGATTAGGGACGAGGCTTATAAAAATGCAAAATTATACAAAGAGTGTACTAAATGCTATCATGACAAAATGCTTGTTCCTAAGTCCTTTCTTCTTGGAATGAAAGTTATTTTATTTAACTCTCGTCTGTGATTATTTCTAGGATAATTGAGATCAAAATGGGATGGACCTTACACAATTGTCAAAGTTTTTTCACATGGAGCAATAAAGTTATTGAATCTAAAGACACAAATAACTTTCAAAGTCAATGGGCAACGTGTAAAGCCTTATTTAGAAGGAGAAAACAACATGGTTAACATTGATTCCATATTGATAAATTTATTCTCAGCATCATGATGATGTGTCTTGCTAAGATGTTCTACTAAGCGCTGGATGGGAGGCAACCCATTCTTTTAAGTAATTTTATTTTATTTGTTTGGTTTATTTTAGTTTAATTTCATGTGAATAATTTTGGAATTGTTAAAACTAGAAATATTTGTTGAGATATTAGAAGTTCACAACGATCTGTCTGTGTGAACTTTAATGATGAACATGATGGATGCACATGCATTTTTCATTACTATTTGCACATTCTCAGAAAATAGGTAACTTTTCTTCTCTTTTCTCTTTATCTTTATCTTTAATTTACAACTATTACATTGAGGACAATGTCACTTCTAGGTTGGGGGTGGTGAAAAATTACCATGCTTAATTTAAAAAAAATTAACAATTTTAAATTTTTTTGTTGACATTTTCATTTCTATTGTGTTTGATTTTATTTATGTGGTTTAGTAATTTTTAGAATTTTAGGATTAGTTTTTAAAAAATTTCTCACAAAAATTTATCATTTCTTTAAATCAAATTTAAGTAAATAGTTAAGTCTTTTGCATTGTTAGATTAATTTTTGAAAACATATCATGGAGTATATGGTAATTAGTTAGTTTTTGTCATGACTAGTATTTCTTGATAAGGTGTGAAAATTATATTAAACCCAAAATCCTTTATTATGAGTGATAAATATTATTTTTTATAAGCTAAACACTTTTATTACTTTTTTGGCATTATTAGATGATCTCTATAGGACTTAGAATTGAATGTCTGGATTTGTACATCTTAATGAAGTGTTATATATTTATTTTTCATTTTCTTAAATTAAATGATTTAAATAGAAATTGATAGTATATGTTTTTCTTTATTCATACATAACTTCTATTAAAACAAGAGATATATCTAGGTTTGCCTATACAAATACAAACAGAAAAGCAAAATATTAACCATTCACTTTACCATATAAAAAATGCACACTCTGTACATGAGTCCAC
The DNA here is from genome assembly GCA_033030585.1 of Hippophae rhamnoides. NCBI lineage: Eukaryota > Viridiplantae > Streptophyta > Magnoliopsida > Rosales > Elaeagnaceae > Hippophae > Hippophae rhamnoides. The sequence continues at coordinate 13,959,408 of CM065431.1, forward strand.
TCTCTAAAAAATGAATTCTCTTATAAAAAAAAGAATATAAGAGAAAAATGAATTGTATAATCGATATACTATGACCCAAAAAGTTTAAATAGTTGTGAGAAATTGTTTAATGCAAAAGAAAATATAGGAAGTATAAGTCATTGCTTTTTCCTAAAGCTATGATTAAATGGTTTGTTATTTTCTTAGAAATAAAACTGAAATTTAATACTTAATTAATTAATAAGAACTCCTAAGGATATTAGTTAATTAATATTAAACAAAAGAATTTGAGCTCCACTTAAGGACACATTCATTCCAAAAAGAGAAAATCAATAAATATCAATTTATATCTTTAATAATCTAAATAATATGAGTAAGCATAATTAATTAATTATTATATCCATAAATATTCTGTTGTTATGAAAGATAAAATTTACATTATTGTTTATTGAATTCATATTTATGTTTATTTTTTTATGTTATTAGATTAGGAAACAAAGAAACCAAAATATCGTGACAGAATGTTTAGTATTTAATTTTGTTTTTAAAATTTTAAATAATAAATTAAAAACCACAGCCAACCTCACCACCACCTCGATATGGCCCTCACCAAGAAACTCCCTAAGGGTGGTGGCGAGGTGTGTGGCGAGATGGGTGGTGAGATGCTAAAAAATCACCATTTTTTGTTTTCAAAATTATCGAGTAATTTTCATAAATATCCACACCCGAAACAAATCAAAAAACTCGAGTGGCAACATTGACGAGCAAGTATGCCTAGCATACACACTATGAAAACCAACCACATGCTATGTATAAATATGTTTGCATACAAATTATATCTAACTATGTGCGTGTGTGTATTACTAATTTACAGTAACCAACTTTACACAGAAGATGACATAACCCTAAGTAAAACAAACAAACACCATATTTTGTACATGGAAAACCAACGCAAAGATATGAAGTACAACAAGACTTATATAATGTCTTTGATAAAAAAAATTAATTATAATGAACAAGAATACTATGATATTTTTTGTGTGATATGTAATGTATTAAGTTAAACATTAAAAAAAGTGAAAATTTTACTATTTTATAATAAAAGTTACATAATTTTAAAGTTTTTTGCCGGAGTTTGAAGAAGCATACGCTTAAGGGTTAAGTATTATGAGAGTTTCTAAGAAGTTACAAAGAATTGAGTGATACCGAAGGTAAGTGGACTATTAAGTGGTTGAATTTTAATGATAATATTAATCTAAAATTTAATGTAAAGCATTTCAACAAAGGAATACTCATTCTTGACTCATCCTTTACTAATATATTGAAATATTTTATTTTTTTAATATATTTGTATAATTATTTATCATTTTTTTTATTTTATCTCATTTAAAATTATATTATTTTGTATTTTTACTTTATTTATAATTTATAAAATTTATTTTAATTTGATTCCACTTGCCATACTCTTCAAGAAGTTCATGACTTTTATCTTTCATATCTTGTCTTTCCACAAAAGTTTGCATTAAAAAAAAGAATCTAAAAAAGTGTATTAATAAAAGTAGAAACATGAATTATGTTGTAATCTTTTCAAAAGTTAACAGAAAATTGATTACATTATTTTATTTTGGGTTTAAGGTTTAATTGGATTCATAATTCATCTTAGGATAAAAAAAAACAAGAAGTAGTAGTTAAATGTTCACAATGCATTTAAATTTTCAGTTCGTTGTAGATAGTGATATAACGTTATTTTTAGCTAAAACATAAAGCAAAGAAATTGTTCAGAAACTTATACCAAGTCTTCTGCTAGTTTTCTAACAAGCTGAGTAGAATTTTGTGAAATTAAAGGCTGTTAAAGCCAAAGAAGGAAGAAATTATTGAAGAAAGGCTAAAAAAAAAACATTCAAAAATTCTATAAACAAACTTGATATCCAATCCCAAGATATACTCTTCACGAACACCATGAATTTTATCTTTCTTTTTATTGCGGTTCCAAATAAAATAGAAATTTAAAAGAAAAAAAAATTGTATTAAATAAAAAAATATTAGCTAAATAAAAGATTTTACTAATCATGTTCTTTGTATTATATTTTCCTTTTAGAAAATTAAAAGAAAATTCAGCATATGTTATTCTATTTTATTCAACAAATGAATATAAAATAGATATGCCAGTGTAAGTTGGTTGATCATTTCATTATGAGTGTGTGATTCAAAGTATAATTATCATTTAATTGATCGAAAAATAAATTAAAAAAAAAGTTAAAAAATCAAAAACAAAAATAATAATCCATAGGTAAGCATTTAAATTTCCAGTGCCTAGTTGATACAAGTTACTATGGAGTTAAAAATAAAATGTGCACATTATTTAATATTTTGATTTATTAAATCAAAACCAAAATTGAACTAATAAAGTTATTTTTAAAAAATTAAGAATCATGTAAAGAACATAAAATCAATTAAAACCAAACCCTTTTGATTGACTCAATTTTTTTTTTAAGTTGCTAACTTGACGTGTTTGCTTTAACTTGCTCAATGAAGGATGAAGACAGAGGATGGTAGAAAAAGACAAGTCATGACAAAAATAAAGAGAGATGGATAGGGAGATAATAGTGTACTTTGATGCAAAGTATATTATTTTTCAATATACTCCTGTAGCACTAAAATTAGTATATATATCGGTCACTTTTCTTTAAATTGGTGCACATTTGATCACTTAATTGTTATAAATATATACACTTTATTTATTTTACGATAACTTTTTGTCATTTTAATTTCTTTATTTTTAATTTTTTAAAATTTTGAGAGATTTTTATTTTTAAATATCTAACAACCTATTAGTAATATTCAATTCGGTCACTTGTTAGTAACGTCTAATTTAATTTAAATTATTTAAAAAAAAATTAGCAAGAAATAATTTAAGTATACAAAATATATAAATTTTAAGAAAAAAATGTGATTAATGTATTAAATTTATAAAGAAATGACTAAGATATCGTGACATCTTTGTCCCACATCGACTATGAACAAAGCAGCAATACTGTTTATAAATTTGGACAACCCTTAATTTAATAAGATCTTATTGGGTTGAAGAAGCTAAGTTTAATATGGTATCAAAGTTCGCACCTACTTCTACGTGTTTGGGCCTAATTGTTCTACCACAAGATTGTACACTAATGTTCAGATTGTCCGTCGTGTGGAGGGAGGCTGTTAAGTATCCTTGCCACACATCGGCTATGAACAAAACATTAATGTTGCTTATAAGCTTGAAGAACCCTTAACTTAATGAGATCTTATTGGGTTGAGTTAAGCATGAATTTCTAATATAAAATATTAGTTTTTTAATTGATAAAATTATAATAAAAAATAAAATAACATAATATAATATTAGTATGATTTTATTGTCTCAAAAAATTTTCAAGAATAATAACCAAATCATTTTTTTTTTGAAACTTTTGTTTCCAACCCAACCTAATAAAACAGAAAACATGAAAATTTAAATTAAATTGATTTGGATTAAATGAGTGGATTTTGTATCCATTCAATTTTGGATTGCTCGATTAAACATCTAAATAAACAAGTGGTATACAAAGACCGGAAAAGCATATACTTTTTTTACTTGAAAACTGTACCATATATTTCACTCAAATACTTTATGGAAGACTTTTCACCAAACCTTTCATGTCGGAATTGTAATTAATTGGTCGGAGGATAGAAGCAAGTGACTGAAATCTTTTGCCAGGTTTATTAGGAGAGAGAACGACACATGAGTGGTGTACTTTATTCTCATGGTCAAGTGACTGAAGGCTTTGATCTGCAAGGTTTCTAACCATCTTCGTAAAATTGGGTCATATTAAAGGTGGAAAAAATTAATAATAAATAAAGTGTAAAATTATTCAAGAGTTTCTTTAAGTTTTTAAAAATACTCCTTACATTTAATAGTTAAATACATGTAAATCATCTCAATTACATATTGTTCATGTATATATATATATATAAGGGTACATTTTTTACTATAAATTATATAGATTTTAAAATATATTATTTAAATTATTAAATATATAAATTTATATTTATTAATTCTCTATTTTATATAAGTAACATCTTTGACAATAGGATTAAATATTATTTATTAATTAAATAAATTAATTAATCTTCTAGATGAGTCAATAATTAATTTGATTAATTTAATTTTTTTAAGAGATTGAAAATAAACAATTTAAATACCACATTTTGTGGGGTTAGATATTTTAAACTTAATTCAATGTATTCAAATTAAACTTAAAAATTTAATTATCTAAGTACTAATTTTCAAGTTTTTAAATCATTACTAAACATATGTTGTTAATACATATTTGAATAATAGTTCTTATAAAAAAATTTGAAATAAAGTTTCACTCTAACTACTAGGTGATTGTACCAACAAATAAAATAGCATTACTCTAAATTAGACCAGATAATTAAACTTTAAAATCTAATTTTCAGATTTAAGTTTGTAATAAAAAATAATATGTTTCTCTCTAATATCCTTAATATAAAATTTTGAATAAAAAATCAATTTATTTTATTTAAATGTTTTACCTATTTAATATTTTGCAAGCATAACAATGTTATTATTATATCATATTTACAAACAGCCAGTCATGTTAAATTTAATCACATACAAATTAAATATAACATATAAGAATAAAACATAAAAATAGTTGTAAATAATTAATTTTAAAATTATACCTCAAAAGAATCCTTATAGAACTTTGATGCTAATTCTGTTTCTCGAAAACCTCTAAATGGATTTGCATTTTCGTTTGTTGAATCAAAAACTAGAAATTTACAAAATCATAACTAGTTCTTCTAAAAAAGAGAAAAACTTTAAAACCAAATAAAACTAAAAAAACAAAGAAAGTTTTCTAGAGATAGAAGATATGAGAAATTGTGTGATTTGAGGGATGATTTTTACAATGGGTGATAGGGTCCTTTTATAGGTGAAGAAAAAGACTAAAAACAAGTGGGAAAATATCTTGATAATAGGTGTTAGATACGTTTTGGACAAGTTGGCACGTGCGTGGACAGAGGTGCACGTGGACAGAGGCGTTGATTGATGCAAAACTATAAGTGCATAGTATCATAGTTTTATAGCAAAGTGATAAGAATAATATTGTCCTCGAAGATTGGTTACTTATTTTTAACAAATACAAAAATTATATTAAACTCAATTTTATCTAAAGAAGTCGCTAAGGTTGTTGTAATTAGATTTAAAATAAAATAAATTTAAAGAAAATGCACAAAAGAAAATAAAGATGTTGTTCAAAGATCAAATTAATGGGAAGAAAATTTATAGGAAATCAATTTCACCTAACCCCTTACTATGCTTTACTCATTTAGTTAATTAAATTTAATTCTCTCTGTTTGTTAGCAATCTCCAAAAAAAACATCTAAAAGCTTCTTTCGATAGTCAATTGAAAACATTATTGTTTATCAATTTACACAATAGTATGCAATTTAATAAAATAAAAAAGCATTATGACCAATGATTTTAATACTACACAAGTTCACATAAGTCTTTCGATTTCTATATTTACCTATGCTGAAATGTTTCAAATCTATTATATAATTCCCTCTTTTGATAGTAAATCACAAAATTAAAATCATCTAATTAATGGTCAATTAATTAGAAGCAATAAACTCATAATAAATTAGACAAACATGAAGAGAAATAATTCAAACCAACATAAAAAATCAAGCATAATTTAGAATTAGATTACATCTCTTTCTTAAAATAAAGAAAAATTAGTTCGTGTTAAAAATTACATTTTTAATACACATTCTTTCATATATTTTAAAAACTTAAATTTATTAATCTTAGAAAAATATACTTAATGTTTCAAAATGAATAAGTTCAAATTCTCAACATCACGTAAAAAAAATTACAATTTGACATAAATTTTAAATTTTTGATTAGGTAAATTGTGAAAAAAATCTTTCATGGTGTCCATAAAATAAATTTTATCAAATAACTTAAATTTATTAATTTTTACTGCTAATTAATTTAATATAATATTTTTTTATAGTAATTTATAAAAATTACTAAACATGATTTATTTATAGTAATATTTTTAAAATAAAATGCCGAATATAATTACATGAATAATAATTAATACATTTTTATTTTTTTCTAATATTATGTTTTTTTATTAAATATAATATATTTAATTTTTTTAATAACTTTGTTATTCTTACCCTCATAATTAAAACTCAAACCCAATTCTTTTTATATGATTACATATCATTTAACATTTACCTAACAATTATTAAATAATTTACGAGTGCCTTAATGAGTCCGGCCTAAGATCCAAGAAATTACTTGGGTTGGGCCTATCTTTTATTTGATTTTATCATTTTTTTATTTAATTTTTAGATTTGATATATATGATTGTTAAGATCTGATATTCTATTAACTTTTTATAAAAGATGTACACTTAAATTTTACTTTAAAATATTAACTTAATTCGTTATTATTTATAAAACATGCTAAAATTAATTGATTTCCATAAATTTTATAAGTTAGGATTTAGAAAATAAAATTTGGTTACTACGAAAGTTTATAGTATTTAATCAAATATATATATGCAAATGAGGGCGTACAACAAGGACTGAATTTTCTATGTAGGCAAGAAGGCCATGCAAGCAAACGTGAAGGTCATTAATCATTTGGTCAAAGCCAGACATATTCATTTCTCAGTGGGACCAAAAATGTTACGAGTTTCTAGTTTTTATTATATTGTTATACTTTTTCAAAATCTTAAGAAACATTAGTGTCAAAATTATATACTTTTGACCATTTTTATACAGGGTAGAGATATGTTTTCATATTAATATAATATTAATTTTAAAAATTAATAAAAATATCTTTAAAATAATTAAATTAACATAAAAGAATATTTTTATTAATTTAAAATATTAATTCAACGTCTGAATTTGTTGTGCATTGACTAAGCTAAGCAGCTGTCCTAGCCTGACTGAAGTTTATTTTCTCTCTCTATATATAATTCTTTCTTTTCACATTGAACTCTTAGGAAATGGACTGTTTTATATCTTCAAAAAGGCTTAAGACTTGGTAGTTGATCTCTTCCTTCTTCTATTACAATTGTTTCACGTTGCTTCTAAGGAGAACCATTTTCAACTTTTCTTTGTTCGAATTATGGGGGTTTGCTTTGGAAAACCTGCCAAGTGTGCTCATGCTTCTTCCAACAATTTCCCTGGTACTTTATAATTAATCTCTCTCTCTCTCTCTTTTTATTATTGTGATTTCTCTTAAGTTGAATTTGAAACCCTTTTAGCTGTTTCTGTACAATCTATTTGTAGTCTTTGTGTCAAAGGAATTTGTGACTTGGGTTTTGCTTCTTCAATGAAGAATGGATAGTGGTTTAGGGTCTGTTTGCGTATGTTTATGTTAAAAGTGGATTCAGACTAGAGTGGTTTTAGAAAAAAAGCAGTTTAGCAAGCACAAAATCTACTTTCTGAGCTCTAAAAGGAAAAAAGAAATTTCTTATTTGGTCCTGATGCGCCTTTTTGCTGTTAGAAACGCTTTTATAGGGTCTCAGGATCAAAACAAATAAACACTTTGTCTATAGCTCCTGAGTCTGAGCGTTCTTGATTGGAGCTGCTGTTTTTAATTTTTCCCTTTTCCCTTTTGAATATGCTTTTTTTTGTTTTATGTCTGGTTATAGATCCTTTTGACTTAAAATCTGCTCTTTCTCTGTTTCAATGATCCCTAGTAGTTTTAATACTGATATGACTATTTCTTGAACATTGTGAAATTGCTTTTGAAGCAGTAGAAATCGTTACTTCAAAACCTTTATTTATCTTATCATTGTTTGGTGAGTTGCTTTCCTTTCATGAAACTTCAGATGGAAAAAAAGAGGAAAAAAAAACCATTTTCTCCAATAATTGATTAGGGTCTAGTAATGTCCATTTATTGTTCATCAAAGCTCTAGAAAAGAACCTCAAAAATAACTGGAGTACATGCTTTATTAAAAGTTATTTCTTTAAGATCAACCAGTTCGGGGACTAAATAGATTAGTTTTGAAAGACTGGTGAAAAATGTCCCAAAATGCTAGCATACATAATTCATGTATAGCCTATACATGACACATTTACGGCTGTACATAAATCATATGTTGCTAAAACTTCAAAAACTTTAGATTTTGGGGCCTCTTAATATGATCAACTATGACTTCAGTGTGTCATAATTTCATGCTTTTTTTTACTTATTTATGGTACTAATACTAATTGAATCTCATATGTAACATTTATGTTGTCATTTTAGAAAGTGTGAAGCCTAGTAATAAGGCTAAACTGGATTTGACCTCAACTAGCCAGCAAACAACCCTAGAAAGGCCTATAGTGTCCAAAACTGATACTTCTGTTCCTAACAACTTAAAGTCCTTTACATTCAATGATCTCAAGAATGCCACCAAAAATTTCCGTTCGGAGAGTTTGATTGGAGAGGGAGGATTTGGATGGGTCTTTAAAGGTTGGCTTGATGAGAATAATCTGAGTCCCTCAAAACCAGGTTCAGGAATAGTTGTAGCTGTCAAGAGGCTCAAAAGAGAGAGTTTTCAAGGCCACAAGGAATGGCTTGTATGTGAACTATGGATCCTAACTTTTCTTTTAGCTGCTTCTTTGTGATTTGTAAATTTTCTTGCAATTTATCATCTAATCGAGACTTTGTTTCCGACTTTGAAGGCAGAAGTAAACTATTTGGGACAGCTACACCATGAAAATCTTGTGAAACTCATTGGATATTGCTCAGAGTTAGATAACAGACTTCTTGTTTATGAGTTTTTACCTAAAGGAAGTTTGGAGAATCATTTGTTTAGAAGTGAGTATAAGTATTCAATTTCCCATATTTACTATCACTTTATTTCTTTGGATTTATGTGCAATCAACACGTTTTCTATAGATGCACTTTTTAAATAGACAGACACTGTAACAGTTTTCATAAGGTTGTGACTTCTGAATCGATGTGGTTCTAAATGCATGTATGAATTTGGATCTTTTGAATATCTAAAGATAGTTTAATGTAAATACTTGCAAAACAAGGACTTGTATAGGGATGGACTGCAATGTGCTTTATGAACCAATCTGTGGTCACTTACAAGGCATTTTAATTGATGTTACTCTAGCAAATGGTCTGTTGAGATAGCTCAAGGCACAATTTACCCAGTTTATAGTAGTCGACTGCATTATCTTTTGAAACGAAAAGCTTCACGCTTTACCTGAATGATTCTTTTCCTTTTTTTCCTTCAAATTATTGCCTATGGATGAAATAACATTATGCTTTCTTTATCTGCAGAGGGTGTTCAACCTATTTCTTGGTCTACACGAATGAACATTGCTATTGATGTTGCACGGGGTTTGTCCTTCTTACATAGTTTGGATGCAAATGTCATCTACCGTGATTTAAAGGCTTCAAACATTCTACTTGATTCGGTATTACTTCATATGTTGAAATATCTAATTTTAAGACAGATGCTCGATTAGACGCATGACATTCTCATTTTCCTGATATAGCTATGACAATTTTTTTGTAGGATTTCAATGCAAAACTTTCAGACTTTGGCTTAGCAAGAGATGGCCCCACTGGAGACAATACTCATGTCTCAACCAGGGTTGTAGGAACACGAGGTTATGCTGCACCAGAATATGTAGCTACAGGTCAGTTTTACATTTGAAACCCCTAACTTTTCTATTGTTTAGTGAAAGACGCTTTTACTTTCTGTGATCAAAATAAAGATAGAAAATATTAGGAAATATAAATTAACTACAAGAGAGATCTACTTAGCAACCATGGAGAATTACCTCCAAGCTTGCTTAGTAATCATATGCCTTGAGGAACAATGCAAATTGATACGGCAAGAAGTTGTTGAAAAATCAACTCCCAATTTTTCTAAAATTTCAAATTAGGATGTGAACTAGTGAACTAACTATCATCTTACAATTAAGTATTCATGGATATGAAGCTTGGAATTATGCATGTCTCGTTTACTTCACGAATGTTCAGATACTTCAATTGCAGTATATAACAGTCTTGTAATCTAGACACTCTTGGTCATATTTGCGTGTGCTTGCTTTTCCATTCCCTAAAACTCAAAAACAGAATCAATTCAATATATTCCTCTTCCCTTACCATATCACTTAGCTCTCTTTTGCTTTTACAAGCATTTATCATCACTCAAAAGTGACAAACTAATAATTTCGCTAGCAAGATGCATATTAAGTTGGTTTTTTCTTTTTCTTGTAGGTCACTTGACTCCGAAAAGTGATGTGTATAGTTTCGGTGTTGTCTTGTTGGAGTTACTATCAGGAAAACGGGCAATGGATGATGCAAGAGGTGGGACTGAGGATGAAACATTGGTTGATTGGGCAAGACCATTTCTCAGTGATAACAGACGCTTTTTAAGGATCATGGACACACGATTGGGGGGTCAATACTCCAAGAAAGCCGCCCAAGCAGCAGCCACTGTTGCTTTGCAGTGCCTTCATATAGATTCCAGGAACAGGCCACTTATGACTGATGTTCTAGCGAAACTTGAACAGCTTCATTCATCAAAAGATGTTTCAAGAACCCCAGACTTGAGGCTTAACCGTCACGGTATAAAACATTCAAATTATACATCTTCACTAAACAAGCACTAAGTTTGTTCACTGTATGCAAATTCATGTTCAAAATAATCTTCATGTGAGGAAAAATCTAGTCTTGTCCATTGTATGAGATCTTGATAGTGATTATTACTCTTCCCAAGTTAGCCAAAAGAGGAACATGTAAGGACTTGGTATATATTGTTGTATCATATCAAAATTATTTGTAGATGATGAGATTATATCCTCATACCTTGTAAATGGAGTGCAGCGTCAACCGATACCAAATCCTCCTGAGGCTCACTGAAAGAAGCATGGTAATTGGTACCAGGGCTGCAAGAATATATCAAAAATTGTTGTAATATGAGTGTTTTTGCTTCTTAAGCAGAGTCGTGTTTGTAACATACGTTCATTTTAGTTTAAACTGCTAAACTATAAAGAAAATTGATGGATGTTAGATATGTCACACTGGGGTACTTAAAATGCCCTGGTCTATAGATGTATGCTGAAATTTGTAATGAAAGCAAATTAAATGAACTTTCAGATCTTAACGGATTCTGTGATAATTGTGATAAAAATAAGTCACTTAAAAATGAATATTTTTCAATAAAAAACGATTTTCTTAGAAGAAAGGCATAAATAATAGGAAAAAATCATGTTCTTTATTTATTAAAAAAATAATGAAATTTTGTATTTATTTTGATGACAGTTTAAATTTATTTTTATTTTATTATTATTAAATAGTAATTTTATAATAACAAAATTAATTTTTTTCATTTTATTATTTTTTTAACCGTATTAATAGAGATTATTTTTATTTAAATAGATTGTAATTAAAAAATTAAATAAAAATATAAAAAATTATTTGTTAAAATCAATTTTTAATAATAATATGATTAAATTATAATAAAAATAATAATTAAAAAACCTTTAAAATAAGTGTTGAACTTTAGAGTCAACCTATCAAAATGATATTACATATTCAGACAAAACCATATTTGAAAAATTGAACTCATCAATAATTGAAGCACTGAAACTATAGTAAATATTACTTTTGTCATTATTAAGTTTCAGCTAAGATGTGAAGATACACCATTAACATATAAATTTATGATAATCATAATGAAATTATAAGTAATTACGTATGATTTGTTATTTATTATAAAAATTACGACAAATAAATTTTTTTCAATAAAATAATATGATATATTTCATTATCCGATCACTTATATTTCATCTCTATTTTTATTCTATTAAGACATTAATATTTTTCTCGTAAAAATCCTTCCCTAAACTTCAGCAACTTACTGTCAAAATATTCTCTGATAATTATAATGTATTTTCATATATTTCTGTTCTGTTATTTTTACAAGAGTTTACAATGTATATAAGGAAAACGAAAATTAAACAATATCCATAAAACCTGCACATCCAGGTTTTATGGCTCCACTAATATCATTGCCTGGCTCCACGTTTTACTCCATCGGTTAATTGTCTCCGCCATTGATTTTAGCACACACCAACACTCCTCCTCAAGTTGGCGCATATATGTCTCTTATGCCCAACTTGTCGTTGAGTTCAGTAGGTTCCTCGGCATACTGCATTTTGCGGAAGATATCACCCAATCGATCTTCTCGACTTAACAAATGGAAGCTTAATAATCTTTTCTTCAAGATTCTCGTTTGATGAAACCCGATCCACTTCAACGTGTTTCGCGATCATGTTGAACCTGATCATGTAGATATGGCAATGGTCGCTTGTTATCACAAAATAAGTTCATTCTCGTGAAAGCTGTGAGCAACACCAATCTCGCTTAGAAGTTTTTTCAACCAGCGAGCTCACATATTCCTCGACCATTCCTCGAAATTCACTTTCAAAGACCGGATAAGGCAACTACATTTTGCTTTCGTTTCTCCACGTGACAAGATTGCCTCCCACGAAAGTAAAGTACCCAAGAAGAGATTTCCTATCCTTCATATTCCGCCCACTCAATCAGATATCCAAGGACTTCCAATCGACCATTCTTTGAAAAACATAAGTCCTTTCCCAGTGAGGATTTTAAGTAACTAAGTATTCGTACGACCGCATCCATATGGTCTTCACTGGCAAAGGTACGAACCGACTCACGACACTCACAAAGATAAGCAATATCGTCGAGTACGAGATAAATATACGAGTTTACCTACTAACCGTTGATATCTCTCGTTTATCTCACCGGTACTGTCCACATATTCTCCGAAGCGACATTTTGAACCATTGGAATCGACAGTTTACAATCTAGTAGTCCCGCTCGCTAAGAGGCCGCAGTATATTTCTGGGAAAGACATATACGCCTTGTTTTGATTCTTGTTACCTCAATACCTAAGAAGTATTTCGAGCCCTCCTAAGTTCTTCATTTCAAACTCATTCGACGCTTGTTCTCAAGCTTGTAGATTTCTCTTCTTTATCATCCCTCGTAATGATCATGTCGTCTACATAGACTATGGGTCGTTATCTTCCCTAATCTATGTTTTAGGAAAAGAGTATGATCGTAGCTTGCTTTGTTGGAACCCATATTTCTTCATTTGCCGAACTCAACCTACCAAACCACGCCGAGGGATTGCTTTTAGTCCATACAATGCTCGTTGTAATTTACATGCAGTTTTTTTTCCCGATGTAATAGTATATCCTCGCGGGATATCCATGTAAATCTCTTTCTTCAAGGTCGCCATTGAAGGCATTCTTCACGTCAAGTTGGTGCAATGGCCAATCTAAATTTGCTGCAAGAGATAACAAAACTCTCACAGCTTTTAGTTTAGCCAGTAGAAGGTTTCTTGATAATCTATCCCATGTTTCGTGTATATCCTTTTGCTACAAGCCTCGCCTCGTAACGATCAACTAACCCATCTCGCTTTATACTTAATGCGAGAAAATCCACTCGCACCCCACCATCTTCCTCCCTCGAGGCAACTCGCTTAACACCCATGTGTTATTCTTCCTCAGAAGGCCTCAAATTCCTCTTTATAGCTCGATCCATTTCTTGATCGTATAAGGCTTCTTCAATGCTACCTCCTGAATCGGGACACGAGGAGATTGCTCAGGCAAATGCCCCGATAGGTTCTCGATAACCTCGAAAGAGATACATAATTTGCTATTGGATACTCGGGTTGTCGTTCTTCTCTTCTCGGGAGTATCGATTCGAGGTTTACCTCGATTGTGTCTCGAAAGGTAAAACATAACCACCGTATGTATCTATAGCATTAGTCCGTAGCGCGTGTGATAGATAGCTTACCTCGCGAGTTGTTCTCACAGAGGATCATCGGGTACTGCAGAATGGAGGGTACATCAACCACTTCATCTTCCTGAGATTCAAGTACTACTTCAGCCCGGGCTTCGAAGTTCAAGCTCTGGGTCTGATACGGGCTCCTCCATATTATCGTACGATCCGAGTACGCTGGACTCGTGGTCTAATATTTCAAACATCAAGCCAATTTCGTTTCTTCACCATAACTCTCCTCCCGAAGAGTGGAATTGGATACCGGTGATGGGAAAATATTCTCGATTCGAGGAAAGTGACATCCACGGTAATATAGTTTCTTTTAGTAATTGATCATAACATCGGGTACTTCTTTTTGTACACCATACCCCAAGAATACACATCTGGACAAGACACGGATCCAACTTAGTTCGTTGATTTTTAACGGAGGTGGACAAAAGCAACACATCCAAAAATTCGGGCTAAGCATTAAAATAGTGCAGGTAAGGGAAGATGACTGACATAGCACCTTTAATTGAGTCCGAAATTGTAAGGTCTTCAAGGTGGCATTCGATTCAAGAGATACACACCGTAAGAATAAAGATCACTCCGCATTTATTAGGCATACGTGCACCGATTAGTAAGGCCCGAGCCGTTTTCTAAAATATGCCTATTCTTCCTCTCCGCAGTCCCATTCTCGTCAGGAGCTCAGGAACACGAGGTTTCATGGAGAATACCACGGTCGTCCAAGTATGTCCGATTGTTGATTAACATACTCCCCTCCATTATCGACCTAAGTATCTTAATTTTTTCGTAAAATCGTCTCAATCATGGTGTGAAACATGTGAAATGTAGCAAATACTTCATCTTTATGTTTTGGTAGGGTAAAGCCATGTCATTCGTGTACAATCATCAACAAAAATAACAAACCAACGATGACCCGATGACGTAATAACCTAAGGTCCCCAAACATCGAATGTACCAAAGAAAAAGGAGTCATACTTTTATTCACGCTCACAGATAAGACGCCCATGACTTTTGCTAGGATACAAGTATCACATTTGAAATCAATGTGTGATATTTGAAAATAAACTAGTGAGCAGTGCATTTTAAATACCCGAATGACGCGATGCCCAAATCTTCACGACATAGCCAAATCTGCTGCTCCTTGTTACCAACAAGATGTCGCAGTGGATCGCTCTTCCCGAACCGAGGTCATCCACATAATATAGCCCTCCTCTCCTAGTACCACGCCCAATGATCTCCTCGCGAATATCCCAGAAGGCAAAAGTAGAATACATCAATACTACACGCTTAAGGTCTCAAGCGACCTCGACTTACGTACATTAGGTCGGTTCGACGTAGATGGTACAAGCAAAGTATTAGATAATGATAACGAGGAGATAAGGTCACCGTGCCGCCCCGTAATCGGATAAGCGACCCCATTTGCATTGGCAACACTACTCCGTCTCGTCGTAGATCGGGAGAGATCGTTGGGTCAAATGTCACGTGATCCGTAGCTCCGCAGTCCGTAATCCAATCCTCTTTATCACTACGAGTAGAGATATGTGAAATGCTTTACTTGAAATACCCGGATCCCGAAGATTCACCGGGGAAGTGCGGATAGCGAGGCATTATTGGTAGCCACAACGCTCGTCCAACAGGTCCCGTTTCTTCCGTGCTTCGAAGATCATTCCACCATTCTCGATACCCACGAGTTTGGAAGCGCTTTTCACGTGTGTTTGGAGTTTCCGGCAATGGCCACATTTCATGTCAAGAGATGGTGGATTTCCCGAGGATTTCTCACGCCAGCGAGGTTCCCTGGCATCCGACACGCGTGTCCTCGACCCCTTTAAAAGTCATAACCGTCCGGTGTCGTATCTACACCCGCGATCATCACAGATCGCTCGACCTCTTCCCGACGACGAATCACATGTGCTCTGTTCCACCGCAGGAACGGTCCGATTTGGGCACATCACTCGAGTTTTGTCGAGTCTCTGCCATCAAGTCCACTGGCCGAAGGTATACACTCGACCCTTCCCGTACGATGGAGTTGTATTTTGGCATGTCATTTCGCACACTCCATTGATTAGGACGACGGAAATCAATTTCTCGCCACAACCCTCAAGCGTCATCGTAGTATTTTTCAATGGATCCACCCGCCGTTTCATACGAGTAACTCGACGACGAAGATCATACACTCGAGACGTGTCTCGTCCCATCATGTGCGGTAGAAACCAGTAATCCCAAACTTGTTTCGCAGTTGGGAATCGAATAAAATTTGCAATCAAGGGCGGGTCCATCGACCGATCAACCATCCTTTAACAATGGCATTTTCAACAAGGCCATCTCCCGAACGCAGTGGCTCAAGCCAACAGCCGAGGAAAATCCCCATTAATATATCCCGCTTGTCTTTGCCGTAGATATACATCTCCACCACCCGGGACCACAAGGCATAGTCGATCCTCCCAACTCGATACTAACGGGGCGCACGACGCTCAGCTGATGTAGGTCAGGAAATGATCTCGAGCTTTAGTGAAAACTTTCGTCATTTTCACCGTAAAATCTTCCAATATAAAATTGGTAGTTAAATCTCTAGATTCCGCCATGAAATCTAAAATTTTTTTTTACAATTCGTACAACAGTATATAAAGAAAAATTTCTAAACCTAACTCATTTTCGCAGCCCTTCGGAACCCTAAATCCCTTTTCCCCTTTTTTTTTTCTCTCACAAGAACACATATTCCGCCCTTCACGCCGCCCTTCCAGTTCCTCTTCTTTCTCGATGGAAGAACCCTAGCCGACCACAAGTATCCACCTGAGTCACCCTCTACTCTGTCCTCCATCTCCGTGAAGCCGCGCTTCTTCTTCTTCTTCTTCGTTCCAAGTTTCTCCACGATGGCCGCTAAGAAGCAAACGCCGTCAACCGGCGACAGCCTTCACGGGTGGTTCGAATGAGCAAGCCTAGATCGCATGGCTCCGAAGTGTTCTATCGAGGTTGCACCCGGAACCGACGTCGAAGAAATGGCCACTTGGAATACCATGGTCGCAAGACTCATGCAGGTCGCACCGTCTACCTATCCCCTCGTGTCATTTGTTGTTACGCCTTACACAATATTCTTTCAGTACCGATATCGTTGCTGGCCGTTGTTTTACTTGATTTTTTTTTTTCGTGTCATAACACCGATCGATTTTAAATACGAAATCGAAACCATAAACAAGCCTTCTCGACAAATACAAACCAGAGATCGAACTCAAAGAAACAAAAAAATGAAAACAAAGCAATCAAGCCCACCCAGAATCGAAACAGACCGTGAATCGACCAGTAATTCGAAATCGAAATCAACAAATCAAGAATCAACAAATCGTATTCAAATCAGAATGGTAGTTCCATCAGAAATCAGCAGGTAGTTTCATTAGTCACCAATAACCTGCTCTGATACCATGTCAAAATATTCTCTGATAATTATAATGTATTTTCATATATTTCTGTTCTGTTATTTTTACAAGAGTTTACAATGTATATAAGGAAAACGAAAATTAAACAATATCCATAAAACCTGCACATCCAGGTTTTATGGCTCCACTAATATTTTTGTCTGCTCCATGTTTTACTCCATTGAGCATTTGTGTCTGCCATTGATTTTAGCACACACCAACACTTACAGAGTTGCAGTTTTAGTCCTTGCATTTGGTCTAATTTCGATGCCCAGTGCCCTTTAACAAGTTCATTTTTTTTTTCATTTTCACCCCTAATGTAGCCATAACTGCAACCCTTTACCGGTTGAAACAAACGCTAGGTAGACTGCTCAAACGTTTACATGAAAATTGCATCTAAAAGAGAGAACAGAAAGGTGAATATAGAGAGCATTTTGTCTTGATGAAACTTCTATTTAAAGAGAAAGTTGCAGTAATAATGACTTACATAAGGGAGAAATTTAAATATTTATTTAAAGATTAAAACAATCAATTTGAGCTCAAAGTGATTGAAAAATTATGGTTTTCAATCACTTTCATATCAAGATAATTTTTCTAGAGAATTTTTCTAGGTCAATGCTATCATTAAAGGAGCAAATTATGTAATCTCCTTTGTATTTACTTATTAAGCTATTAGCTTCAATTATAAGATGGCTATTTATGATTATGAAATACATACATCCTAATAAATATGATCTCTATATCCTCTCATTTTTCTACTTTCTCTTCCTCTTATTTTGTCTCTTAATATTATATACTTTTATACACCCACGATAAATATTGTTCAAGGCTTATATAATTTCACAAAGTGTGAGATGATCTTAGCAAAAATCAATTTACAATCTCTTGTGATATTAAAATCACCGTCGTATAAAATTATAGATTTCTTGAATCCATATGAGCTACCTATTGTTCAACTTGATATTATTAGTATAAATCTTTAATATAATTGTTTTTGATAATTTGATTTTTCTCCCTCGCTTTTAATAGCATTGTGAAAAAATATATTTAATTTATTGGATAAATTTTATTTTAATCAATGTGTAAATTTTCTTAGATCTACTATCTATAATTTCTTGGAATATTTTCATTTGTCTTATCACTATTAGAAGAACTGGTTAGGTGAAGTGACTTTAAATTCTATATTTTTTAACATATTTTGCACATTTTTTTGTTATTCTCACTAATTATTTTCGATCACATAATAACAGAAAAAATTAAAATATGTTTAAAAGAGTTTTTAAATAGTACAAATTATTGAAAAATTAAATATTAATTAATTACTTGAGAATTAAATTTATTACAAAAAATAATTTATATACAATACATATATATATTTAACTTAAATTACAAATAAAGGGATGACGCTTCTTTTGTCATGAATTTTGTGATATTTTTATTTTATTTTAGGGAGAGAAAGCTTGTTTTGTTGCTTAGAATCACCAACAATGTCACATTCATAATGACTAGGGAACTCTCCAATGAGATGAGATGGAGTTTGGGCAAGAAAAAAGGTTCGAACAACACTTCATTCTCCTAAACATCCATCAAACAAGCTCAAACTTTAGAGATACAAGAATAGAGAAGTTAAAATATTAAAAAAATTATCATGGTGTTGTCCTATGCTATTCAATATCATTATATTCTTCTATTGATTCTTCTTGTGATGTTATATATTAAAGCATGTGTTCTACCCATTCTTCTCGTAAATCCTCAAAAATTTGCATATCATAGTCGGATTTGTTCCAACCAAAGAACTACATGTATTTAAATTCAAAATAAGAATGTAATATCATGAATTCACAAAAAATAACTTATATATGTTTAAAAATATTATATTAGTAAAAGAGATTACCACATCTTTAATTGGAATGTTGAAATTTGAGGTAATTTCACTCATAAATTTCATGACAAAATAACCACACATGACTTCATCATTTTGTTGTGGAACCTACAAAAAAGAAGTGTATATGATTTTCCATATTCGAACATTTTTATTATTCAATAGTAAAATTCATTAAATTATTAATGTTCGCTTGTACATACCATAACTTTGTCTCATATAAGCTTATGTGATTTTTAAGGATAATGCCTTTACTATTATATCGCAGCTTCCATACCTTATCAAAGTATAAAACAATTAGTTCTTTATTAAATATTACAAGGAATAATAGAAGAAAAATAGCTAACTATAACTCTTACATTTCAAAAACTAATTTTGTGTCTTTACTCAATTCTATGGAAGTTGAGTCACAGTATCAAACATAATTTCCATATAGATCAAGTATTATCAACATCCAATGATCTTGACCTTGTTCAAACTTTAGTGATCAAGGAATTATCAACTTCTAATTTTTATATGTTAAGTGTTAATGCTTTATCACATAATTGTTTAGCTTTGATGCTAACATCATGCTCTTGATATTGATTGACAAATGATGGATCATAAAACATTGCTAAATGAGATAGGTGATTAGTTAAAGTCGATAATAGCATGCCCTATATAAAAGAAATATATATAAATAATTAGATAATATAAATATAATTATATGTTCTACATAAATGAAAGTTATTTATTGATTGAAGACTCACCTTGTCCACACTTGAATTATACTTAAATCAATCATTTGAAATTCAAACAATTGTAATATGAACTCGATCGATATATATGTTTGCTATATGTCTATGCCAAAAATTTCTCTAAGAAATGGCACAGTCCATCCATCATTTATGCTAGTCTTGCTCGTAACAATAGTCATCAAAGAGCCAAGATTTCTCCTGAAGCATATTCATAACTATACTTGTTCTATGGATTTTTCTTGAATGACTAAGTACGCGATGATTGTTTACTAGATAAAGATTTTCCACAAGATATTTTCTTTGTATCTCTTAAATATGTCGCACTTACTAATTCTACTATCATAGACTAAAAAAGAGGTACTATATATGTTAGTAACAATAAAAAGAATAATAATATAATAGTAATAAAAAAAATTATCTTAAGTAAAAAACATAATACCATAAATTTATCACAACTTGATTCTACGGCCAAGCCACATATTATCCAATAGCTTCTTGGATCGTGGTAACATCAAAAGGCACAAGTAGTGGACAATGATGGAGTAATGATTGATCAATTATTATTTGCCAATAATTTGGTAAATATTAATTATGAAACATTCGATCATTGCTCAATTATTGTACCGTTCCAATAGCAACATAGTCTATAGATGATTGATGTTTCAACAAATATTTCAGATTCTATAAAAAAATTGAGCGTTATATATAATAAACGATAAAAATAATAGACTATTTACATAAACTTTAAATCTTACCACAAATGATTCATCAAATGGAGGAGGACTCCCATGTGGGGTAGCTATTATAAGGACATTCTCATCAAAACATTTATCATGTAATGGATGGTAAGAATGCACATATTGCATTAGAGATATTGAACCACTACCAAATTGCATCTGCATTCCTGGCATAAATGGAGGACCAATAGGATCACTATATCACATAGAGCATATAGGTTAGGTGCCTGCCCAATGAGACATGCCTTGATTATAGTATGGTGTCATGCTTGACATATGTTGTGATTAATATTGTTTTAATGTTTCAATCTCACTTAATATTAAGGCCTTAAAGGAGTTCAATTCTTTCTTCAATTTTACAATACTTTTTCTTATTGATTATCTGAGGCCTTTCTTTTGGAATATTAAAAAACTCAATATAACCATCATATTGGCTTCCTCCCGTAACATGACCAGGATGCTCACATCCAAATATATCGCATCTTTCCCTAGTTGTTCGATTATTTCACTCTTGGCTATTTGTTCTTGAACAACTCTCTACAAATAATAAAGAAAAAAAACATATCATACATTAATACATCAATATACAAACATTATAAAGACTTTGTATCAAGTTAAATTACTAACCAACTTATTGATTTATTCTTCTCCTCGTTTAGTCATTATTGATCTTGACTTTTTTTTAGGATCTTTGTTTCAATATACAATTCAGATCGAGTAACCAGCCTACATAATTCAGCTTCCTATATAAATTAAATAAAATTATTAACTATGATATCAACTTAAATTTGAGGAAAATAAATATAAAAATAATTATAAATTAACAACTTAATAATACCATTATTTGTCTAACTTTAGGATTTGATGACATCCCAGTACGATTAGGAATAATATTTTTCATTTTTATATTTTGATGTTCTTTCCTAATAATTTAAAATTCATCCATACGTTTATAATCTACAAAGTCTTCTCATACTTGGGGTTCAATCCAGAGGTGTTCTTTAGGGATTTTGTATAGTTCTGGTTCATTATGTGGTTGCAAGTATAGAAACACATAATTTTTGGCCAATTTGGAAGTTTTGTATTCCTTTCATGCCTTATTTGCAATCATGTAACACTTGTTCTTCCAATTATCATGGAATTTAAAATGATTATGTAAAAAACACATTATAGATGAGATATAATACAAAAAGGATTTAATATATGTAATTAATTATAAAACAAAAGAGACTTACATAAATGGTTTTCCATATCTTAAACTTTTCAACATCATCAACCTTAGTCCAATCATATATATTGATTAGTATACTTGACTTCACAAGTCTACTAATAGAAGATTTCAATTGTTTTCCATTTTCTCCTAATGAATTACCAATTGCATCAAATTGAACAGGTATTCTATCATCTGGATTAAGTGGAGCATCAGGTATATTAGCTCAATCCTTTCTTTTCAAATACCCCAATGGATCATTTGGATCTACAATCTCTAATACCCTAAAATTCATGAAATATCTGCAAATAATGATGAAATAGAAATTAATTGACAATTTTAAGTTCAAACATATAAACAAGAGTTATTAGAATAATTTAGAACATATATTATGTTTAATTATATTATTGATCATATATATATTCATTCACAATCACTTCGAGTCCATGATGAAGAATCATCGTCATCAACTAGAGCATCATATACATTAGGTAATTTGTTGGAGAAATGAATAATATTGGATAATGTATCAAGTATGTCATCATCTTCTAAAGCATCACAATGGTACAACTCTTTTGTGGACGCATTAACACAACAAACCATCTTGGGTCAATTTGATCACTCACGTAAAATACTTTTTTTACATGAAGTGTTAACATGAAAGAATCATCGGTATGACTTATCTTGGATAAGTTTACAAGGGTAAATCCAAAATCATCTATTTTATATCCAATATTGATAACATATTCGACCCAATCACACAATAATACTATTTCATAGAAGACCTCATAATCGAGCTCTCAAATTTCTTGAATTATACCATAATATGTTATATCAGAAAGCATAGGATTACCATCTTTTGAACTGAAAAATTGCCTAGTTTATGCAACCATCTTCACACCACTATTCTATTTTACTTGGACTTTGTCCCTTTCTTGAGTCGTAAACCTCAACCATTAATTGTGAAATTAGAATATGATTTGACATTGAATTTTGGACCATATGCAAGTCATTCTAAAGTTTAAGTTATTTTATGATTGGGTTTATTGAGTTCAACTTGAATCTATGCATATAAAAATATAAAATGTGTTTAAAACATTATATAAGTACTAATGAATTCTTGTATGTAACACTTACATGATTGCAAAACCAATTAATAAGCTTTCTCTCATATTCATCATACAACCTTTTTTCTCTTCCTTGTTTTAATAACGATGATCGATATTTAGTAAATTTTAAATGTATTCTATAATTTTATTCAAGATATATAAATTAGGTATCATTAATAGTTAAATAAAAAATAATTTCATTTTAAATGAAAAGGTTGAACCTGTCATCACTTATTCTATGTCTGGTTGTACCTCATTATTATATACCAAAATGATTCGGTGTGTTTTTTCTCATCGAGTGCGATCAATAGATAATTTCTTACTTCCACTGAGCATAGGGTTACCTACTTGGATCACGTGACATTCTAAGAACAACTTGTGCGTAGGTTTCCCAATTACAGTGCAACTACTAAAGTATTCATAACAAAACTCAATGGCCTCTTCAGCAATGTAACGTTCCACCATGCAACCTTTAGAACGATTTCTATTATTGACATATCCTTTAATGACTCACATGTATATCTCAAAAGGATACATCCACCTTAAGTAAGTAGGACCACACAATTGAACCTCTCGAACTAAATGAACACACAAGTGAATCATTATATCAAAAAAAGGAGGAAAATATTTTTCAAGTAGACACAAATTCTCCACAACATTTATCTGTAAAGAGTTTAACTCGCCAATTGATATAGATTTCTTGCTGTTAGACTTTAGCCTAACTTTACCTCAAAACTTAAGTTATAAGGTGAAGGATTTCCCAAGCTTATATGTGCAACGAAAGAAGTGTCTCTAAGCAATATGGGACTTAACATCCCCCCTCCATATCGGCTAGAGTCTGGATTTACAGCACAGTCCAGATTTACGGCACGAGGGCCGATGGGGGCCAGGGAACTAGCTCTGATACCATGTTATAAATTCATGGCCTAACTCCCTCCAAAAGAGCTCTCAAAGAGGAAGGGTTGTCATGACCTTATAACCAGCACTTAGCTGGTTTACCTGGGCTATGTAGGACTTTCAACACTTGCATATTGTATTGAAGAATGAACAAAGAGCAATTATTCATAATCAAACATATTTTGGAAGAATTGACCTAATAGAAACTAGTAATAACTATTGCATTAAGATATAACAGTCATGTGATTTCAATCCATAAAGTTTCTTATCGGTGATAGACACAAAATTTCTTAAGTTGGATGAGTAACCATCAAGAACTTTCACACCCGCCAAACATTTACAAAACACATCTTTCTCTTTTTTTGACATTATATATGATACTTATGGCAAGTATGTTCGATTCTTATCATTTTCCACCTTTGGTATCAATTCAGATTGTATGCCTAGTTTCTTTAAATCTAGTCTTGCTTTAATTTCATCCTTCCTTTTTCCAAGTATATTAAGTAATGTACCAATCAAGCTCTCATATACATTTTTCTCAATGTGCATGACATATAAGATATGACGAATGTGTAGGTTTATCCAATAAGGTAATTCTCAAAATATTGATTTTTTATTCTGATAATCACGATATACTGATTTAGTAACATTTTCATTTTCACCTTTGTTATTAGTTGACCTATTTTGTTTCTCTCTATCAGTGAGTATTCTTTTTTTCATCTTTCTATGTCATTTGAATACCATACCATTCAATTCCCTTAATATTGCAACACCTCGCAAAGGTCTTGGTATAGGATCATGATCTTCTTTACCTCAAAAGGTTTCTTTTGGTATCTAAACTTGTGTCTAGATGGAAAAAATCTTCTATGTCTTCTATAAGAAATCTTTTGTCCGTGAACAAGATAAGTTGCAAAAGTGGCATCACTACAAATAGAGTATCCCATATAACCTTTTTGTTGCATGTCCTGATAAGTTCTCATAGGCAAGAAAATCATTAATTGTCTATAAAAGAACCCCCTCAAGTTAAAGTATTATTCTTTATGTGCATCATAAATATTTACACCATCATTCCATAACATCTTTAAATCATCTATCAAAGGCTACAAATATACATCAATATCAAATCCAGATTGTTTTGGTCCAGAGATCAATAATGTTAACATCATGAATTTTCCTTTCATACACAACCAGGGAGGAAGATTATATGTTATCATAATTACTAGCGAACAGTTATATCTACTACTAAGGGAACTATGTGAATTAATCCATCAATAGTAATGGCAAGACAAAGATTGCGCGGATCAAATGAAAATTGAGGAGATAAATTATCTAATACTTTCGCATTTGGAGAATCACAATGATAACGTAGCACCCATCATTAGATCAATTATTTGAATGCCAAGTCAACATCTTTAATGTCTCTTTACTTTTGAATAACCCTTGAAAGTAAGGAATCGGAGGAAAGTACCAAAGAACCTTTGTAGGCATGCCTTTCTTAGGTGTTGTCTCATTTGTAGCATGCTTCCATCTTGATTCTTTACACACCGGATAATCATCTAATGCATTATATTTTTTCTATAAAGAATGCAATCATTTGGACAAGCATAAATCTTATGATATTACATGCTGAATCAACTAAGAGATTTCTCCACCTAATACATTGAAGATGGCAATTCATTACCCTTAGTAAACATATTTATTAGTACATTTAGTAATTATGTAAATCTCTTGTCAAAAAAAACCATTTTTTGTCTTCACATTGTACAAATGAACCAATTCCAATATTTTAGTGTATTTCTTGCACTCTAGATACGACGATTTTTTGACATCTTGTAAAAGTTTTTTAAAGGTTTTGGGATCATCATCCTAATGTAGTTCACTGCAATAGTATGTAACATATTTTTTGTCTGTACATTCTGATAAGATATATATAATCCACTCATATTCTTATTTATGTCTTGCCATGAGTATTATCAATATTTTCTCTATGATAATACCAACATTTATAACTCAAAAAATACTACTATGGATAAGGTGATACTTAACCTCGTCCACATCATGAAATTTCTTATTCTTACATTTAACACATAGGTATCGAATCATACTAATTTCATTATTACTATTTCTAAGAGCAAATTTAAAAAAACTTTCAACTCCATAAATGTAGTCCTGCTCGATTCTACACTTTGATATCCAAGATTTGTCCATTTAATATTAATGAGATTGAACATATTAAATATGTATCTAACCAATATATTTCAGATATTATTATATATGAATTTTCTAATTATTAAAATATCTATCAAAATATTATATATACATAAAAACCAAAAAATTAATAAACTCATAATAACATTAACAAATTTATAATATTAATAATATATAATACATAAATACATATAATTAATAATGATAAATATTTTATTCATATATATAATAATAAATATTAATAAATCCATTATACATTATATACATATAAATATTTTATATTATATTATATATATATATTATGTACATGTAAATTTTAAGTTTAAAATAAATTAATATATATTAAAAATCTATATACATAAAATTATTAAAATAAATAAATAAAAAAATATTTTCTTATAAGTTGAATAAAAATATACAACCTACATAATACAAAATTTATACACATAATATACATTAAAATATAAAAAATATGAATAACAATTGTATAATAATTCATAAAAATATTTACAAGAATAAATGAAATGACAAAATAAAATAAATAAATGTTTGGTAAGTGAGAAAGTAAAGGAAAATGGGTATAAAAAATTTGAGTATTATGCTAAAAAAATAGTGGATCTAAAAGAGAAATTGGAGAAGAAGAAAACTCACTAAACGATCCCGAACATGATCGGAGGTAGCCAAAAAATGTGAAGAGTAAGAGAAGGACGATCAATTTAATGGTAGCAACTAGGGAAAAGGAAACAATTCGCGATTCTATCTAAAAATGGGAGAGAGAAGAGATAAAAGGGAAAAATATTAAGATAGCGTCGATTGATACGTAGGACGTAGCGTCGGTTGTAAGCTTCAATCAACGCTATACGTGGCTCGCGTCCATTGACACATAGAACCTACGCTACGTCCTACGTATAACATCGATTGACACGTAGAATCGACACTATTTTAAAAAAATTAACTCGATCTTTTAGCGTACCGACTTAAAAATTATTATAAGTTACTTTTGTCCAAAAACCAACTTTAAATCACGACTTAAAAACTCTTTTTTATAATAGTGTATCTAATCAATTTTAAATTATTTAGATTTGGTAACCCATTATTTGTATATACATATAAACTATTAATTTAATTTATATCACTATTTATATATATGTAATCCAATTAATATAATATAAACTTTTGGCTTGTACTTAATCTGCAGAAATTAATTGATTAATTTTTTATAATTTTCATGGCTAATTTGTATTATCTTAGAAAGTAAAAAATTAATTATATCAATAATTTTGTTTCATATATTATACATATTGATTTTACTCCATAATTAATTTAATTAATCTTTTCAAACGTTAAAATAAGAATAGTTTGTGCTGGTTTTACTTTATATTGCTTCAAGCCTCCATTAATATTGTTCATGTTATTACTCCATTGGGTTTATATATGCATAAATTTCAAAAAAAAAAACGTTTAAAATAGGGTATTACAATGACGTTTAGTTGCTTACATATTTCTTATTACAAGATAATTGTATATGTTTTTTATTATTGTTTTATATATTTCAATCTTTTATTTATTCTCATTTACTTCTCTTTCTTTTATGATGACAAATCTAATCTACAATTTCTTGATTTCCATTTTTCATTGGATGAGATTTCAACATTTGATTCACGTATATTAATATTCATTAGTTAGCCATTTTCTATATTACTATATTAAGTTTTATTATTATTATTATTCATGATTTATATTGATTTACATATACGACTTCCATAAGCTTTATAATTAGACTTTAATAAATGGTCTATTATTTGTTAAATTAATGTTAATTTTTTTTTTTATAATCTTAATCACTTTAAACTTTTAATGATTTTGTTCAACATATTTTTGGATTTACATTTGACATAAAAAATATTAAGAAATTTGTTTACATAGGTGTTACGAACACATCTTTGTGTTTATTTATTTATTTATTTTTTAAACAAGGCTCCCTGTATTTCTTGTTTTCTTCGATGAATATAATCAAAATGGATTGAGTAAAAGCATAATATATATTGATTATATTAACATGCAAAATTGATTAAATATTATCCCAATGACTAATTTATGATTCTAACGAATATGATTATAAAATAGGCTTATCTATTTATTTGATCTCTAATTTATTTAAAATATTATAATTTAATCACTAATCTTTCAACTCTTATAATTTACTTCTTAACATTTTTAAATTTGATGAATTTTTAAATTTTCATTAAATTAATTTATTAACATTATAATAACCTATGAAACTTTTTTTAATTCATTTAGTCTCCAAACTATTTTAAAAAATATAATTTAATCCTTAACCTATAATAAAATTTATAAGTTGATCATCAATCTTTCAACTATATGATTGTTAAGTATAATATCATTAAATCAATTTAACATAAATTTATAATTTAGATTAAATTTATCAAATTAAAAAACTTTAAGGGTTAAATTACATGAATTAAAATATTAAATACCAAATTTTAATATTTAATATAGGTTAGAGGACAATCCTACAAAATTTTATAGGTTTTATACTAATTTCGTTGAAAAAAAATCAATGCCTATTTATATACTAAATTAGCATTTGAAGTTGTGATCAGATATATTTGTCATAAATAAATGAATATATCTTAAGTTCTAAGATAGAAATTATGAAATAGTTATTTAATAATGATGGTTACTTTTTTAATGAAATGTTGACTTACATGTCTCACTAGGTAGATTAAGACGTCTCAACCCTCTTGTTATTCAACTAAAAATACTACTAAATATAGAAAAAAATATAAATAAAGTGATTCTTAATAAAATTTATAATTAGACTCATCCTATAACTGAAAAAGCTTGTAAAATGCTACTTAATTATGCTTATATTATTGCACATATTTCTTTATCAAATATATAACACATATATGTAAATTTATAGTTGAATGAAATTAACCCCACGTTTGATTGGAGGGAATGGAATGGAATCAGAATTGATTCCTTCCATTTTGTGTGTTTGGTTGGACAGAATAGAGGACGGAATGGAATCAGATTACTAAAAGAGAAGGAATCACAATTCCTTCTCCTCCCCTTGGTAATCATAATTCCTTCCCATCTAAACTTTTTTTTTCCAATTTTACCCTCACTTAAAATATAACCTTAAACTCAAATCCCAATTTCTCAAACCCAAAATTCCGAAACCCTAAACCCTAAACCTAAAATTCCAAAACCCAAAACCTAAAATTTTAAAACCCTAAACCCTAAATCTCTAAACCCTAAATCCCTAAACCCTAAATCCTAAACCTTAAAACATAAATCCCAAAACCCAAAACCCTAAAACATAAATCCCAAAACCCTAAACCCCAAATCCCTAAACCCTAAACCCTAAACCTTAAAACATAAATCCCATAATCATAAACCCTAAACCCCAAATTCTAAACCCTAAAACCTTAAACCCCAAATCCCTAAACCCTAAACCCTAAACCTTAAAACATAAATACAAAAACCCAAAACCCTAAAACATAAATCCCAAAACCCCAAATTCCAAATCCTAAAACTCTAAACCCTAAATCCAAAATTCTAAAACCCTAAACCATTTTTAGAAAAATAATAATTTTAACCCTAAACCTTAACCTACAAATATAACCCCAAACCCTAAATCCCTAAACCCTAAATCCCACATCCCAAACCTCAAAACCCTAAACCCTATTTAGAAAAATAATAATTTTAATAATATATTTCTTTTTAATTAAGTAATAATTATTTAGAAAAATAATAATTTCAATAATATATTTTGTGTGACGAAAAAATAGTAATTAAATGACATTATTTGAATTTTACAGCATGTTATTAAGATCATTTACAGCTTTTTTCATTCCATTCCAATGGCAAACCAAATACTGTAATCTTGATTCCGAGTTTGATTCCAATGGTCAAACCAAACAAAATTGTTTCCATTCCATTCCATTCCATTCCCATTCCCATTCCCATTCCCATTCCATTCCATTCCATTCCATTCCATTCCATTCCACGAAACAAACACCACCTAATAATAAAACTTATTTATCATATTTTAGGTGTTCAAACTAGCCTAATAAGTGAATGGCACGTTAGAATATCCCATCTCACGGTCATATATATTATGACTCATTTAGATCATTAATATGTAAGAGATCAAAATAAATTAAAAGATTACATAAAATGACTTATAGATTATTACCTTGGTGATTTCTTGTAATAAATTGGATTATATACAATGAAACTATTTATATTTTGTTTTGCTTTCTTGTTTACAATTTTTTTTTTTTGTTTTAGTATTATATATTTCATTATTTTCATTTATATTATTTATTTATTTATAAATACTTATTAAAACAAAATAAATGAGCACGAAACTCAATGGATTTGAAAAGAATGATAAAAGACATTTTTGTTCCGAAGACATAAAACACCATTTTTTTTTTTGAGATATATTTTGCCAAACACTAGTCCAAAATTAATTTGCCACTAAATTAACTAAATTGATTATGGCTTGAAATCCATACAAAAATGTACATTATATGACCACAAATATGATGAAATAGAAGCTCAAAAATGATAAAACTCTGAAGAATGTTAATTGATTATTTAAATCTTGAAAAAAAATAAAAAAGATCCCTAATTTTAACGATTACTTAAACCTGTTTATTATAAGTTTTAATGATATTATTTTTTATAATTTTACTTCATCTTTTATTACTAAATAATTATATATAAACTATATGTTTCTAAAAGAATATGATCTCACACTTCAAAATGATTAATTATTAGATATAAAAATATTATACATCCTATTTTCATTGTGGGAACATGAAAATTAAGGCTCAAACCCAGCAATTATATTTCAATGTTATTAGTGACAGATTTCAACTGCTTTATTTATATCCTATTATACTAACTCAAACATAAGATAGGTCATTCCACAGAAGTTAATGTGTTAGATTTAAAAAATTAAACATTTGAATGGTGTGAATATCTAAAAATTATTTCCTGCCATTAGGGGGAGGAATATGTATAATGGCGAGAAATTTCTAAAAATGCATTAATGTATTAAACAAGAAGTTCAATAAATTACTCGATGATAGAATATTATATTATGAATGCATTGATAGAAGAAAAGGACTTATCATATATATATTAGCTACAAAAAGCTCGAGCATATAGCTAATAAGACAATCTAGTAATAACTGATTATAAATTGTCAAAACATACAAAATATACTCATTCTCTGCTCTCTCATTTTGTATCTTACCATTATATACTTTTATAACATAACCCTCCATAGACAAGTTTGTTACTATAAAGGTAACCATGTTTAAAAACTAGTATCCTTTTTCACCAATATTTTTAAAGAATTCCAATTTAAAACCTTTGTCTGTTAAATAATTTCAAAATTAATAATTGAGTTTAATTCAAAAAAATTAGCCTCACATGATTCACATTTGACATAAAAGAGGCATTTTCCTCCTTTCATGTGAGACTAGAATTATTTAACATGGGATGTAGCAGCCAAATTCCTCAAATTAAACTCATATACTATTCAAAATTGTTAATTTTGGAACCGATTAATAAATAGGGTACTAGATTGAAACTCTTACAAAACATGAATGAAAAGAATAGAGACTGATTCTTTAAACTATAACAATCCTAACTTATTATATATCACTGTGTTTAAGCCAAATTAAATGAAACCAGTGCGTTAAAGTGGCATGATGCAGCAGCAGAAACAAGTCAATATGTAGAGCAACAACCGCAAATCAAAAGACTTAATATGAAGATATTGTATCAAGTATCTACATGAACTGAATTAGGTTACTCAGTAGTCAAATTAGTGTAATTCCAAGTTCTAAAGTCCCATTTCCTTGCCATTTTCAATTTCTGAGACAAGATCTAAGTCCTCCTCAGTGTGGCACAAACTCAAAACCTACTATCAAATTCTAGCTTCTTTGGTTAACAAAATTAAAATCTAGTGCAAACCCCACTCAACTACAGCATAACCACATTTCTGAACAAGATACTCCTTCGACTTCTGCTAGTGCAGCTAACCATGTAAACAAGTTCTTACCTTTGTACAGGGGAGGTTGCTGATCCACCAGCTTATGCAGACCAATACTCTTGAGGGTAGCATACGTCACAAAAATCAAATCTCTAAATCAAGTGGAATAATGTATGTTATGCCATCAAGCTAAGCAACCATGCTACATAAGTCTCAAACACTTTTAAGGAATTAGCTCTACTACAAACCATGAGGTATCCAGAAAACTATAGATAAAGAATCCCGGGGAGTTAGAATTAACGTTTACAAACCTAGCTCCAGCCAAACTACAAAGAAAAATTCATGGACCTCATGTAAACTCTTCAACAAAACAAGTTTTATTTCCCTTCTTTATTCATGGAATTCTTAATCAATAACGCAATCAAAATGAGAAATATTTAAAAGAATATGAATACAAAGAGTAAGCACCAGTAAGATATCTGGCGAAACGTTAATAACTACCAGACCGAGATTCACATGCCATTGAAATAGTTATCATTATAAAAAACACTGACATCAAATTAGCAGAAAGGAATACCATAAATATAAGGAAACGTGAACATGATGGCAGATATGACAATCCAAGCAACATGTAGACAACACTGATTTTTTTTTTTTTTGAACGAGTGCAAACAACATTGATGGAGAACCTAATTTATTTTTTCCCTTTTTTCAAAACAAAATTATAAAATAAAACCATCAAATTATAGTAAATTAATGTTTGCTACTACTAGCAGTTTCAAGAAGATAAGTTATAACCAAAGTAATTCGGAGCATCACGGGAAAGGAGTTGTTGGGCAACAAACTTAAAATAAGATAGAAACATAGTTATCTCCCTCAAAAGTCTACTTATTGCCCATCATTTCTCAAGAAAGTTACTCACCGTTTTAAAAACATATGATGGGAAGAAAAGTACTAATTAAAATTAAAAATAAAAATACAGGTTTGAGAATAAGGTCTTTGTAGTAAGAAAACAGTAACATTTCACTACAAATTTAAAGATGTCGTTTGCAAGACTGCCTCGAACTTCAGAAGAATCACCAGAGTCCAAAATAAAATGAGTGATGCACTTATGAGGACATCTGCACAATGAATACATAGAGCATAAAAAGACTAATTTCAAATTCTGTATTTACATCAGCATAAACAAAAAATACATACAGCTATAAATCCATACCTTTGATGATGTAAACCAAATTTTTAAATGGTCAGTAAGATACTTTTAACAAACTAGAAGTTTGAGCTGGGTAATGTTTTCACATGAGTGAAATCAAAACAACCACAGAATATTATAAGGATTTAAAACGCAAGCCAAGGAACAAAAGCAAACAACAAAATGAAAGGGCCCAAACTAACGAAAAGAACAGTTTGGTAGCACAATAAATTAAGGGAAGAAAAAAGCATGTGAAGGACAGAAGTAATGATGTTATGCTGCATATGAAATCATCATCATAGGGTATTGAGGTAGGAATCATAAAAATACCAATTGAACAACCTAAGACAGCTAGAATAGAACCAAGCTCACTGCAAGTGATATTAGAGCTTCAGCTACTTCTAAGATAATGCAGAACATTGGCAGAACAAGGGCTTTCACAGTGAAAATATTAATGCAAAAATAAGGAAATCTTGATGTAAATCCAACTTGAATAGCCACAAAATAAAGATTCGGAATGCTGAGTGGATCCCCAGTATAATAAGAAGAGAAGATCATAGACAGAAATTACACAATTTACATTGAAATAGAGATACATTTGGCATAATAGACAGCTCAAGTGCAGTACCCCTCAGTCCATCACAACATTGCTTGGACAAACGGGTAACATTTTATTCACCTCTCCCAATGATAAATTGGATACTAACATAATCTAAAGTAGTCTAAACAAGTAATTAGCCTCTTCTACCATTAGGCCAATATATTGAACACTTTTCCATGTAATAAGCAAAAAGAGGTAAACTCAGCTATGAAGATAATAATTGGCATGCACACAAATACATTAGAAATAGGCATGCATGCATAAAGGTACATAAACTCAAGTCCCATGGCCTAATGTCAACCATTTGTACATATGATCGTACAATAGCCTGAAGTCTAACAAACCTACAGACTACAGCAATGGTATTTAAAAAAAACAGATTTACCAGCAAATGGAAAATGTTATAATTGCCTACACAGCAGCCCACAGTTTCTAAAAAGCTTTGTAATAATGCATGCTCAAAATGGGAAAGGAAAGAGAGAGAGAGAGAGAGAGAAGATCAAACTAATTCCAAATGAATACAAATTATTAAGAAAGAAAAACTAGAACAAGGTCTTCTATGCAGTCATATGCACACAATACTATCATAGAAAAACACACCAATACATTAGAAATAGGCATGCATGCATAAAGGTACATAAACTCAAGTCTCATGGCCTAATGTCAACCATTTGTACATATGATCATACAATAGCCTGAAGTCTAACGAACCTACAGACTACAGCAATGGTATTTAAAAAAAAAACAGATTTACCAGCAAATGGAAAATGTTATAATTGCCTACACAGCAGCCCACAGTTTCTAAAAAGCTTTGTAATAATGCATGCTCAAAATGGGAAAGGAAAAGGGGAGAGAGAAAGAGAGAGAAAGAGAAGATCAAACTAATTCCAAATGAATACAAATTATTAAGAAAGAAAAACTAGAACAAGGTCTTCTATGCAGTCATATGCACACAATACTATCATAGAAAAGCACACCATCAACACTTTAATGTCTCATCTTATAATTAACAATTTAATACCAAAAAACCAAGATAAATGCATCATGCTTTCAAAGAGACCAAATTCTGAAAACTTCTTTTACTAGACATGACAAAGTCATCTTAGTCAACATTGATATTAATTAAAACTGCTTCCACAAATACTGTATTGGTTTTACTTTTACGTAATCCTGAGTAAGAATGTTAAAATATGCAGATCCATAATATCTAAAAAACTTTAAATTACCAAAGGTGAGCTCCACCCCACCCAATTAAAAAAAAGCACCATGCCAATACAAACCTAATACTAATACATACCATAACTCTTTTCTATATATGCAAACACATATACAACAATGAGTAACAAGCACGTAATAAATTATATGAACAGTGAATGAGTTTTACCAGGCGTACCTGATGATAACCTAATGACCCATGTATGGTGCACCAGGGCCTGGATGAGGTCTAACACTGCTGCTTTGTCCCATTTGTGGATTCTGGTACCCACCCTGCATCATTGGCTGATTACCATAGTTCCCAACAGGCTGATTCGAGTAACCAGCTGGTGGAACACCCTGGCTTGCTGGCGGAGCACCAAAAGCTCCCATCATATTACCAATTCCCAACCCAGCTCCCTGGGATGCAATCAATGCAGACAATGCCTGCCCGAGTGCCGGGTTCAGACCCTGGGCTGGGTTGAAAGCCCCTGGTCCAGCTGGAGCCATCAAATGCCCTGAAGCTGTGGATGCACGGCCAGAGTTATACTTGTTCTTATCCTTTCTCGAATGGTAGTGTGGTTGGTTTTGATGATGATGTTGATGATGGGAGTACCCCTTGGTTGGCTTGGGACCATCTACAGCCTTCTGGCAATGTAATGTATGTCCCTCAAAGTTCTTATGAGGTTCTTCAAGGGCCTTCCTCGCACTCTCTATGGATTTATAAACAAATAGTGCAAAACCTTTTGGCTTCCCTGTGTGCTTATCCAACCCAAGTGGCCCATCTTCGATCTCCCCAAACTGCTTGAAGAACTCAAGCAGCCTCTGGGAATCAACCTCCGCAGAAACATTACTAACAAAAATCTTCCGCTGAGTGTATTCAGATACCGGAGGGACCACCGGCGGTGGTGCTGGGACAGGTCCTGTCGAAGCTAGCTGGCAAGAAGTGGTTCTATTACCAATCTTCTTCTGTGGCTGTATCAGAGCCTTATTAGCACCACTGCGATGCTTAAAAAGAATAAAAGCATAACCTTTTGCCTTTCCAGAGACTTTGTCCGTTACACACTTGCAATCCTCAATCTCACCATATTCACCGAACTCAGAGATTAGGGTTTCAGCAGTGGTATCCCAACCGAGACCATGAACGAAGATTTTGCGATGAGCGGGGTCTTTATCAGCCATCTCACGAACGCTATCGATAAATTTTGGGTACTTCTCGGCCGCTTTCCTAACGAGAATCAAAAGTTGTTCCTTCGAAAAAGGTTCAAGAAGATTCTCCAAGGGTTCGTCACCTGCATCCTCCTCTACGTTGTACTCTTCCTCTGATCCTCCTCCATTTGTCTCAGGTTGAGCTCCTGTAGATGAAACAATAACGTTTTGGTTTTGCTCTTGTTTTTCTTGGGACAGCTCTTGCCCTTCTTGTTCTTCTCCTTCTTGTTCTTCTCCTTCTTGTTCTTCTCCTTCTTGTTCTTCATCTTCGTTCGTACCATCTACAGCCATGTGCTGGGGTCCTTGGTGTTCAATTTCGTCTTCAATTTGTACTTGTTCATCACCTTGGAGCTGGGTTTCCTCGAAAGTAGGCTCAGGCTGAGAAGGTGGTTGTTGCTGTGCTTGTTCGCCTTCCGATTCAGGGGTTACGGTGGTTTGGGACTCGGAGGATCGGAGCTTTCGCTTCTTGGCCATGGCGGACTAGAACAATTTAGGGATTCGTTTGTATTAATGAATTAGGGCTTTCTTTGGCACAAGCCGAACACAAAGATGATTTATTTTGGACTATTTAAATTGCAAGTAAAATAAAGCTTATTTTTAAAAAAAAATTGTATTAAAAAAACGGGGGAAAGTATAACCGGTATTTCTTATTTTAACATATTTTTTTTAAGTATATTTTTAATTTTTATAGAAGTAATTTTAATATTCTCAACTTTTTAGTTAATATCATTAATATTTTTGAATATTTAACGTAATTAGTTTTCTTTTTTATAATTTTGATACTAAATTATGGTTAATTGTTAGTTCATATATATTATTATTTAAAAATAAACATTTAGTCTTTTTATTAAAATATTGTTTTATTTTTACAATTTTTTATGTTTATTTCATAAAGACTCATAGTTAGTTTCTTTGTATCTATTTTCATATATCAATTTTATAAATATTATAAATAAATTTTAATTATTTAACATCCTTAATTGATTTAGTATTATAATTATCATACATGTATTTAATATATCCACTACGATATTCTTTCATGTTGTTTGTCTTCTTTTATTACACCTAACATATCTATACTTGCTCAAGTCTTTATACTTTCCTTTTAATGGTGAATCATTTATAAAGTATTCAAATTAAACTTATTAGAAAATAAAATAAAAACATCTACACTTATTTTATTCATAAATTAATAATTATTAAATTTTAAAATTCAATTAAAAACCTTAAAAAAAAATTTATCACTCATAATTTATAGATACATAATTGTTAAATAAATAATTTTTAAAATAAAGAAGTTTCTATTATTGAAGCTATATCCAATTAATAAAAATAATAGTTTTTTATAAGATAAAAAATCCTTGTTTATAATAAAAATAAATCACTATTTTACAAATACTTTAATACTTCACCTAAGTTCTTACTTTTAGCTTTTTAATCTAAGCTTTTTATTTCCTTAGTGTGATCTAGCCACTGAAGATGTAAGTTCTACATCTTTATTCCTATTTATCGTTTTCTACATTAATCATTTTGATGACGTAACTTCGTCTTCTTGATTTTTAATACAGTAAATGTATTTTTTATCCTTAATCGTTTTTTTGACGTAAAAATAAAACATCTTTATTGTTTTTTTGACAAATTTATAGATTATTACTATTAAAATTTGTTTCAAACTTACTAATTTTTTCACCATCTTCTTTAATGATAGCTATATTATTAGGAGAAGTGATTATAATCTTACTAATTAAGTCATTTATTTTGACTTCAAAAGAATTATCAATTTTTATATAATCATAATAAATTTGACTTAGCATATATTCTCTTATAATCAAAGTTTATCTATATTGAATCATTTTTTTGGAAGTGTCATTTGTTTTGTGACTTCCTTATTAATGTTAGAAATATATAATTTTATAAAATGATAGAGAATGACACAATCTTTTTTATTGCATTTCATAGGTGAAATAAAAAATCTAAAATGGACATGCTTGTCACATGTTCTGATCTTCTTTCCGAAGCTCTTGATAGCCTTCTTCAAATTTTCAAAAAATTGAAAATAATTTAATTCATTTTAATTAATGTTTGGATATAGGTTCTCAATTATGTATGCATGGAAAGCTTTATAAATAAAAGTTTTATCAGTTTCTTCAAGAATATTAAATTTATTACCCATAGGGAATTCTTTTTCTATGGTGTAAAATTTCAAATCTTCGATATGTTTCACAGTAGATTTTCTAACTAAGTTATAAAGATTCTGCAATTGTAGTTTACTTAAATTACTATATTAATATTTTTCACCTTCAATGAAAAATGTATTCTTGGGGTGTTTTCCTAAATAGTATTGGTGGTTGTACTATCTTTACTATCTTTGTGGGAGGCTTTTCTCTAAATAGTACTAGTGGTCGTACTAGTGGTCGTACTATCTTTCCTAAGGACTTTAACATGCTTAGTTGCGATAATTGTTGTTGTAATGTTGCAAAGTAGTTTTAAATTATGTCATTTAGAGTTATTAGTTTTAGGATTCTATAGTTGGCATAACTATGTTAAGCTTTTATTCTATTAGTAAAAACTCTATAAGTTATTCTACTAAATCTGATAATATTTTTACTTGTTTCAGGTCAGTTGTTGTAAATTCTTTATTTTGGACTATTATAGACTACATAAATCTTTTTTCTGGTTTTCTTTTTCTACTCCTTAAGCCCAACTAAGCTATTTTTTTCTATTCAAAATGTTACTCTTTTTTGAACTATTAAGTTCTTACTTCTCATTTTAAATTCTTTCTTCAGAATTTTTACCTTTATTATAATAAATCCCAGATGAGGATTCCTATTTAGAGTTTTTAGACTCTAATGTTCATTTTGAACTGTTAAGTTCTTCCTATTTAATTATTTCTCCAAAAGAGACTTCTTTAGGTATAGAACATCGAGTTGACATAAAGAATTTTTATCTCCTTTTTCCTTTAACTTGATATTGGTATCAAGATGTTTCATTCTTGTGAAAACAAAAATTGTTAAATGTATTAATTCTCTTGTAAGGGCTTCTGCTAAACTATTATTGTTTTCTGGAAGATGTTCAATATCAAAATTATAGTAGTTAAGCCACTATTTTCATCTGACTAAACTTCCTTGTTGATAATCAGCCATAATATTAGTTCTTAAAAAATAATTAAAATTCTTATTATCGATTGTCATAATAAATCTTGAACTTATTACATATATTGCAAATTTTTTAATAGTTTTTTGGACAGTTAAGTATTCATTTTCATTACTATAATAATTTAATTTTGGACCATGTAAAGATCCTAATGCATATCTACAAATATATTTACATTTATCATCTACATGTGAAGTATTTGCTTCAATTATAATTTTATCAACTAGATCTGGATGATATGAAGTTGATATGCTTTTACCTTATCATATACAAAGTATTTTGTTCTATCTATTTTCAAACATGATATTTTTTATTTTTTTTGTAAGAGTTTTATCATTTCAACAAATTTCTTGACTTATGATTCAATATACGTTAAACATCTTAAAAATATTTGTAATTGATTTTTATCTTTGTATTTATGTTTTTTATCTTTAATTTTTTGCTCACCAATTATTATTTTCTTCTTAGAAAATACGATGTCTCACTACTATAAAATTGATATATGGCCTTAGTTTTTAACCATGATCATAAATCTATGGCTACAGTTATAAAAATTGAGGCCTAAATGAGAGATACCATAGACACACCATTTGGTCAGCGTCTTTTATAAGACCGAGGCCATAAATATACAATTTAGTCACGGCCTAATAAAAAATTGAGGCCAAAGACATACCATTTGGTCTCGTTCTTTTCTAAGACTATGACCATATACATACCATTTTGTCACAATCTTATAAAATACAAAGGCAATAAACATATGATTTGGTCATGGTCTTTAAAAGACCGAGGTCATAGACATATATTTGGTCTCAATCTTATTAAAAATTAAGGCTATAGACATAATATTTGGTCACGGTCTTTAAAAGACCAAGGTCCTAAGAAAACATTTGGTCTTAGTCTTATAAAAGACCGAGGCCATAGACATACCATTTGATCACAATCTTTAAAAGACCAAGACCAAATTATATGTCTATAGCCTCAGTCTTTTTATAAAATCATGACTAAATGATATGTCTATTATCTCAGCTACACTTAAAATGTGACCATATATATCTCAATTAACCCCATTTTCAATATAAATTACAATAAATTTATCAATTATAATATTAAAAGTTCTATTATATTAAAATTAAGAATGCAATTATATTTTAGAGTTTATACACTAAAACATAATAAAGTCTTAGTAGCTAGCTAAGTAAAGTATTTTAAAATATGAAATACATGCAAAACAATTTGGTCATTCTAACATCAGGGCTAACAAATGTTTTGAAAGATACGAAAGATGAATAAGAGACTTACTTCCCCAGAACCAAGGAATAAGATGGTGTGCTCAGTAAGGGTACCACCAATTAACTTCAGTGCCACAACAAATCCTGCAAGAATAATAGACGTTGTACCCTACAAAAGTAGGACATAACATCATATAAATGGTTGTTTTTAGAAGTAATGTAATGTGTCTGCACATGTCCTATATTTCTTAGGAAGCTAAGTGGTGATATACTTATATGGGATGAGCATTCTCTAAATGGCATAACGTATTTTGGGGTTTCTTCCTTGAAGTAAAGCCATGAGGTCCTGCTGAACTGTCAAGTCATAGATGTGGGTCCACTGAACTTATAGTTATGGACCAAAGTGGATAATTTCAT
Source organism: Hippophae rhamnoides (assembly GCA_033030585.1). Lineage (NCBI taxonomy): Eukaryota > Viridiplantae > Streptophyta > Magnoliopsida > Rosales > Elaeagnaceae > Hippophae > Hippophae rhamnoides. The sequence goes on from CM065431.1 coordinate 14,000,509, forward strand.
ACCACATGGAATGGTGCCCTGCTATAAAGAGACGGATTTCTATCCTACATCAGTTGGTATCAGAGTCATGATTCTATTGGACCATATAGGCTTGCGTTCTTACGAGGATGTAAGACTTCCTAAGTGAGGGTGTATGATATAATGTGTCTGCACATGTCCCACATTACTTTGAAAGTTAAGTGATGATGTGCTTATAAGGAGTGAGCACTCTCTAAATGGCATGACGTGTTTTGGGGTTTCTCCTTAAAAGTAAAGCTGTGAGGTCTCGTTAAACTGTCAAGTTATGGCTATGAGTCCGCTAAACTTACAGTCATGGGAAATAAAAGTTTAATCAGTATTCTATACCTATATATCATTATGAAGATGAGATGATTGGTCCCATATTGTGACAAGAAATGAATATAGTACCTCACCAGTACCTTAACTCTTACCTACTATCCAAAAAAGAGTTCCATAATTCAATTTGAAATTGCTCAAATACTTAACAATATGGTCGCTAATAAAATAGTGATTTTTGGTGTCAAAAATTTAGCCTCAATCTTTTCATAAATCGAGGCCATAGGGTTTTGGTCACAGTCTAATAAAAATCAAGGCTATAGTGTATACATATAGCCTCAATTTTTATCAGTAATCATGACCATAAGTTAAACTACAAAAACTAATTAAATATAAATAAACTTATATAATCACGATTATTAAATAACTATGATCTAATTAAAATAACATAGTTCCCAGTCTTTTTAAAATCGAAATCAAATAATATATTATGTGTGTTATTCATTTAAAAAAATAAAAAAATTACTTTACAATTTTTTCATTACTATATTAATTTAATTTCTTGTATTTCTACATCATACACCAAATTTCTCTATTAATTTTTTTTCCTTTTTCTCTCCCAATTTTTTTTTCTTCCCTTTTTTTCTTTTCCCTCTCTTTTTTCCCCTTTTCCCCCTTTTACACAAGCTAGCGATCATATTCCCGTCTCTTCTTCCTTTTCCATTCTCACGCACCTCCCATCATCGATCATTTCTTTTCCTTATCGCTGGCGACCCACCTCCAACCTTACCCATGTCTGCTTCTTCCCAACCTTGGTTTTATTTACCTAGCTCGTAGATTCTAGCCTTTCATTATCAGGTAGCTCCATTACTTCTCGTGAGCCTCTAACTCAGTCGGTGCCTATGCTTGTTCCCAACTATCCCTCAACCTCAACTGGATCCTTCATGCAACTTAATCAATCAATAACTATTAGCATATTAGATCTATATTTTTCTTAGTCTCCAAGCGAAGCAAAGTCAATGAATAAAAAATCTACCCAATCTCATATTGATTTTCGAATATAAGTAAGTCTTAATTTGCTTCTCGTTTTGTTTTTAGATTCTCCATTAAATCACCTTCAATGAATCTATTATGACTATGACCATTATTTCCTTTTGGTTTATGGTAGCTTTTGATGTTTTATTTTCTGGTTCACCTTTACAAATTGCAACCTCAACCAATTTTGGATAGTTTAGAATGCATGCTTCAAAATTAACATATTAATTTATCCATATTCGTGTGAGAATTATTCTTTTTTGATAACATTAATTTGTCCATATTTATGCCAATACATATATTCGGACCCATAATTTTAGTTTTTAAGTTCTTATCTTCAATTTGAAATTAAAATCCTCAAATATTTGAGCTGGCCCTATTGTAATGCATAGAAAAACTAACCTCTTCCATCACTTCCATGTCCGAGGAATTTGAAAATCCAAAAAAATGAAAAAAAGATGGAAACCATGTCATTTTGGGATGGGGAAATATGATGTGGGCCTAAATAGGATGAGTTTGTTTTAGGATTTATTTCATCATCACATTATAATTATATTTGTCCCACCAATGCATTTTTAGCATGACATGAACCCACAACCTAAAGGAAAAACAAAAGAATACCATAATTTAGACTTATTTGCCAACACTACTCTGAATTGTTTCATTTCATACAAGATTTGTGTGATTTAAATAATTTTTAAAAATACAGGTTCTTTCAAAGCTTAAGTAGTTAATATAGTCAAAAGTAATGTTAATGGTTAATCTCTTATCTTGTTGAATTGCATGCGCTACATTTTATCCATCCACTTGTGGTGAGCTTGTGATGGTTGTAATATTGAACATTTCATTTTTTCCTTTTGCAAATGGGTGTGTGAAGGTGTAGCCCTCGTTTTATGGTAAGGATTTTGTATATAAACATTTGAAAGGTTGGTCCTTTTTTTAATTGAGCATTTGGTGCATAATAATTTCATTGGAAATAGTAAGAAGGTTATTCTAGTGGAAGGTTATTTTAGTGGAACTCATTTAATAGTTGATGGCCTAAATATGCTTAAATGCTTCTTCTCTTTGTGATTTTTTGAATATCCATCCATCCCTTAAGACTTTTTTTCGAAGATTAGCTGTTATTACTAATTTATAATCTAGATCAAAGGCAAACAATCTCATACCCATTTTGATACTAGCCACAAAAAATGTATATAATAGTCTTATTGTCTTATATAAGAATTTAGCATGCCAAATACATACATAATATTACTTTTTAGATTATAATATGTATTAAGTTGTATCATTTAGAATGGATAAGTCTTGGGGTACTAAAGCCAAAATGTCACAAGAGTATTTGGAAGGAGTAAATGTGTTTTTTGAATTTTGCTTGGATCAATGTCGTAGATGAGTAGCCTATTCGATGTCCTTGTAATGATTGCATAACACATAGAATTTTAAAAAATTGATGATATACGATATCATCTTATTTGTAACAGGATTATTCAAACTTATACAAATTGGTATATCCATAGGGAATCCCCAATTCAAGAGGATGATGAAACAAACACATCATTGAAGCATCAGTTCACATCCACACATATGGAGGATTCCTCCATTGAAATGGTAAATGCAATAGAAAATGAACCCAACATCAATCTTGATGAATTTAATAAGTTGTTAGAAGATGCAGAGAAGTCGTTTTATCACGGTTGTACAAATTTTACCAAGTTGTCTGCAATGGTGAATTTATACAACCTTAAAGTGAAACATGGATTCCATGATGCAAGGTTCACTTTTATATTAAAGTTAACTCATGAAATGCTCCTAAAGATAAATGAGTTGCCTACTTGTACGTATGAAGTGAAAAAACATTGAGTAAGGTTGGTATGAAGTATGTAAAGATTCACCCTTGTTAAAATGATTGTATCCTTTATAGGAAACAAAATTCAAAATGCTACTTAATATCCAGAGTGTGGTACTTCAAGGTGAAAGCCTACATCAAATGATAACGAAGTAAAAAAAAGAGTGACAACTAAAGTGCTTTGGTACTTTCTGCCAATACCTCGTTTTAAAAGAATGTTTAAAAGTAAAGAGACATCAAAGATGTTGATGTGGCATGCAGAGAACATGGATGATATTTTGCATCATCTAGTAGATTCCCCGTGTTGGAAGGTAATAGATGAAAAGTGGCCAGATTTTAAGTCGGAGCCTAAGAACTTACCTCTTGCTATTGTTGTTGACGGGATCAACCCCCACATCAATCTAAGTAGTAGATACAGTTGTTGGCCAATGATTACTATCACATATAACCTTCCTCCTTAGTTATGCATGAAAAAGGAAGTTTATGATGCTTTCCATGTTAAACTAGACCAAAACAGCCAAGTAATGACATTGATGTGTACGACTCATACAAAGAAGAGTACTTCAATATTAAAGCAGTGGTATTGTGGACAATAAATGATTTTTTGGCTTATGAAAATTTGTTTGGACATGTGACCAAAAGGTACAATACATGTCCAGTATGCATTGAGAAAACCCGTGCCCAATATCTATTAGATTCAAAAAATCATTTCTTTTCCTAGACATACCTGATTCATACCAAAAATGCATAAGTTTCGATCTTGAAATAAAGTTGTAAGTGATAATGAAGTAGAAGATACTTCGGTGCCCTTGTAGGGAGAAAAAGTGTTACACAAATTCTTGGGTATGATATTCAATAAGTTGGGAAAGTGGTAGTTAGTGCTGAAAGTAACAGCTAAATAACAAGGAAAATTAATAGTAGAAGGAAAAAGAAAAAGGTAAACTAGGAAAAATAAAATTCAAAATTATTGCAAAGAAGAAGACAAAAAATAAAAATGGTGACAAATATTGGAAGAAAATGTCAATCTTTTGGAAGTTGCCTTATTGATAATCATTACCTGTATACCATATGTTAGATATGGTGCACATAGAAAAGAATGTATGTGATAATCTAATTGGAACACTTCTTGATATTCCTTTAAAAATAAAGAATGATATTACTGTACGTTTAGATCTAAAATAGTTGGGAATTAGAAAAGAATTGGCACCAATTAATAAGGGATCACAATCAAGTTTCCTCCTGCTTGTTTTACACTTTCTAGGGATGAAAATACAACATTTTACAAATGTTTATTGGGATTGAAATTTCCCGAAGGTTACTCATCAAATATCAAAAACTTAGTATCAATACAAGACTTAAAGATATATGGTTTAAAATCACATGATTGTTATGATCTTATGAAAAAATTGTTACCGGTGGAAATTAGATCAATTCTCCCAAAGCATGTTCATCGTGAAATCACTCGTCTTTGCTTTTTCTTCAATTCCATTTACAAGAAGAAAATTATAGAAGCTTAGCTACATAAACTACAAGTTAAACTTGTTGAGATGTTGTGCTTACTTGAAAAATATTTTCCACCTTCATTTGTTGATATCATGGTTCCCTGAACTATTCACCTTGTTAGAGAAGTGCAGTTATATGGTTCTGTATACATGCGATGGATGTATCCATTTGAAAGATTCAAGAAGTTTTTGAAAGGTTATGTTCATAATCACAATCGACCATAGGGGTGCATAGTTGAGTGTTATATTGCAGAAGAAGCTATTAAGTTTTGCTCTGAGTATCTAACTGATGTATCCTCAACCTAGGTTTTCTTTGAGTGGTGGTTTAGTGGATATTGGTGAACCAATAAGTTCAGGTTCAGTTGAAACCATCATACAAGTTCAATGGGAACAAAGCCATTGTTTGGTGCTTACAAATAATGATGAGATTGAACCATACATAAAGTAAAAACAGTGTCATGTATTATGCATTTGACAATTGCTTAAATTATCTTTTCATATGTTCAATCATATTACTCTAAATTAATAGGATGTATATAGATATGTTAAAGGTATATCCTAATAATAGGAGAAAATGGGAGAAATGGTTTCAAGATGAACATAATTGTAATTTTATTTATTGATTTCTAGATAAAGTTATGGACGAGTTAAGTCTCCCTAATAATTTCATCGCAAAAACTATAAGGTGGCTGGTAAATAGGCTGCGGTATGATGTTATCAAGTATCCTAGATATGTTATAAATGGTTTTCGATTTACAACAAAGGCAAGGGATGAAATTCGTGTTAATCAAAATAGTATGGTTATGTTAAATGCTTAAAATTTGCAATTTGCAAGTTTTAAGGATAAGAACCTGATACTATCTGAAAAAATGTATTATGGAGTTATTCAAAAAGTTTGGAAGTTAGAATATCATATGTTTTGTGTTTCAATATTCTTATGTAACTCGGTTGACGATAATCAAAATGCAATTTGTAAGAGTGATTTAGGATTAACTCTTGTTGACCATGATGAATGAGTACTCATTCATCATGGCTTCTCATGTTAATCGATGAGCATGACCGACATCGGGTTAGCAATACCTATCCTACAAATACTTTGATTTTATATTTGTAAAACTCTCGCAAGTACATGAATCATTTTATAGAAATGACAAGTATACTCTCAAGGTCAATCTAAGGAAGGAATATATGTGGTTTTTAATTTACTATTCTAACTTTTAAAAACAAAATTAAATCCTAAACATTCTGTCATAATATTTTGATTAGTGTTTCCTAAACTAATAACATAAAGAATAAACATAGATATAAATTCAATAAATAATTATATAAATTTTTATCATTCATAACAGTAGAGTATTTAAGGATAAAATAATTAAGTTAATTATGTTTGCTCATATTATTTAGATTATTAAAGATATAAATTGATATTTGTTGATTTTCTCTTTCTAATATGAAAGTGTTCTTAAGTAGGGACCAAATTCTTTTTGTTTAATATTAATTAACAAATATTCTTAGGTGTGTTCTATTAATTAATTAAGTATTAAATTTAAGCTTTATTTATAAGAAAATAACTAATCATCTAATCACACATTTAGGCGGAGTCAATTAATCAGACTTTATTCAATGTGTCCAAATTAAACCTAAGAATTTAATTATCCAAATACTAATTTCAAGTTTTAAAATCATTACTGAAAATATGTTATCAATACATTTTTAAAATAATAGTTATTATAAAAACTTTTGAAATAGAGCTTTACTCTAACTATTGGGCAATTGTACCAACAAATAAAAGAGTATTATTCTAAATCAAACTCTATAATTAAACCTTAAAATCTAATTTTTAGATTTAAGTTTGTAATGAAAAAATAATATATTTCTCTCTAACATCCTTAATATAAAATCTTGAATAAAAAAATCAATTTATTTTATAGAAACTTTTTACCTATTTAATAATTCGCAAACATAACAACGTTATTATTATATCATGTTTACAAACAGCCAACCATGTTAAATTTAATCACAAACAACTTAAAAATAACATATAAGAATAAACCATAAAAATAACTATAAAATATTCATTTTAAAATTATACCTCAAAATGATCCTTATAGAATTTTGACACTAATTTTGTTTCTAGAAAACCTCCAAACGAATTTACATTTTCATTTATTGAATCAAGAACTAGAAATTTACAAAAATATAACTAGTTCTTTTCAAAAAGAGAAGAACTTTAAAACTATAAAAACTAAGAAAGCTTTCTAGAGAGAAAACTGTAGAGAGAGAAGGGCTAATTTTTAGGTGTCTTCTACAATGGGAGAAAGAGTCCTTTTATAGGTGAGAAAAAAGGTAAAAAATGTGAAAAACATCTTAAAAATTGGTCTTAGATGCGTTTGGAAAAAAATGGCATGTTGGTGGGGGCGTTGATTCCAAAAAGATATACTTATATAACATATATGATAAAATCATGTAAATATAAATCTATTTAATCAATTAAAGTATATTAAATCATGATAATTTTAGTGCTTTTTAAGCACTCATCACAACCCCTAACCAACTTCTTGCTAGTCATTTAACAAGAGAAGCGATAAAAACTAAAAAATAAACTATCCTAAAACACTTTCGTGGATTGACACGGTTGCATTTAATATATGTAACAAGCCATTAAACCCCTAAATTTTCCTAGTGGACGAGTTTAAGTCTCTTAAGGGTTTTTTGTAATGATACCCACAAACATGAAACTGAATGTAAAAATTAAAAAGAATTACCAAATATAAAAAAAATAACAACTAAAAAACTAAAGTTATATCAAAATAAAAACGTAATAAAATCAAAAATTAACTTAAAAATAAAATAAAATAAAACAAGAAAACAAAACACAAAACAAAAAAATGTCTCATGCTTTCTAATCTCCTTTAATATCATAATTAAAATCTAAAGCATAAATTATTTTCAATTTTTTAAATAGTCATAGTTTATAATAATAATTAGTTGAAAATCATTTTCATACTTCAAAAAATGCTTCAATTTAAATATACCCAATTTACGTATAAATTTGAATTTACTTTGATTCTATCTTTACAAGTCAATACTCTCAATTCACTTAATTCTATAGATTCAAGAACTCATACTAAGGCGTATGCAAATAGAATTTATGTTTAGAAATGAATTAATAAGTCCACATACTTATAGAAGAAAAAAGGCTTAAAATAGTGAATAACTTCGATCTCATGAAAGGAATCGAACGTTTAGGATTTCGTAAAGAAATCATAAAATTATTTTCATGCCTCAATCAAAATCATTAAAAAAAATTCATGATACATACCTTATAGAAATGAAGAAAATGCAATGAATTTTTAGAGATTTACTTCCTATAACCATTTTTTGTAATTATCTCTTTCTCACAAGTTTGTAGGCTATGTGGGCTAAATTATACTATTAATTTATCTCTTTCTCTCTTTCTCTCTTTCTCTTTCTCTTTCTCTTTCTCTTTAATATATTTTTAAACATATATATGTTTTAGAGAGTAGACTCACGTACAGATTGTACATTTTTGTAGGATTTTGGTGAGTGGTTAATTTTGTGGCTTTTATGTTTGATATGTCTCTTCTTGGTAGAAGTCATGCATGAATGAGATAAATACATATACTATCAATATCTACGTAAGTCATTCAATCTAAGCAGTAAAAACAACATATGATACTTTACTAGATGTGAAAATCCTAACATTCAATGCTAATACCTATAGAAGTTATCTAAAAATTTGAAGAAATAAAAAATGTGTTTGGAATAGAAAAAATATATATTTCACTCAGAATAACGGAAATTATGCTCAAATTATGTCATAAGGGTAGTCTCCACTATTTAATCATTATTTAATTCCTAAACATTGATCTTGGGTTTATTATAATTCACACTTTATCATATAATACTACTTATGACAAAAACTAAGTAATTACCATATACTTCATGATATATTTTCAAAACTTAATCTAACAGTGCAAAAGACTTAACTATTTACTTAAATTTAATTTAAAAGAATTGATAAATTTTTGTCAGAAATTTTTTAAAAGTAATCCCAAAATTCTAAAAATTACTAAACCATACAAATAAAATAAAATCAAACATAAAAAAATGAAAATGTGAACATAAATGTTTTTAAAATTGTTAAAGTTTTTGAAATTAAGCATGATAACTTTTCACCACCTCCAACCTAGAACTTACATTGTTCTTAATATAACATTTGTAAATTAAAGATAAAGAGAAAAGAGAAGAAAAGTTACATATTTCCAGAGAATGTGAAAGTAGTGATGGAGAAATGTAGGTGTATCTAGCATGCTCATCATTAAAGTTCACATTGACAAATCGTTATTAACTTATAACATCTCAATAAATATTTTTATTTTTAACAATTCTAAAATTATTCACACGCAATTAAACTAAAATAAATAAAACAAATTAAATAAAAAAATAACAAAAAATTACCTAAAAAGATGGGTGACCTCCCATCCAACGCTTAGTTTAACGTCTTAACAAGACGTAAATTGTGGGATTTTATTTTAAGTAAACTCAATGTCCTCACATCATTGAGTCAATCAAACCTAGAGGTAAGACAAGTTTGTCTTCCTGTATTTTTTAAGTCATGTCCTATAGATTTTCAAATTTTTATTTACTTAAAACAAGAGACATAATTTTGGGTTTTAAATAACTCACTTATAGGTGCAAGTAAAATAATTAAGGCATCAAAACATAGTTGTAACTAGATCTAACAAAGCAACTATCTTATTTTATCACAGATTGTGATTAAAAATATTGAAATTTTTATTTTATTTTATTGTAATCTCTAAGTTAAATAACATAATCAGTATTAACTAATAGTGCTCCCAGGAAAGAATGGTGGGATAAAGCATCCTTAAAAACCATCTTCCTAGAGCAACATTATGAGGAAAGATTAGTGGCACAAAGGCTTCCAATAACTAGTCTCTTAGACATAACCCATTTAGATCTTTACTTATTATGCTATTACACAGTTAGTTTTTTTAAATTAATATAATCTTAAAACTTTAATCATTAAAAAAAAGTAATAAAAAAGTAATTAAGTTAATATTTAAAAAAAAATTATATAGTATTTTTTAGAGCTCATTATTTTAATAAATATATAATTTTTTAATTTTTTTAATTTTTTAATTTTTTTAACTCAAAATAAATAAAATAAATCACAATTATTTACGACACAAAAAGTTTTCAAAATTTTGATAAATAACTTAAAAATATTATTCCTTTCTCGGCAACGGTGCCAAAAACTTAATGAGTAGGACCGACATCAGGTTAACAACACCGATCCTACAAATACTTCTTTTATATTTATAAAACTGTCGCAAGTGCACAAAACATTTTATAGAAAATGATAAGAATATTTTAAAGGTCGATCTAAGGAAGGAATATATGTAGTTTTTAATTTATTATTTAAATTTTTATAAATAAAATTAAATCATAAACATCCTATCACGATATTTTGATTTATGTTTCTTAATCTAATAATCTAAAGAATAAACATAGATATGGATTTAATAAACAATAATGCAAATTTTTATCATTCATAATAGTAGAGTATTTAAGAATATAAAAATCAAGTTAATTATGTTTGCTCGTATTATTTAGGTTATTAAAAATATAAATTGATATATGTTGATTTTCTCTTTTTGGTATGAAAGTCTCCTTAGACATGGATCAAATTCTTTTGTTTAATTTTAATAACCTAATATCTTTAGGCGGAGCTTATTAATTAATTAAGTATTAAATTTAAGTTTTATTTCTAAGAAATTATCAGACCATTTAATCAAAGCTTTAAGGAGAGTCAATTAATCATAATTTATTCAAGGTGTCCAAATTAAACTTAAGAATTTAATTATTCTAGTAGTAATTTCAAGTTTTAAAAATAATATTGAAAATATGTTATCAATACATTTTTAATTAATAGTTATTATAAAAACTTTTGAAATAGAGTTTCACTCTAACTATCGGATGATTATACCAACAAACAAAAGAACACTACTCTAAATTAAACCGCATAATTAAACCTTAAAATTTAATTTTTTTAAGTTTGTAATGAAAAATAATATATTTTTCTCTAACATCCTTAATATAAAATCTTGAATAAAAACAAAATCAATTTATTTTATAGAAATGTTTTATCTATTTAGTATTTTGCAAGTATAACAACGTTATTATTATATCATGTTTGTAAATAGACAGTCATGTTAAATTTAATCACACATAAATTAAATATAACATATAAAAATAAAATATAAAAATAACTGTAAATAATTCATTTTAAAACTATGCCTTAAAAGGATCATTACAGGATTTTGACGCTAATTCTGTTTCTGGAAAACCTGCAAATGGATTTGTATTTTCATTTATTGAATGAGAAACTAAAAATTTACAAAAACATAACTAGTTCTTCTCAAAAAGAGCAGAACTTTAAAACTAAGAAAACTAAGAAAACTTTCTAGAGAGAGAGAGATAAGAGCTAATTTTTATGTGTCTTCTACAATGGGGAGGGGGTTCTTTTATAGGTGATAAAAATGTTAAAAAAGTGAAAACATATATCTCAAAAATTGGTCTTTGAAGTATTTGGACAAAAATGGCACGCGTGTGGGGGCGTTGACACGACATTGGTGCGGCAAGATTTTGGTAGTTTTTCCATTTTTTTTTTACTTTTTCTCATATTTTTTAACATATTTGTGATGCATTGCATCCATTATTATTTTCTTCAAGTATTTAAATTATTTTTGAACGAAAATACCTTAAAAACAATAAAAATACATGTGATTTCAAAAATATAAATTTATATAAAATATATGATAAAATCATACAAATATAATTAATTAAAGTAAAATAAATCATGATAATTGTAATGCTTTTTAAGCACTCATCATTAACCAAGTATTCTATGTAGAATATCTTACAGACACAAAGTGATCAGTTGTATTGATATCGCTTAAGCGATATTTTTATCACAAAGATGAAGGATTAAATGATTTTTTGTCTAATCATGGATCCTTTGTAAGAAATATACTTAACTTAAATGATGATAATATTAAAAAATATGATAATTTAATATATATGCGCAATAATTGTGCACCAACTTGGGTTGTTCGATAATTATTTTTTAATTTACAATGTTTTTGTTAGATATGCATCTTAAAAAATATTATATATTTATTTCTATTTCGAACTTGCATTTATAATACTAATTTAATTATTTCTTTTCGATTATATATTCATTTATTATTTGGAATTTTTAGTCAATAGGTATATGGATCCTAATGAGATTATTGATTATCATGACAAAGATGAAATAGTTGGGGACCAACATAAATCCTTTGATTATGAGAGTTCTACGAATGATGATAGTTCTTCGGATAAGAAAAGCTCATCCAAAAGAAGGAAAGAAGAAAAAGTTAAAAAGAAAATAGGTATAACAAAGATGAAGAAAATTGCTATATCAAAATGAACAGAAAAAATTCCAATTGAATTTGATAATGAATGAAACCCAATTGGAAAGAGGGGATCAAAAATGATAAGTTGGATTTATGTGTTACGAAAAACAATGATTAGGATTATTTATACTGATTAGCGAAAGGAAGTTTCTGAAGTAGAAAAAAGACATGATATGGGCAACATTGACTGTAAGAATAAATATTGCACTTGTACTTTTTTGTTCTTCATTATTTAGTTATAGTACTAATTTCGTGTGAATTTATAGGAAAAATACAATCTTCCAAAGGCATACAAACGAAAGTGCATTGAGACAACTGCTTCGAGATGTAAGACATTCAAAAAATAATTTGAGGAAAAAATGCATTAACCAATTGGATGAGAAGAAGTTATACAAACCACCTAAGAAGTATGAATGGATACACAATGATTGGCATGCATTTGGAAATTACACACGATATGAGAAATTCAAGGTATTATTGTGCACAAAAGTATAAATATTGTCTTTTATATGCCGTAACAATTTTTTATATATGTTCTCTTATTAGAAATCAAGTTGTGAACATGCTAAGTTGAGGAAGCATAATGATTATAACCATCATATAGGAAGAATGGACTTTTCCTACCTAAAAATTCAACTAGTGAGTTATTAATAGTTTGTTAAATAATTAATCTTTTTTTGGTATATAATGTTTTTGTAACTCATTCTCCATATCTATATGAGCCAAAAACTATTGGCATACAGATTCAACGATCTCATGTATTTGTTGCAGCTAACACTTTTAAAGAATGAGAGTTCAAAAGTAAACAAGTTCAAGATAAAATTGAAAAGTGGTAATAAAGTTGTTGTTTTTATCCAAAAGTGGTATATAGTAACTTGTGGGCAATCAATTTTCAAAAAAAAATTATCCTTCTTGTATGTAATTTAACTTATTGCTTATTATTTTGTGTGTGAATTTTTTTAGAGTAAAATGCAAGATAAGATTGACATTGGTAAGATTGAAGAAGAGATTGGTGTGGATGCAATAGTGATGGTATTGGGGAAGAACCATTCAGGTCATCTTATAGGATACTCTCAACATACCACATCTACTGAATATTTTAGCATATCTAGAAAGTGCACTTATTATCCCTCTAATGAAATGATAAAAATTTTAAATGAGATGACGTCAATGAAGGAAAAGATTACAAGCTTTGATATAATGAAGTCAAAGATGGATGCACTAAGAGCTAAGTTCTTGGGATCTGGGAGTGTAGGAAATTTATGCCATTATCTGAAAAAAAAAATCATCCAATTGATACTTTTAATGAGACTCCGTGTACAAAACCAATAACACCTACATCTACACCACACATCCAACAAATTTCCACTCATCCTGATGTGCTTTCATTTCATATGGGATTAGTTGTAAGTAATATTCAATATTTAGAGTCATTTTCATATTTATTTTGATTTGTGTAGTTAATTTTAGTCATTTTCATTTTCATATTTTCATATTAGTATAATTGTTAACTTAATTTGGAAGAAGTAAGTAACACTAGTTTTAAATCATCCTTATTCTATTTGAGATTTTCTTACAAAGGTCTTATACAACCATATGTGAAGTAAGGGGACAAACTAAAAATACCTATGTTTTGGTGTTAGAGTGATAGTATATATGTTTGTTCTTGTTGTATTTGATTTTAATTCATTTTTAATTTTATGAGTTATAAATTACTCACATGTTTTTTTATGATTGTTATTTTATCCTTAAATTGTAAACTTTTTTCATAGGCAATGCTACGAGGAGTTGATAAATAATCATTTGAATAATATGATTAGATTCATTGATCCAAGTTGATTGTATGTCATTATGAAGAAGAAGACATGTACTTAAATTGTGAGACAAGTGTTTGAAAGAATGAAAAATACTCAAGAAGAAGATGAGTGGATTATTCCATATAATGGAGGGTACGTTGACAATTGTAATGTTTATGAAAAATTATGTTATGTGATCAAAGACATTTACCAATATATATCTTATTATAAATTGTTGTAGATATCAGCGAATTTTAATTGTGTATGAGCCATTCAAAAATACCATATATTATTTGGATTCAATGTGGGGCAAAGTGTTTTCCAATATTGAAAACATTATAAATGAGTAAGTTAATTTTTTTCGTTAACTTAATGTTTTTGAAAACATTAAGTTTTAATTTGTCTTTACAAATAACTCTTATTTATTTTTACTTCTTCTTTATATAGGGTTCACATTATGTTAAATGTTCATCAAAATTGAAGGGCTCGAGGTTTTTCAATATGGTATAAAATGAGAATAAGTTATAAATGTATGGTTCATAAAACTCCATAATTTCAAACTTTTTAGATTTTTCATGTGTATGTATATTCACTAGAAGTACTTACAATATTTATTGATCATTTTTATGTAATATCTTTTTAATTAGATTATATTAAGCTTACATTTGAATTTTTGTTCTAATATGTAATATCTTAAGCAAAATGACTTAGTGGCTTATGGGTATTATGTCATTATATCTAAGAGGATAAATATTGCCAATCAACTTGTTTTTATGATTGACTTTTAATAATTTAAATTATTTTTGTATTTTTATTATTTTTTATAGTTAATAATAATTTAAAATATATGCATATTATAGCTCAATCGTCACAAAATTTATACCGATAGTGAAATTGATGAGATGCAAAAATAAGATGAAAAAATTCATAAATCAATTATAACTAACCAGTTTGAACATCTATGTAAAATGAGGTACGCCTCGTTTGTACGCATTGATACTCTCCCTCCTAGATTATTACAATGTAAATTTGCCTCATTACTTAACTTATACAGTGAAGTTGTCAATTCTAACGGGCCATCATTATTTGTTTTTGTATTTATTACTCATGTAAACTGACTTATGTCTTATTAATTCTACTCTTCCTCCCTTCTCATTTATCCACACTAATAAAAAAGTTAATGATAATAAAATATCATCACATTTTCCATCGAATTTATCATGCAGACCATAAGATAGTTTGGCAAGTGCATCTTGTAATAGGTCTCCACCATACACGTGGTCTAGCTTGTGGTTTGAAGTTTCTTTGTTCTTCTATTGATTCACTGGCTACTATTTTCTTTGGGCATGCTGTAAAACTGGTAAAATATTCTGATTATGTTTCATTTTAATCAACTTGCATATTTTCTTAGTGATTCCTATCAACCACTTCATTTATGAGAATTAGTTATCTTTTAATTTCTGATTTTATTGCTCTGTCAAATGTTATAACTTAGCCAGCAATTGTACGCATTATTTATTATTCATTATTTAGCATTTGGTGCTATTAGTAGTCATTTGAAGAATGTTTTTTTAATTTTTTTTTTTTTTGGAAAAAATATTTAATAAGTATAAAGTTAAATTTTTATCTAATTTTCTATTATATTTAAGGAAATAATGGATATGTTACACATTTTTGACATACATATATAGTAAATTATGTGCAATTTTCATCTCATATTGTGTTGAAAGCTGTGCTAGAATGCACTATAATTACAAGTGTCAAATTGGAGAACTTTATATGGATTAAACTCACAATCTCACCAATATTGCCTACTTAGAGAACTTGTCTATTCATTTTTTAAAGGGTATATTTTACCTTTTTGGAATGAAAAGTTATCTGTGATCTCACTAGACGAGCCGTTGCGAACCATTTGGTTGAGTTAGTTACTCATTTACATTTTGGGTGAGTTAGTTGTCTGCAATTAAATGGCTGAGTTAGTTACTCATTTACATTTTGGTTGAGTTAGTTGTGTGCGATATTTTGTCTCTTAATTCATCATTCCTATTAATGAAATTTAGTTTACATATCACCTACACAGAGAGAATTAAAAAGGGAAGAAAAGAATATATAATAACCACTATTATATCAAAGACATATATATATATATATATATATATATTATTTTAAAATGATGGTATAACATTAAGTAGATTTTAAAGAAAATATGTGATTATTAATGCTACTAAGGAAGAAGATTTCGAAGAAAAGTATGACATTGTATCATATAAAATATCTTTCATATTGATTTAGATTATGAACAATTTGATTAGTATTATTATTGGTAAATTTTTTGCATATATTTTATATTTTGGAACACTTTAATAAGCTAGCTAGTAATGCTTCAATATGTTTTAGTTTATAAACTCCTAGATATAATTTCACGATCTTAATTTTAATGCAATAACTTTTAGTATTCTCAATTGATAAATTTATTGTAATTTATATTAAAAAATGAGATTAATTGAAATGTCTATGGTCACGGTTTACGTGTAACTGAGATAATAGACATATTATTTGGTCTCGGTCTTATAAAATACCGAGAACAAATTGTATGTCTATGGCCTCAATCTTTTATAAGATCGTGACCAAATGGTAAGTCTATGTCTTATAAAAGACCAAGACTAATTGACATGTCTATTCTTTTATAAGATCGTGACCAAATGGTGAGTCTATGTCTTATAAAAGACCAAGACTAATTGACATGTCTATAACCTCTGTCTTTTATAAGACCGAGACCAATTGATATGTCTATACTGTCTGTCTTTTATAAGACCAAGACCAAATGGTTTGTCTATAGTCTCATTTTTTTTATAAAACTATAACCAAATGGTATGCCTATGGTCTCGATATTTTATAAGACCGTAACCAAATAGTATGTCTATGATCTCGGTTAAAATTTTTGAACATAAGTAACAGTCTATGGTCTCTTTCACTTAGGTCTCAATTTTTATAATTGTGATCACACTTACGGTCACGGTTAAAAATCGAAACCATATATCAATATTGTAATAGTGGGTTAGTATACTGCTGCATACATGAACCAAAATTTCCATACATAATTAAGTACCATGGCAAATCAACATCGTTAAATTACCTTTAATATAAAAAAGATAACAAAGTTTCATGAGAAACATGGTACACGCAAAACATTAGATATGGACACAGGTAGAACATGGACATAATATACATTGCTTATGAAAGTAGTGAAACTATATGCAACTGCAATATAGATCTTTAGAACTTTACCTTCATCCAAAAAAGCATGAATATGTATAGCTAACTAACTTTATATAGGATTCAGAAACATTTTAGACTTGTTTAACAATTCAATTCAAACAAAAGGAGAAAGATGGCCAAAAACTCAAGGTAAGAAGAAGAACCAGCAGAAATCATTCAGGTAATTAATTTCAATGACCAGCCAAGTCAGGACTCATCAGGAAAAAAATATGAATTACACTCAATTGCTGGCTATGCAAAGTTGGAGAGGTATCACAACCTTTAAGTTGGGTTGCTCTTCGAATTCCTAGTCTCAGTCCACCATCCTCACCCCGATTATATAGTCCCTTGGTGAGGATCATCAAAAAAATAAACAAGGAACCTTAATAGAAAGAATGCCATACCTAGGAAAGAGAACAACGTCCCTAGAGACAAGCTTCTTCTTGTTTACAAATGCACTCCAACTAGCAGTGAGTAAATGCCTTTGTGGCTGCCTTGATCAATACAAAAAATAGAACTCTGAATATTCACTAGTTCCTGTCAACACATGGCAAAAAAAAGCATCTAACTGGTTCCAACACATAATAAAGCAGGGCTACCAAAGAAAAGGCACATCATAAAGCACAATACTGTAAATTAATGGTTGTTGCATACCCCTGTAGATATGTCTGAATTTCCATTTAAGGTCGTGCAGATCTTTTGCTACTAGCTCTTGTGAAGGACTTTGTTGATTATAGTCCTACAGTAGCAAAGTTCTAAATGAACACATTAGATATTTGATAACAATGAAGAATAATCAATGAAAAACTCATTATTCTAATCTACATTCCAACGGGAGAAGCAGGGAACATCATTACCAGGAGAGGAAGGCAGTTCTCAACAGCACGACAAGGAACAAAAAATTATCCATGAGTACTAGTATCAGATGCTGTAAGAGTCTTACAGAACATGTGAGGTGCCATCGACTTCTCTACTACTTCAATATCATCCTCGTGACCATCTTCAACAATGTTCCCTTCCTTTAATTTTATGTTCAAATTACTAAAACACAAGCAAAACAGACTTAGATTAGTTCTTTAATTCAAACTCAGATTATTCTTTCATGCAACCACATTATACAACTCTACGATAGTGTAGAGAATGACAATACTAATCCAAAGCTGGATGAGGACTGTAAAAGTAACGGGGACTAAATTTTTCATGAAACCCCATACTAACACTCAGTTCAATTCAAGGTTTGACAGTGAAGTGGAAGACAAATGATCATACAAGGACAATGGAAATGTACTGTTCCTTTTTGTTTCAGATAGATGGTTGTTTGAAAGAAGAGAGCATAATAAAAAATTAGGCTTCATAGGCATAATGGACTACAACAAGTGAAAGAAAAATACACTAATATATTAAATCCTAAACATAGGAAGCTTAAACTTTTGAAAATCTCAAAATGCTATTTTTCCCAGCATTTTTCCAGGGAAAACCATCACTGAAAATTAATCAAATACTCTCATCCAATAAAAAAAATCAAATATTCTCACCTCTCTTTCAAGAAGAAGTGAAACTTGCGCATAAACCTCGTCGATACCCTCCTCCGCCTGAGCCCCAAATGGTAATATACTCTTGTCAATTTCATAGTTAACCAAAGAAAATATATTGGAAACAGAGAAAAATCAAAACTTGAAACTTCATTTTTCTTCCAATTTCTTGGGAAACCAAACACAAACCCAGATAGAAGTAACCCCATAAGTTATACCAACGTAAACACCTCAAACTTTAACAAAACAAAATAAAAAACAGAAAAGAAACAAAATTAAATAAAAATCAAAATGGTTACATGGACCTTGAAACTAGGGCGGGGAAGAAACAGATAGGGGTACGGTGGATATGGATACGGCCGGAGGTGGGTGGAGCTGAGGTGGATCGCCATGGACAATTTGAGAGAGAAGCTGCGAGGCTAGGGAAAGAGGTGGTAAAAAATAAAAGCTGGGCAAAAAAAAGAGGCAAAAAAAAAAAAAACAGGAGTGAAAAAGGGAAAAAAGAATTGACGTGATGAAAAATATATGAAATTAATTAAGAGGAAAATAAAAAAAGTAAAATAATTTTTATATTTTTTAAACGAATAATACACTATGTATTATTTTATTTCAATTTTTAAAAAAATTAAAACTCTATTATTTTAATTAGATAACAATCATTTAATAATTATAATTATATATATATTTAAATAATTTTTATAATTTAACTTATAATCACAATTATTGATAAAATTAAGGTTATATGTATACTCATAGTCATAGTTTTATTAGATCGTGATAAAAAACTCATGATCTTAGTTTTTAAAAAGATAGTGGTTAAATTTTCGATATCAAATATCACTATTTCAGTTGCATTCTCATAGAATATTAGTAATATCTAAATAATATTTTATTAATTTATTAATGAAAACCATAATATCATCTATGTAAACATATCAAATATTTTGTATTTTTTTAAAAATATTGTCCATATACCTTTGAAAAATACTTGAAGTTTGTTTTAATCCAAATAGTATAATAGTCTATTAGAATTGTCGTTAGGGCAACTAAATGCCATTAGTTTTTGAAATTTCTCATCTAGTCTTATTTGTCAAAATTTATTTTTACAATCAAAACTTAAAAATATTTCTTTACATTTATTAACGACGATAATTCTTCTTTCTTTGGAATAAAGTATTCATCATCAATAGTTTGTTTATTTAATTATTTGAAGTTTATTACCATTCTTTTTTTAGCTTTTTTTTTTACTAAAAACGTGAGACTGAAGTGTGGTTAATAGAGATTGAGGTACTAACCAAGTTGATGTTTACAAATATTATAAAGATTCTCAAGATCCTATACAATGGATAGATTTAAAATATCAAATTAGATGCAATGATTAAATTAGGAATAATTTTTTTGTTTTAGTTAATTATAAGCTTTTTTACGTTTAGAAATTTTTATTTTAGTGAATTGTGGGATTTTTTATGTCTTATTTATCATAAGTCATTTAGTGTTTTATTCTTTAAGGATGGATTAGGTCCAATCCATAACTAATTATGCCCATTATGGTTGGATTGCGATAGTGTTCTTCTTTTTAGGGTAAATTTTGTCTAGGGTTTTATTGCTTAAAAAAGAAAACATCAACCATGTAATGGAGGCAGAACTGATATAATTAATGAAAATGTATTTCAGAAAGCATCTTGTTTTGCCTTCTTGTGTTCTTGATTCAATACTTGAATTCAACTTATCACTACTACAAAAAGGGGCATTAAAGTCGGTTAAAAACTGACTTTAAATGAAATGACTTAAAATTTAAAGTGAACGCGTGAACTGACTTTAAATTTTTTATTTATTTTTAAAATGTACTTATTTTCTATTATACTCAAATAAAAACATGTATTCAAGTAAAAAAAAACAAAATTAGTTTAGCAAATAGTTCAAATAATACAAATATTTGAAAATAAAAATATTAATTAATAGTAGAAAAATTACCATAGTTTTGTTCTATTTTATTCAAGATCATCATATTTTCCTCCTTATGTTATAATACAAACCTACATATATAATACAAAAATTTATACACATAAATAATAACACATAATAACAGGAAAAAAAATATGAATAATAAGTGCATAAAATTAATAAAAATACTTACAAAAGTAAATGAAGTAACAAAATGAAGGAAAGAAAGAAAAAATAGTGTTTTGTGAGTGAAAATGGGAATAAAAAATTTGAGTATTTTGCTCAAAAAAATAGGGGATCTAAAAGATTAGTTAGAGAGGAAGAAAACCCACTAACTAGCACTAAAATTGGTAGTCGTAGGTGGCCAAAAAATGAGAAAGAGTGGAGGAGAAGTGAATGAGATTTTGGGTTTTTGAGAGTTATGCAACGTTGAGAATAGTTTCTGTCTGGGAAGAAAGAAGAGAAAAGAATTTATCTACGTGTGTAGCGTCGGTTTCACGTGTCAACCAACGCTATGCTACATGGATAGCGTCGATTCCAGGTGTCAATCGACGCTACGTCCACACATAGCGTCGGTTTGACATGTCAACTGACGCTACATCCTACGTGGATAGTGTCAGTTCTATACCAAACCGACTTTAAATTCATTATAAGTCGTTTTTTTTTTCAAAAACCGACTTTACATATCGACTTAAATATCAATTTTTGTAGTAGTGTATCAAAGGGAATGATCATCCTTTGTAGTATCTCAAGGTTGAGGTTTTAAAGACATTGTTTCCTTAGGGTTCTAATCCAATCATCTTCAACACGTTCCTAGAAAATTAATTGTTCATATTCTTTTGAGTTCATGGTTTCTTAGGGTTGTTCACCAAGAGGGTCCGCATAATTTGGTATCAAAGCATTGGTTGCTAAAAATAGGTTATATATCTACATATTTCAGTCCTTTTTCTATGTTTCCTTGATTCATAAGAAAAACAAAAAAAATCCTTCCTATAAGTCTTTTAGTTTTCTTTCAATTTCATTTCCTTGTTTTCATCTTTAGATTTCGTTTTTTAATTTCCTTTAAATCTTGAATTCAAAAAAAATTCATATTTTCAAGTTTTGTGTTTTCTTTCAATTTCATTGTCATTGTTTTCATCTTCGAATTTTGTTTCATAGTTCTCTTTAAATTATTCGTATCTTTCTCTAGTTTTTTATTTACATGTTCAATCATGTTCTTAAAAAAATTGATAAATCAGAGTTGTAACTTTAAATGGACATAACTTTTTACTCAAGTATCAAAATGACTATTATAATATATTAAATCAAAGCTTTCATTTCGATTCTTACAAGTAAAACACCTTCACATGCCATTTTTGACCCCAAATTCTATCGTTTACACCACTTACCGAGAGATTAAAGTTGTGGCGCATCTTTTTGTGTTGTTTTCGATTTTTGTTCATTAGGGTTTTGAATTTTTTTTGTGAATTATCTATTCACAACAGATCAAGAAAAGAAAAAAAAGGAGAAGAAAAGGAAAACATAGTAGCAAATTGTTTAAGAATATGATT
Organism: Hippophae rhamnoides; assembly: GCA_033030585.1. NCBI lineage: Eukaryota > Viridiplantae > Streptophyta > Magnoliopsida > Rosales > Elaeagnaceae > Hippophae > Hippophae rhamnoides. The sequence continues at coordinate 14,022,750 of CM065431.1, forward strand.
CTTGTTTTTTTGTTCTTGTTGAAATTAGTTTTTTTTTCTAGTTTCCTTCTATTTTGTTCTAGAGAATCAACAAACTTGCTATCCAAGTCCGATTTATAAAAAAAAAGTAAAAAAGGAATCATATTTTGGTAAAGATTATTTCCTTAAAGTCCTCTTTAGACCTTTTTTCTTTCTCTCTTCAATTAAGTTTTTTTTTTAATTCTAATTTTCAAGATCTTAAAAAGGTTATTTCTTGGTTCATTAGATTCCTCTTTGGATTTTATTTTTGTCATCCTTTTCGATTAAGTTTTTAAAATTTTGATATTGAGATTTTCACCCACAAACTGGCTGCTTCTTTAGACTAGTTGAATTCTTGATTTTGTTAAGAACACAAAAGAAGGTTGGCTTGAGCTTTGAGTGGTAAAAGTTAAGAGAGGAAAAAATAGAAAGGAAAAAAACGAGTAAAAATAGTGTGAAAAAAATAGCGATAAAAATCTGATTTGAGAGTAAACACATAAGGGAATGTGTTTTTATTTTGTTTTATTTTTACGGATTTAAAACATGAATAAAAATGTAGGAGAACCACAAGAGATTGACTTTAAATTTTTCTCAAAACTTTTAATGACCAATTTAAGAGGTTGAATGCTAGGTTGGATGATTTAGAATCTTCTCTTATTTCTAAATTACATAAAAAAATACATAGAAGACATGATTTCAACGAAGGAGAAGCTGATTCCAATATGAAGGAGAGAATAAATTTTAAATAAGACAAAAAGATTATGGTTGTACAGATAAGTGGAGAAATTAAAAGTGTAAGTTCATGTGACGAAGAGATACCACAATTGGAGGATTGTTCTAATGTTGAAGTGGAAGAACCTGTGCATAGATATTTACTTGTCACAAGGAGAGCCTTTGATGTACATCCTACAGATGAAGGAGATGAGGAGCATCAAGGAGAGATATGTGAGTACAAAGGAGAGAAAAGTGAGCACAAATGAGAGAAAAATGAGCGAAAAATATAGAAAAGTGAGCAAAAGGGAGAGAAAAATATGCCAAAAGGTGAGAAAAGTATGCCAAAAGATAGAAAAATGGGCAGAAGGGAGAAAAAAGTGAGCAAAAGAGAGAAAAAAGTAAGCAAATAGGAGAGAAAAGTGAACAAACAAGAGCAAAAAATAATAAAAATGCATGTAATTTCTGAAAAACATGAGATTAAGAGTACAATGATAATGAGATAACGAGTCCCTGTACTTATGTACAAGGATGTTTTTTTACTAATGATCTTAATTCATCTTTGCTTAATATTGTTGTGTCTTCATTGTATGACTTTGAGGATATATTTCATAAAGAGATTCCCCATGGATTACCAAATCGACCTACCTATAGAGCTAACATTTTAGGACAAATCTTTTCGAAGAGGAGAGGAATAATAGAGATTGAGGTGCTGACCAAGTTGATGTTTACAAATATTATAAAGATTCTCAAAATCCTACACAAGGGAGAGATTTGGAATATCAAATTGAATGCAAGGATTAATTTAGGAAGTAATTTTTTTTAATTAATTATAGGCCATTTATGTTTAGCAATTTTTGTTTCAGTGAATTGTGAGCTTTTTTTATGTCTTATTTATCATAAGTCTTTTATTCTTTAAGGATGGATTAGGCCTAATCCAAAACTAAATAGGCCCACTATATATGAATTACGTATATGGTTCTTTACTTTATGATAGGTTTCATTTAGGATTTTGTTGCTTATAAAAGAAAACAATAGCCATGTAATGGAGGCAGAACTGATATCATTAATGAAAATTTATTTAAGAAAGCTTCTTACTTTGCCTTATTGTGTTCTTGATTGAATACTTGAATTCGACTTATTACAGGGAGTGATTATATTTTGTGGCATCTCAAGGTTGAGGTTTTAAAGACTTTGTTTCCTCAAGGTTCTAATCCAATCATCTTTAACATGTTTCTAACAAATTAATTGTTCCTATTCCTTTGAGTTCGTGAGTTCTTAGGGTTGTTCATCTAGAGGGTCTGCATTTGTGGTGATTTACTTAGTATTATAACTTTTAAATCTAAAAGTTATTGAATTTATTTTTCAAACTCAATCTTGTCTTCTGGATTATAAATAATCAGTTTTACTCTAATGACTTTGTTAGAATCCCTTAGTCTTGTATTAGCAATCATTTTAGATTTATTTACTTTTGGATTGAAAAGATTTTTTGAGCATACTGTTTTAATAATTTTCTAATACCTATTAAGGTTTTATCTTCATAGTTTTTATTAAGAAAAGAGTTTTGTATCTAATGAAATATTTTATAAATAAGGTTTTTGTTGTTTTTTTGAGTCTATCTCACCATGTTTTTTTTCTTTTTATGTTGTTATATAAAAGTTAGGTCTGATACAGTCAAAGATTTTTTATTTATTTTTGATACATAAATTATTTCACCATCTATTATTGTTAGATTTACTTTGTCTAAATAATATAAATTTAGGAAATTATTTTCTATTAATAATCATCTCTTTTTTGTTGATATATTATAGGAATATATTTTCTCTCCTCATATCATTATGTCTATATCTTTTAAAAATTTATTAAGATTTATTATAATATTATTAACAATTTTTATAATTAAATATTTTGATGTTTATTTCTAGAGTTCTTTTAGGAATACATATTACTAGCTACACATATACCAGCTCCTACATTTATGCATGTAAATGGTAACTTATGTAACATTTAAATTTCAATCTTACTCAATATAAGTATTGTTTGGATTTGTAACACAATAAAAATCATTCATCTTTTGATGAAAGTATTCATATTTTGAGTTAGTTATTTTTTCCTCATTTTCTTCTAATAAAAAAATGCTATAAGTATCATCTATATTCGATTCCTTTATTGTAACTAATTCTATCTTAAAAGCTTTTTTAAGATTTTTGTTTTCTGTGAAAATTCTTTTTAATTTTTTTGTATATTGAAGCTTGTTATGGCTCATTAGCATAATATCATTCCTCGTTGTAGATCCAACATCTGTATATTTTTTATTGGAAATAATTTTTATTTTCTAGTAGGTTATACTTTTTTCTCCTAAAATATCTTTTTTATAAGGTTCTTTATTGTGTATTTTCTTATATTTTTGAATGTCCTATTTTCTAAATTTATATCTTTTGAATGTTTTGTATTTTTTATACCTTTCCTTATAAGATTTTATGTTACATTCATATTTTTTTAGCATTCTAAAATCTTGTATGACAATAAATTTTATCATTTTCTCTTATTTGATTATAATTTTGTTTTACTTGACATTTAATGAATATCCAATTTCTAAGATTTCTTATTCTTCCTCCTCAAGTGTCTAGTATATTTTCTCTATTTCTTTCATTCCATTTTTCTATTGTGGTTTTATGTAATGTTTTAGGTAATTTTTGAAAAAATATTTTCTTATAAATGTCTGCATTGAAGGCGATAACTCATGATAATACATTTCATGTTCACAAATAAAGGAATATATGTAGCACATGTCACATATCTCTATATTCGTTAATTGTCAATTGGCTTCCTCAATTTTATTTTCTTTGGATTCAGTGACGTGTTTTTCTTTGTCTTCTCAAATATATTTAGAGTATATTTCATTTACTACAGTATCTAAGTATTCTCTACCTATTGAAGCATTCCCTGCATTTGTAAATTTTATTGTTTTGTTAAATTTGTAAACTAAATTTTTACATTTCTTATCATTTTGGGAGCTACAAAGACTTTACAAGTTGAAGTGTTTGATTCTGTTTGTATAATTATACTCATAGCAATAGACTATTCATTTAAGGTTTTTTTTTCTATCTTTTATACAATATAAATCTAAAAGATCATATTTATAATTGTAAGGACTACGAGTGTTGGCTATTTTCGTTGAGAGAATATTTATCTGTAAATTTTTTTTAGGACTGCTATTAAGTCTATCAAGAAAAGTCAAACAAAAGCTCGAGTTTCAAATAATTGTACTTCAGGTACATCTTTGATAATTACGACAAATAGGATTACATTTATGCATTTAATAGTACATGCTTATAAATCTAAATTTTTTTAGTACTAAAATATGGAATAAGATATGATAAAATATTAGATAAGATATACTCTAAATTATAGTTGAAATCTTTAGCATAAAAGATAGCATAAAATATATTATATAAGATATACTCTAAATTATAGCTGAAATCTTTAGCATAAAAGATAGAATAAAATATATTTTAAAAGAACTCTTATTTAAATAGAAGTCTTCTTAATTAATGATCATTATTAATCCTATTTGTAATAGAAAAAATATTTATTAATCATATATGAGTTTTCGTAATTAATGAGGATGACTGATTCGATTTGTAATAGAAAATATATTTATCAATTACATAGGATTAATGGTTTTAATTTTTCCTATAAATAAAACTCATTGCTCATTGTTTCAATAAACCACACAAGAAAATTATTCTATTCTTCTTAACTACTCTCTCTTGTTTTACAAATATAAGATCACAATTCTTTAGGCTTTATTGGTGGTTATGTTTGATTGATTAATAAGCCTGATTATTTTATTATACTTTGATAATATGTTCTTATGGCTTCTTTATTTTTGTTCTTAAATTGTTAGATCAAATAATTTTTTTTGTCACATCATAGTTATTTGATTTGATTATTAATATTTAAATGAGCTATATTTATTAAACTTATGCTTGACCTTTTCACTATAGGATTTGTTAGTTGATTTGATTTAAGTGACATATGTTTTGAATCATCTAGTCAAGATTATTCATTATTAAATCTATTATAGAACACACACCAAGACTTGTGTTTGTGTGCTAACCATTTTACAGTTAATTTGGAAACGTATCTGATCGGTGGAAAGCTTATCAGAATGTTGGTCTGGAAATTGCTCATGCTAATATTAGAAATTGTGACAATAGATGATAGACTCATAAGTAAGATACATTAGGGCAGTATTCTAAGGAGGGTAGCATAAGACCGAGTTTGTACTTGAACATTTGTTTTTCATAGTGGAAAATTAGGTGGTCCGGTGGACCAGTGGTTTTCCTCTTAGGTCATGGTTGTAGCCTAGGTTATTTCCACCTAAAAATATCGTGTGTTATTATTTTATTTCCACATTTTACTCTTACACGCAATTGTATGCCTAGCCGCTTTGTTTAGGTTATTAAGTTATAAATTGGTAAAAATTAAAAATAACTTATTCAACCCCTCTAGGTTAATTAGGTTCATATTTTATAAACTTTCAATAATTTTTATGAAGTTTGAATTCTGGTATAATACAACCTTGAGTTCTCCAATGTAATCATTCTTCCATTTGGGTTGTTTTTTATAAGGATGATTATATTCTTCTAGCCTTTACCTATTTCTTTCTTCTCTATGTGAGTCAGATGTTCCTTCTTGGTAAAGAACTCGTAATGAAATTGGTTTCATATGATTTTTTTGGATAATTTTTTCTAGTTCATAATTAGTTTTACTAATTATTGTAATATCATTTTCCTATTTGTTTGTACAAATCTTTTCATTATAATGTCTTACCTCTTTGTTTGTAAAAGTTAATAAACTAACTAATTTTGCTACGTTCTTATTATTAGGATTCATAAACTATTATTCTAATTCTTTTTTATATTCAATTAATATGGTATTATAGCTTCCTCTTTATCTTTGGATTTTTACTCATTCTTTCTTTTCTCATTCCTAGGTACCAATGCATCCAATCTCATAGGTGGTTATTCTTTTAACCCTACAAATGGATCAAACTTGTTACATATGATTTCATTGTTCTTGTTTATGTTATTTGCATCCCTTTTTAATTATGTAAATTCCTTATGCATCTCTTATTGTAATTTCTTATTATAACCATATTCTTTTATTTCTCATAAGAGTTCTTTTTATGTTTAATTTCTTATAAGAGTTCTTTTTATGTTTCATTTATGTCTTATAGGGAATTGATGTTTGATTCTTGTACTATATCTAGTTCTTATGCTAAAATAATTAAAGCTTTCATTATTATTATTATTTGGTTTTTAGTGTGCCTATTAGGCTTCTATCAAAGTCTAACTCTATATTATTTTTTAGAATTATTGAGATAACAATAGTATCATTTTCTTCCTAATTTTACATCATGAATTAATGTTTTCATTATTTTTACTTCTTATTTTAGACCTGTAACCTCTTTGGAAGAGTCTACGATCCGATACAGTACCAAGATAAGGAGATATAGACTCCTTAATGACTGAACTCTAACTCGTACAAACATAACAAAATACACTTAAATAGATAATGCATAAGAAACACATATACAATATTATCAAATAAGTAGATAACTTTTCACAATAAATATATAATCAATAGAAAGCAAGAAAATAGTTAAAAAAATTATCAAAGTTTAAACTATAGTATGTCGTAACATACACACTTTAAATTTGACCTTACCAACACAACATAGGATCATGCATAACAAATGATGTAACGAGGTAAACCCATATAAAGACAATATCTATATGATAATGTCCTCAGGTTGCTTAAGGTAACCACTTAGTAGTAAACAATTCACAAATCAATAAATCAATCACAACTTTGAAAGAAATAAAACCACTATTACTTTTATCAGTAGGGACCTCTGACCAAACTACATATTGCTGCCCTCACTTGTCGCTTATACAACTACTTGGTTCAATAGGAAAAACGTCTTTCCTCCACAGCCAACACCACCCAATGCAGCATGATTAATAAAATAGATCAGTAATAAGAAGTATAATCACTAAAGACTTTGAAGGAGGCACAATCCACCATAGAACTCAAATCGTATAAGGGAAACACACAATTAAACCACATAACTATGTAAAAAATTATTTGATAACTAAGTTCAAATTAGTCTACACTTAAATGTAATCTCTCTAAAATAATTTAAATAACATATATAAATTTCAGTGTGAATTTTGGTAAAGTTTCGGTACCAAAACAATGAGTAAATAATTGAGAGAAATGGGGTATTTGTAGAGTCTTGGATGACCACCTCGCTAGCTACCTTGATAGCCACTCATTAACCACATCGCCAAAGGTGGTGGAAAGGGTGGTGGCGACGTTGGTGGTGAGGTACTAAAACATATATTTTTTCATTCCAAAAAATGTCGAGTAAATTTCATAAATATTTGCACCTAAAATGAACTAAAAACAAGAGTAATAACATCAACTCTCTTGCATACTCACTTGTCAAAAATCACAACTCTCAAACTAGTATGCACACTATGACAACCAAACCCAGTGGTGTGTGTAAACATACTTGTATATAAAGTGTATCTACCTATGTATATGTGTGTTACTGATCCGTAATAACCAATTTTACATAAAGAAAAACAGATATACTAAGTAAAATAAATAGCTACCATGTTTTGCATACGTGAAGCCAACATATATATGTAGAGTACAATAGGGCTTACACTCTTTTTCTTTATTAAAGATTTCTTTTTTAGAATCTACAAACGTAAATTTTGATGCATTGCTACATCAATTTTTCTTTCTGGTATCATATGTTTTTCTTTAATATTTAAGTTTCATTCTTCTAGTATTTTAAAGTCTGTTAATTTTTTTGATTTTATTATTTGTCTAATTTCTAAAAAAAATTATTTATTTCTATAAATTTATTTTGTTTATATATTGAACTATTTATGACCGTTTGTTAAAAAATATCCTATTATGTAATGTACCAAAATTGATTATTTTGTTCTTTCATTAAATCCCCTCTTTCGAATTCATAGGCTAAATTTCATAATAAGTTTAACTTCTTATCATTAATGTTAATAGCAAACCTAAGATATGCCATAAATTTTAATTTTTTGTATCTTAGATTTTCGTGTATTATTTATAATGAAACATATTTTCTAGTTATTATTTTATTATCTAGCAAAGCTTATTTTAATATTTGGATTCATGCTAATAGATGTATCAAATTTTTCTTTGTTATTTTGAGAAAATTTTGATAGTTTATCCATAATAATTTATTTGTCAATTAATGGTATATTATACATTCTTTTTGCATTTGTAATGTTCGTATTCATTTCTTTATTACTTATTTCATAATAAATTATATTTTTTCTTAAAAATATTTTCCTTATTTTTAGAATGATGAATCTTTAAATCCATCTCATTCCTTAAGATTTAATCTTGCCTTTTGTATTTCTTTAATTTTTTTACTAATTACCATTTCTTATGAGAAACATCTTAAGATATTTTGTGTTTCTATTTCTATTATTTCTTAATTTTGTATTATATATGCCATTTTTTATGTATAAAATATTACTATTCAATTCTTTTAACTTTAACTTTAATTAAGTTTGGTAGTATTTGTGATATTTTTAAAATCTTAAAGATATTTATGATATTATATTAAATTTTAGGGTATATTGATATTATTCGTAAAAAAAGTTAGCTAAGTCTCCGTTAAATTTTTGTAAAATTTATTTTTAAATCTTCAAATTTTGATAAAATTGATTAATTAAAAATAAATAATATTTTTTAAAATATTATTTTTTTCTTATAAAGTAAATAAAGTATGATTAAAATTTAATCATTTAACAATGATAAAGTGACTTTATGTTAAAAAAAATCACAAATATTTGTGATATTTATTAATTGTAAAATTTTTATTTTATTGATTTTGTGTACAGTAAACAAATTTTTATACCACCGAACTTTGTGAGTTGTTATAAATATACCATACAAATTTCATTTCTTATAAATATACCACTAAACTTTCATTTGTTATAAATATACCATTGATGGTTAATTTTAATGGGACTTAATGTTTATGTGTGTAAAAAACCCAAAATACCCTTATACTCACTCATACCAGTCATCCCTCGCACGAACTCAGCCTCGAGACCAATAGAGATCTTTGTTTTTAATCGCAAATGATGAAGCACAACATCAAATCCTTGACAATGACGCAAAAAACTTGATGAGATAAGATCAACATCTTGTAGATATTTTTGTTTTATATTTGTAAAACTCTTGCAAGTATACGAATAATTTTATAGCAAATGATAAGTGTTGGTGTGTGTTGTGGTGCATGTTGCAACAATGGCAGACACTAATGCTTAGTGGAATAAAACATGGAGCAGACAATAATATTAGTGGAGCCATAAAACATGGATGTGCAACTATTAAGGTTATTGTTTAATTTTTGTTTCCATTGTATACATATAGTTAAACTCTTGTATAGAAAACAGAACAGAAATAATAATGAAAGATACATGATAATTATCATAGAAACACAATATTTGACATGGTATCAGAGCAAGTTATTGCTAACTAATGGAATTACCTACTATGCTTATATGTTCCACTACCATTCTGATTTCTGATTTCTGATTCTGGTGTGGTTGCTGATTTCTGATTTTTTTTGCTGATTTTTGATTACCTGTGCGTGGCTACCGATTGCTTTGTCTTGATTTCGATTTACACATTTTTTGTGCTGATTTCTAATTTTTGATTTTTGGTTTACACTTATCCTCTGAATTTGATTTCTGGGGTGTCCATTTTGGTTTACATTTTTCTCAACATTGGTTCGATCTAGGAGGTCGTTCTAACTTACTCATTGAAACCGTACCGGTCTAACTGGTTGGCTCCAACACTGGTTGCCTCATAGTGTGGCTGGTTCCACCATCAATTTCTTTTCTAGAAAAGAAACAGAACGCAATGATAACCGGTGTTGAGGTCGCATTCTTTGTATCTACGATTGGAGTCACAGATCGCTCGTTGGTCATGGAATTATCGCAGTCTCTCTACGTAGCCATGGACAACCGCACTATTTTCCTGCCTCCATGAAACTTGAAATGCAACAACATATATTTTGTGGTTTATCTCTATGCGTGTGGCTGGTTGGAGCCGTAGGTCTATCTGCAGTTGTGGGTAACCATACTGTGTGGAATGAGAAGGAACTGCACAAAGGTTGCGTGAAGAAAGAGCTGATGTGAAGCCACATTAGAAGAAGCTGTGCTGAGGAATGAAATAGAAGAAGCTGCGCGAATTTGGGAAAAAAAATTTAGGGTTAGGAACGGAGAAGAAGTAGCGCGAATTTGAAAAAGAATTTTTAGGGTTACGAAATGTTCTATATATAGTGTACGAAGTGTAAAAAAAAGGGAAAAAATTTAGATTTCATGATAGAATCTAGAGATTTAACCACCAATTTCATATTGGAAGATTTGACGGTAAAAATGACGGAAGTTCTAAATAGAGCTCAGATCACCTCACAACCTCCGCTAATTGAAGCGTCAACTACTCCCATTAGTATCAAGTTGGGAGGATCCAACTATGCCTTGTGGTCCCAGGTGGTGGAGATGTATATCTCTGGCAAAGACAAACTGGGATATATTAATGGGGATTTTTTCTCAACCTCGCTAAAACCGATCCCTCATTCAAGAGATGGCGTCTTGAAAATGCCATTGTTAAAGGATAGTTGATCAATTCGATGGACACCCCTCCTTTGATTTGCAAATTTTATTCGATTCCCAATGCGAAACAAGTTTGGGATTCTCGCTACCACATACTAAGATGGGGACAAGGACACGTCTCAAGTGTATGATCTTTGCCGCCGAGTTACTCGTATGAAGCAAAGTGGATCCATTGAAAAATACTACAATGACCTTGAGGTTGTGGCGAGAAATTGATTTCCGTCATCCTAATCCAATGGAGTGTGCGAATGACATACAAAAATACAACTCCATCGTACAGGAAGATCGAGTGTATACCTTCCTTGATGGACTTGATGACAGACTCGACAAAACTCAAAGTGATGTGCTTCAAATCAAACCATTCCCTACGGTGGAACAAGCCTATGGATTCATATGTAAGCAAGAGGTTCAGCAGACCGTGATGATCAAGAGTATAAATATGACACCCGGAGCAGTTATGGCTTTTAAAGGGGTCAAAGGACACTATAATCTGATGCCTCCAAAAATAGGAACCTCTTTGGGTAGCAAGAAATCCATGGGAAATCCACCATCTCTTGACATGAAATGTGGCCATTACGGAAACTCTAAACACACCCGTGAAAACTACTTCAAACTTTATGAGTATCTAGAATGGTGGAATGATCTTCAAGCACGGAAGAAACGGGACACCACTGGGCGAGCCGCTGTGGCTACCAATAATGCCTCACTACCCTTTACTCCTCAGGCCGAATCTTCCCAGGATCCAGGTATTTCAAGTAAAGAATTTCACATCTCTACTCGTAGTGATATTGAGGATTGGATTCTGGACTCTAGAGCTACAGATCACATGACATTTGACCTAAAAGATCTCTCCAATACAACCCAGCCAAGACGGAGCCGTGTTTCCAATGCCAATGGAGTCACTTATCCAGTTATAGGAGCTAGAACAGTGACCTTATCTCCTTCATTATCATTATCTAATACTTTACTTGTACCTGCTCTTTCAAATCGACCGATGTACGTAAGTCGTCAACGGTCTTAACCGTAGTATTGATGTATTCTAATTTTTGCCTTCTACAGGATATTCTCACCAAGGAGATCATTGGGCGTAGTACTAGGAGAGGAGGGCTATATTATGTGGATGACCTCAGTTCAGGAAGAGCCAATCACATGCAACACACTGTTGGTAACAAGGAACGACATATTTGGCTATGTCATCATAGATTTGGGAATCCATCATTCGGGTATTTAAAGCACCTACTCCCCAGTTTATTTTTAAATATCACACATTCAGATTTCAAATGTGATACTTATATCCTAGCAAAAAGTCATAGGGCGTCTTATCCTATGAGCATGAATAAAAATATGACTCCTTTTGCTTTGGTACATTCTGATGTTTGGGGACCTTCCCCGATCATTACGTCATCGGGTCATCATTGGTTTGTTATTTTTGTTGATGATTGTACACGAATGACATGGCTTTACCTTCTCAAACATAAAGATGAAGTATTTTCTACATTTAACCTATTTCACACCATGGTTCAGACACATTTTTCTAAAAAAATTAAGATACTTAGGTTTGATAATGGAGGGGAGTATGTTAATCAACAATTCCGGACATACTTGGACAACCATGGTATTCTCCATGAAACCTCGTGTTCACAAACCCCACAATAGAATGGGACTGCGGAGAGGAAGAATCGACATATTTTAGAAATGGCTCAAGCCTTACTAATCGGTGCACATATGCCTAATAAATACTGGAGTGATGTTGTTACTACAACTGTGTATCTACTGAATCGTATGCCCACAAAAACCTTACAATTTCAGACTCCATTAAAGGTGCTATCTTATCATCTTCCCTTGCCTACTATTTTGATGCTTCCCCCCGATTTTTTGGATGTGTTGCTTTTGTCCACCTCCATAAAAATCAACGAACTAAGTTGGATCCATGTGATGTCCGATGTGTATTCTTGGGGTATGGCGTACAAAAAAAGGGTTACCGATGCTATGATTCAATTACTACAAGAACCTATATTACTATGGATGTCACTTTCCTCAAATCAAAATGTTTTTTCCCATCACCGGTATCCAATTACACTCTTTAGGAGGATAGTTATGGTGAAGAACAAAATTGGCTTGATGTTGAAATATTAGACACTAGTCCAACATACTCGGATCGTGCCAATAATATGGAGAAGCCAGTATCTAGACCCGAGCTTGAACTTCCAAGAACTAAAGTTGAAGTAGTAATTGAATCTCCAGAAGATGAAGTGGTTGATGTACCCCTCCACTCTCTAGTACCCAATGATCCTTCTATTGAGAATACTCCTGAGGTAAGCTATCCTATCACACAATCGAGGCAAACCTCCAAATCGATACTCCCCAGAAAGAGAAGAACGACAATCCAAGTATCCCATAGCAAATTATGTATCTAATCAAAGGTTATCAGAACCTATCAGGGCATTTGCACAAACACTCTCCTTGTGTCAAATTCTAAGTAGTATTGAAGAAGCCTTATCTAATCCAAAATGGGCTAAAGCTATAAAAGAGGAATTTGAGGCATTGTAGAAGAATAACACATAGGTGTTAAGCGAGTTGCCACAAGGGAGGAAGATGGTAGGATGTAAGTGGATTTTCTCCATTAAGTATAAAGCAGATGGGTTAGTTGATCAATACAAGGTGAGGCTTGTATCAAAAGGATATACACAGAAACATGGGATAGATTATCAAGAAACCTTCTCACTTGTGGCTAAACTAAAAACCGTTACAGTCTTGTTATCTCTTGTGGCAAATTTAGATTGGACGTTGCACCAACTTGACGTAAAAAATGCCTTCCTTCATGGTGATCTTGAAAAAGAGATTTACATGGATATCCCACCAGGATATACTGTTACATAAGGAAAAGAAACTGCATGTAGATTACAACGAGCATTGTATGGACTAAAACAATCACCTCAAGCATGGTTTGGTAGGTTGAGTTCAGCAATGAAGAAATATGGGCTCCAATGAAGAAATATGGGCTCCAACAAAGCAACTCTGATCATACTCTTTTCCTAAAACATCGATTAAGGAAGATAACAACCCTTATAGTCTATATAGACGACATGATCATTACAGAGGATGATAAAGAATATATCTCTAAGCTTCAAGAACAACTGTCAAATGAGTTTGAAATGAAGAATTTGGGAGGACTCAAATACTTCTTAGGAATTGAGGTAACAAGATCAAAACAAGGCATATGTCTTTCCCAAAAGAAATATACTATGGACCTACTAGCAGAGGCAAGACTACTAGATTGTAAACCTGTCAATATTCCAATGGTTTAAAATCATAAACTCGGAAAATATATGGACCAAGTACCAGCAGATAAACAGAGATATCAACGGTTAGTAGGTAAACTCATATATTTATCTCATACTCGACCTGATATTGCTTATACTGTGAGTGTCGTGAGTTAGTTCATGCACTACCCAAGTGAAGACCATATGTATGCGGTCATGCGAATACTTCGTTACTTAAAATCCTCTCCTGGGAAAAGGACTTATGTTTTCAAAGAATGGTCAATTGGAAGTCCTTGGATATACTGATTCAGACTGGGCAGGGAATATGAAGGATAGGAAATCTCATCATTGGTCTTTACTTTTGTGGGGCAATCTTGTTATGGAGGAGCGAAGCAAAGGTAGTTGCCTTATCTAGTGCTAAAAGTGAATTTCGAGGAATGGTCGAGGAATACGTGAGCTCGTTTGGTTGAAAAAACTTCTAACTAAGATTGGTGTTGCTTCACTAACTCAAATGGACTTATTTTGTGATAACAAAGCGGCCATTGCCATCTCTCACAATCCAGTTCAACATGATGATGCAGACGTTGAAGTGGATCAACTTCATCAAACATAATCTTGAAGAAAAGATTCCATTTGTTAAATTAGAAGATCAATTAGGTGATATACTCACAAAATACGTATGCAGGAACTTCTACAACTCAACTACTTGACAAGTTAGGCGTAAGAGACATATACGCACCAACTCGAGAGAATGTTGGTGTGTGTTATGGTGCAGTCTTTACTTGATGTGACAAGGCAGACACCAATGCTAGTGGAGTAAAACAATAGCATAATAATATTAGTGAGCCGTAAAACATGGATAATGCGGTATTAGGGTTATTATTTAATTTTCGTTTCTATTATATACATATAGTTAAACTCTTGTATAGAAAACAAAATAGAAATAATAATGAAAGATACATGATAATTATCAGAGAAACACAATATTTGACAATAAGTATATTCCAAAGACCGATCTAAAGAATAAATATATGTGGTTTTTAATTTATTATTTAAATTTTTAAAAACAAAATTAAATCCTAAATACATATCACGATATTTTGGTTTGTTTTTAATCTAATAATATAAAAATAAACAATTATGCAAATTTTTATCATTCATAACACTATAGTATTTAAAGATATAATAATTAAGTTAATTATTCTTGCTTATATTATTCATGTTATTAAAGATATAAATTGATATTTATTGATTCTCTCTTTTTATATGAATACCACCTTTGGTGGGGTTAGATATTATTTGTTAATTAAACAAATCAATTAACAACTATGGGTGGAATCAATAATTAATTAGGTTAATTAAATTAATTCTTTTTTAAGATGTTGAAAAATGAATCATTTAAATGCCACATTTGGTGGAGTTAGATATTTTAAACTTTAATGCTTTTGAAGCACTCATCACAACGCCTAACCAGCTTCTTGTTAGTCACTTAGCAAGAGAAGCGGTAAAAACTAAAAATTAAAATATTCTAAATCACTTCTATGGATTGAAACAGTTACATTTAGCGTATGCAACCCCTAGGTTGCCCTAGTGGACGGATTTAAGTCTCGTGAGGGTTTTCAACAATGATACCTATAAACATTGAACTAAAAAAATGAAAACAAATAACATAAGAAGTTAACTAGAATTTAAAATAAAGTAAAAAGACTAAAATAAAATAAAGAAATGAAATACAAAAATATATCATGCTTATAATCTCTTTTAAATTGCATAATTAAAATCTTAAGCATATATTAGTTGAAAATCATTTTCATATTTCATATAAAAAATGTAATAATTTAATTCCACCCAAACTTAGTGTCAGGAATCCGAATTCGTTTCGACTCTATTCCTCACAAGTCAATACTCACAAAAGCATTGAATCCTATGGGTTCAAACACTCATACCAAGACGTATACGAATAGAGTTTATATAAGTTCATATACTTATAAAATAAAAAAGACTAAAAAATAATGCATAACTTCGATCTCATGAAAGAAATCGAATATATAAATTATAAAAATATCATATATATTATTTTCATACATCAATCAAACCCATTAAGCAAAAAATTCAAGATATATGCTCTTTTAGAAGTGTAGGAAAATTAGATGCAGTGATTGGGCGGCATTCGCGGTTGAAAATGCGTTGATGCGCACGAGATTTACGGAGTGGATAAGTGTCGATGCAGGCACTGACGGGCGTAGAATTCGGTATGATACGTGCGCGAAATTGCAACGTGAATGAGTGCAATTGTGCACATTCTTTCGACTTGATTGGGCACGGTTGTGCGAGGAGTTGTGGCGTACGACAGGACAACTTTGTCCATTTTTCCATTTTTTTTCAACATATTTGTGATGTAGTGTCTCTAGTATTATTCTTTGAGTTTTTAAATTATTTTTGAAACGAAAATACTTAAAAAATAATAAAAATCTTTGTGATTTTGAAAATATAAATTTAAGATAAAATCATATAAATATAAATATTTTTAATCAATTAAAGTATATTTATTCATGATAATTTTAATTTTTTTAAACATTTATCATCTAATCAAACCCTTATGACATTGGGTCGTCACATGTGTGCAACCCAACCCAACCCCATATTTGTAACAATTTATATTAAACTCAAAACAAGGAAAATGGGTCCGAACAATTATTCAAGTTCGCCTTTACGTGATTGAATGTGCAAGTAAAAATTTAAGGATTTTACCTTTTTGTTAGTTAAAAGACAAGACTAATGAGCAAATAGAGTGAAGCTGATGGATTAAAAACAAACAAAAAGTGCTTTCAAGTTGATATACTTATTGGTAATGAGGGCAAATGCGGTAGATAAGAAGAACACTAGACTTTAACTTGGTCTTGAAGGAACTTGATATAACCCATTACTTCGTGAAGCACTGAAGCCATATCAGTCTGCCCAAATTTTTATCATAATTTTTTTTTCAAATTTTGAAACTAAAATTAATGTAAAATAAAGAAAGATTTGAGATTGTAGGAGAAAATAAGAGAATGAGAGTGGTTTTTGGGTTCGCAAGAGGTGGGTTTAAACGAGGGATGACTGATATGGATGGGATCAGAGATATTTTGAATTTTTTATGCATATAAACGTTAATTATCATTAAAATTAATTATATTTATAAAAAATTAAAAATTTGATGTTATGAAAATAAAAAATTGATAATATATTTATAATAATCATAAAGATTAATAGTATAAAAATCTATTTATTTATTTTTATATTTAAAAAATAATTTTTTTAAATAGTTTTTTAATATTATTATTGTTGATATCCATATGAAATTTACCTTTTATCTATATTAATAACTCGTATTTTATTACATTATTTTCATTTGATATGAAAAAAATTATTTTAATAAAAATCATTAAATAATATAATTTATATTTAATTATTAAAAGAAATTTTATATAATCTATATACCAACTTTAACATATGAGTGACTTTCATATCCCATCTTTAAAAAAAAAAAATATGTAAGGCAAATTGGAACCACTACTGGTTTGACACGTGAGCGATGCATATGGAAGTAGAGTATTATATTTTTGGGTAAAAAATTTTTTATGTTATCAAATTATTAACATTGTGATGAAAATATAAGTTGAAAATTACGTTTATTATGTCTATTTTCTTATAATTTTTTTAAATAAATTTATATTATAAAATTTTATAATTAAGTTAAATGATTTTTGATCAAAAATTAATATTTTAATATTAAAAATTTAATATTATGATATATTAGATAAAAAATATTATAATAATTATTAAATTAATAAAATAAAATATTTAATTACAGTTATACTTTGTTATCAATAAATTAATTATTTAAAATTTTATACGTAATTAGGTTATTAAAAATTATATTCATTTTAATTTATTTATAAATAAGGAAACCCTAAATCTAGTAAAATATCGAACTTTTGATAAAGAATTACCGCCTCGTCCTCACAAATGAAGATAGCCGCCCCCCGTGAGAGTAGAAGGGGTAAAAAAACCTAGAAGTATTTGTTAGTTGTCACTGTCCGGTGTCCGCCATTTCCAACAGGTCGCACACTTTTAGTGTTTCTATCACACAGTTAAGCTGTCGTGAACTCAAAGTACACCCAGTCACTCTTTCGTTCTCTCTCTCTCTCTTAAAACCCTAGTCCTCTCTTCCTCAAACCACACCATGTCCCGACGATGATCATCCTCTAGTTCATCACAATCTCTGCCATTTAGGCATTCCACCAATAAAGTTTTATAGGAAGAGATCCAAAATCCAACTTCAAATTCTGTCACTAGACTTGGATAGTTTAGTTTAGTGAATTTCGGATAGAGTTATGGTCATGGTTGATAATGAAGCTGGAGATGACCGGAAGGACTTCAATGGTGGACCCAAGTCCCCTTGGAAGAAGACTCCTCCTGAAGCCCTTGACTCCAAACCAGGTGGTGATGCTTCTGCAATGATGGGTGCTGATTCCTGGCCTGCTCTTGGGGATGCTCAAAGGTTAAAGACTTCTGATATTGCACTGAAAATGGTGGCTCCGGCTGCCTCCAGTGTTGTGGTATCTCCGCCGGCGCCAGCGACAGCTGCTCAGGTTTGGCAGCCTTTGTTTTAATGTATTGAATTAGGGAATTTTTTTTTGTTCTTTCAGAGCAGTTAATTTTGAATAAATGATATGTAATTACTAGTTGTGTGTATAATAATTTTTAGTTGGGATAGTAGGATTCAAGTTTTGAATGCTATAGGATACTGTATTGGTAGCTCTAGTGTTTCTTAGACTTCTTGAGATCGCCTTGTGAGAATTACTGATATAATCCAATTATAACCCTCCAAGAAAAAATATTTATAAAATGACATTCATTTACCATCTCTTATTGCGAGGACATCATGTAACAAAATTCATTAAGTTTTAGTATCTAATAGTTTTAACTCCCATTGACATAAAATGATTGTTGAATGTACATCACTTGTGGGCTTGGGGTCGCAGGGGTCATGTAACTATAGCGATACTACACTTTGATACAAGAAATATTTAGGTGAGCTCTATTAGTTCTGTAATTTAAAAAAAATGGTATAAGTCAATTTTTTCAAAATTAGATATTGTTTGGGGTAAAATTGAAAATCTCTATTAATTAAATTAAAAAACAATAAAAAAGAAAATCTGGAAGTCCCTTACGCTTGTGTCAGCCATGGCTGTTGGGTTGCTCGGTGTATGGGTTTTTCGTTTTGTTGCAAGAAGTTCACGTTCCGACGAGAAGAGTGGAAATACGATAGTAGTTGAGAGAGAAAGAAAAATAGAAAGAGAGGCAAATAGTGAGAGATAAAGAGAAAGTGGAGAAGAGATAGTGTGGGGGAGAGAAGAAAGAGTGAGGAGGGACGCTAGTTTCCATTTTTTTCCTCCATTCTTTATTGTTTTTTATTTAATAAATAGTGATTTTCAATTTTACCCCATAAAATACTTAATTTTGATTGGACTTAATTGATCATTTTTTTCTAATTATAGAACTAATAGAGCTTACTTGAATCTTTCCAGTGCCAAAATGTATCATCGTTATAGTTAAGGACTTTGGGGTCCTAAGACCCTCACTTGCAATATCATATATGATGTCAAAAAATAAAAAAAAACAACCAACAAACAAATATTACTACTAAATAGGAATGTAAAGGTTTAACACAAATGTTGGATATTTTTTCATTCTGAAGGTTCATAATTCATTGTGGTAAAAGGTTATTGACCTAAATGGAAAAATGAAGAATCAAGTATCCTAGTTAATATACTGTATGCATGTTAGTCTGGAATTTGGATTCTAGACCTTTGCATTAGTTGGAATTTCTTTATATGGATTGCATTTAGTGTAAGTTAGATGAGAAGTTGGTTGAGTCTTCTTTTCTATTCTTTTTTTGGGAGAATTCATCAATTCAAATACTACCATTAAGATAAGCAACCCTTGAAGGATTGAACAGTGCTTTCAGAAAAACCCAGAATAAACTAATACCTAATGTAGAAGTATTTAGAAAAAGTCACATTCATACTTGGTTACGTGTATTTATTTAGGACTATATTTATTATGAAGGGCATGGGTTTTGGTACAAAAATTGTTCACACACTATTGGATACTCGTGCCATGAAGGATTCATGGAGAATTGATTTGAGGTTATGGTTGTACAAATTGAATTTATTAAGGTCCTAATTTTCTTAACTGCTTTAAAATCATAGTTTCCTGCTTTATCATGTTACTAAGTATTGTATCATGAATTAGTTGTAGTTTGTATGAATTTTAATACAGAGGATGACCTTTAAATACAAACATGCAATATTTGTCTTCTAAAAGTTTTGTATTTTCTTTTAGACTGATGAATAAGTTGATTTGTAATAAACTCTTATTTGCAATGTGTTACTTTCCCTCTCCCCCCTTCATCATTGGCATGTTGAAATGAATACAAGTTCCTAAAACTGCATGAAAAAGTTTCATTATCGTTGGTTCTAGGATTGGCAGTGCTTACTGACATATTCTTTATGTTTTGTTTTCCAGGGATCAATTGGGCAGCAAAAGTCAAATGGGTCCGTAAACTATAATCCTCCATACAGAAATTCCTCATCGCGTCATCGCCCCAAGCGCAACCCAAATGTTGCCCCTTCTTTTCCTCGGCACTTAACTTATCAGCAACCATCAATTCCACCTGTTTACCATTCTGTGGTACCTCCACAGCACATGGCTGTACCTGGATATGCCTACCAGTCATTTCCTATCCCAATACCAAGTGTTGAAAACCATTTACCAAAGTCTGGATCTGAGACACCAGGCCAAGCTTTTGCTGCACCAGTTCAGCATCCACCACAAGGTGACCAAAATGCTTATGTTGTCAACTTTTCTAACAGAAAACCCAATATGCAAGAGCCTGGTGGACAATGGAATAATAATTGGCATCATCACTGGGGGCCTAATTCAAGGGATAGCATTTCGGTACAACCGGGTGTTGGACCAAGGCCTATGACCAGGGCTCCATTTTTCAATCCAGCACCACGGTTTATGTTCGGTCCAAGCTTTCCTGGTACAAATCCACCCTTAGGCCATACTGCTTTCATATAATATATAATTTTGATATTTCTTAATTTGAGTGCTCGTTGTATTTTAATCTTAATCTTCTTCTTTTTCTTTATCTTCCCCCTTTACCCCTTTTCCCTCTTTTTAAGGACTTGATTTTTTTTGACAGGACCTGCATGTTACATCCCAGTTGCACCTGCAGGCGCTGTTAGAGCACCATATCCTCCTCAATATATTTCGCATCCTATGAGCCCTGGGGTTATGATGGTGCCACCAGAGACTCAAGCATTGAGTGCTAACATAGTAAAACAAATCGATTATTATTTCAGGTATGTTTAATTGATGAAACCTTTTGTTTGTTGCTCTTTATTCGTGTGCAAATAGACATTTCCATTTCCTTTGTGTTTTTAACCTTTGAAAGTAAGTTTGAAATTGGAAACTAAGAAGTATGTTTTTGTAGCACAGAGAATTTTCTTAGATATTTGTTTACTGTGCAACCCTTTTTGGCAGCGACGAAAATTTACAGCATGATCAGTACTTAATATCCTTGATGGATGATCAAGGTTGGGTCCCAATATCCATTATTGCAAATTTTAAAAGGGTAAGTGAAGATTACAATTTATAAGATGATCAAGTTATGTATTCTGCTTTCATTTAATGCTATTATGTCTATTTTTATCTTATATATTTTGTTTTCTTGTGGTAATTATGTAGTTATTGATATCCAAAAACCAATGTTGAAAAGGCCTTTTTGAGGTGCACCTTGAAGCTTGCCTCAAGGCAAGGCGCATAAAAAAAGTATCGAGGCTACAGTCTCTGATGCAATTTGAGGCTTACGCCTTTTTCTTGTGAGAAACAAGCCTTGTGGCTTAAGCCTAAGAAAATTTTAAATTTTTTAAGTTAGATCATGGGTAACTCATTACAATCTCACCTGACTTTAATAACTAAATAAAAATAAAAAAATTTAGAAAGGAACTAAAAAAGTTCAAAAACTCAAGTCATACAAACCAAAATAGGGCAACTTCTTTTAATTCTTCCTACACTATTCTTGTTAATTTCAATGCATGTTTAATTTCTTGTGAATTAATCAGTTTGGAATTTGAAATACTTCTATCACAATTAGAAATCATGGAATATTAAATCTCAAACTCCATGCTTCTTGCATATATAGCGAGCGCTCTATCATTTGAGCTATACCTCCATGTAGAGTATAATCTAATTTCCTTGATTGATTTTTATTTTCATAGTTATTGGATTCATAATTGTTATTATTTATATTTTTAAGGTTTCTTTGAAAGTTAAGTATGAGGCTTACGTCTCAGACGCCTCTTCGAAGGAAAATGCCTATGTACTTTAAAATAGCTTTTTACACCAATGATTGATCTTATGCTATTCTGTAACAATATACAGGTTAAGAAAATGTGCACGGATATACAATTTATCCTTGATGCTCTGCATGGTTCGTTTATGGTAGAAGTACAGGTATGCTTTTAGAATTTTGCTGATTGACCTGCCTAGGTCTTTATTCATTATTGCAGTTTAGGAGCCACTTAACTGAAACTTCAACTTGCATTTTGGTTGCGTTGGCTTTTTTCTTCAAGAAAAACAGAGGGATAGATGTATATGAAGAGCATGACTATGATGTAGCTGAAAATCACTACAAATAAAAACGTCAATGTGAAAAAGGCATCATTTAGAAATTTCAGCCTCACCATATTTTTCATTCAGTATAACTTACCAAAATGAGTTCTAATCTTAATTGTCCTTGAATAACAATGGGAACTTTGTGACTTTGGATTTATCATTTTCTTTTATTGGAATATTCCTTTGTTAGTGCATGCAGATTTCTTCGTGGATGCTTCAAATGAGATATGTCATCTGGTATTAAAATTATCTTTACATTAGTTTTCCCTGGTGCTCAGTCATGTCTCTTATCCCAAATGACGTTGAGGTTTTGAAAGGTTTGCTGGTTCTTAATGAGGTTATATGTGTAATTGGATTCATTTGAAAAATCCTACCTGTTCTTTCTCCTCCCCACTGGCATGTTATGTGTAATTATATACCATGTGGAAGTTGGCAATACATTTTAAGAGCCTGAGGTTCTTTAATGTGGATTAAGGGACACGCTTAGTTACTTTGTGATCTGCAGTTTATGGGGATTTTATGTATAGCTGCTTTCACTTTTTGAGGACTCGAGTCATGTTATTTAAGCATTTTAACTTGACGTATAAAGATGTGCTGGACATAAAATGTGTCTACATGGAAAGAGATCTATTAGTTTTTTGATAAAGTAGGAACATAGTCTCTGTTAAGGTCAGTACAGCTGGACAATACTGTACTTTAACAAGTACAACTTTTTGCAACTTTAAGGTCCTAAAGTTTAGGACTCAGGTTTTTGGTTTGAGCAATTTAATCCAGTTTTGTGGTTTTCTTTTATTATTATTCCCGTATTTAGGGTCTAATGTGTATATTAGCTTTTTCATCTTCTTTCCCTGGGTATGTATAAATGGATATTTCAGCTTCCTTTCATATGCATCAAGATTTCACTGTGAGTTGGTGTTAATTTTTAGGGTGGCAAGATAAGGAGGCGTGAAAAGTGGTCAAAGTGGATTCCAGCTTCTGCAGACCCTATGTTGGCATCAAAACCTCACATTCCCTCGAGTGAACCTACAGTGAAGTCTACTAATACTGTCGAGAACAGTGGTGACAGTGATGGTAATAGGAATGATTTTCAAGAAAATGTTGATTCATCAAATGAAAAAAAATTGGCGGAACGATTGCCATGGAACATGGAACAAGAAGGTAATGGACTTACGGTGACAATGATTCACTACTATGCTTGTGCTGGGATTGTGATTCAATTCGAAAATTAATTTTTCACAGGCAAAAATTTCTCAGATCCTGGCAAGAATGATCACTCAACTTGCCTGGAGCACTCATTGGAAACTGAGCCTGTGAGACTTGATGATCATGGAACTGAAGGCATTGAAACATCCTCAGAATTTGCATCAAAGGATATTAATGACCTGTCAAATGATTTTTCAAATACATTTATGCTTGACGAAGAACTTGAGGTTGAACGTAAAGCAATGAAGAAGGATGATCTTTCATCATTTAGAAGGTATGCTTTCCTCCATCCCTGCCCTAGTGTTCGCATTTGAGACTACCTTTTGGCCTTCACTATTTTTAAGTCAAATATTTATTTTGATGCTTGGACTGTAGTGATTGTGTACAAACTGAGGCATGCATTTCTTTGTAGAAATACCCCCAGTTGCCTCCTTCAAGTCTAATTTGTTATATTAGAAGTTGGTGTTTCCCCTCAAGTTACAATTTTTTTAATCGGAAGTTGTTGTTTCCTCTTATGACTTATATTTTGACATTATTTTTACTACTATTTCTGCTTCATATTTTTAAACCAAATACAATCATACCAGTTTAGTTGTATTTATTCTGATTCTAGAACTGTAGTCATTACTTACAAATTAAGGCATGTATATCTTCGCAGATATACCTATGTACCTCTTTCAAGTCTAGTTTGTTTAATTGGAAATTAGTGTTCCCTTTTTTAGTTAAATTTTCTATGTGGATTATGGTCCATAGGAGATTAAATACTAATTATGTGCTCTGAAGGCAACACAATATTGTTCTTTCTCATCAATGATATGGGTTGTGTAGAGATATGAGGAATGTTTGTCCTATTTTATGAAAGCTTACTATTTCTAGTACCCTTTTTGATGCTCCATACACTTTTTCTGTTTTTTTTTTGGGATCTTGCCTATAGGGCTGATTGTGAAGATGATGAGAATGTTGTCAATGATCAGGATGTCCAGAGACTTGTAATTGTTACACAGGTATGACCATGGACCGACATCCCTAAAATATTTTGAAAACTTCGTATAATACGTGAATGGCTTACCACTGTGTAACTCAATACAAATGTATTGGCATATTTCAGCAACTCTCATTTTTCAATCCTAGTTGATTCAAATAGTTCAAATTCATCAAGAACGATGATTGGATGAAGCAGCATAAGTTTTTTTTTACCTGGAATGTTATATCTAAAATCAACATGAGTGCTTGTTTCCACTATGGTCCTTATTTATTGTAGTATTGGTAACTTATTTTCGAAGTGAAGCAACAAGCAGCTTTAATAAGGTATTGTTAAGACCCAAATGACATGTAAGAGGATAGTTAGCCCACCTCCAAACATCTTTAACTTTTTAGCGATTGGTCACTAACTCTCATCTAATATAGTGTCAGAGTGTAACGTCATGGGTCGAACCTCTCAAATTCCAAAATATTTACTAATATTAAATGGGCCTCTTCATTTGATGAGATTCTATCTAACTCCACTTGATGTGCCTTTAAAATTATCTTCTTAGCTCATAAGTGAGAGTCCATCACAATCTATTGAATCGATGAGATTCTATCTAACTTTGCGCGATAGGCCCACATGTGCAAGCCCATCACATTCGTTTATACGATCCACAAGTGAGATCTTATTAATTTAGAGAGTGTTAAAAAAAGCCATCAAGTGATAGGGAGTGTTAAGACCCAAATAACATATAGAGGTGACCAGTGGATCGAAATTGCCTGTTTTTGGCCAATTCGAATCCTATCCGATCCGATCCGAATCAGATTTGAAAATTTTCAGTCCAAATCTGATCTAATGATGTAATCAATTTGAACAAATCTGAATCCAAATAGACCGAAGTTTTTGGATCGAATAAAGCCAAATTTATATTTAAATTTATTTATGAATTATTGTCGTATATAAAACATAGCATACACAACATTTATATTTTAAATTGGTGTATTTGTAGTGAAATTTACTATTTATAGTCACAATTAAGAAAATCAAAAGAATAAATATGTCTGTACAATTATTAAATTATTATAAATATTTATATTTATTTTTAAAACTAAAATAGTAATATAATGTAATTATGGTACATATAGTATTTAAATATAACACCTTATAAAATAAAATATGTATTTATTTATAATTTAATAGTAACTCATTTTAGATAAGATGGAATGGATTATAAAATCTGTTAATTTGAATCCGAAAAGATTGTATACTTTTCAATCCTAATCGGATCCAACTACCAAATTTATTAATTTAATCCGATCCAAATTTGACGGAACGGATCAAATTTCTCAATTTAAGTGGATTAATTAAATTATTTGCTTACTTCTGCATATAAGATGGATAGTTAGTCCTTCTAATAGTTTGAACTTTTAGAAGAATTGGTTGCTACTAATATATATATTGTAATTTAAACTTTAAGCAACTGATTGTAAGTTGTGAAATTCTTCTTAAGTTATACAATGAGGGTGTTCTTCCTGTTTATAGGCATGCTACACTTTTCAAAGAAGACTCACCTACCTCTTGATACTACATGGAGGGTTGTATAAAGTGTCTAAGCTTTGGCTATCCTATTGCAGAATAACCTATAGCAAACATGTATTTGTAAACAACCAAGGGTTCCCCTTTTTATAATAATCATATTATGTTAAAAGTTGTGGGGAAACTAACTCTCCCAAAAGCTTAATCTATTGAGAAAAGAGCTAATTATTTTTTATACATATATCGTTTTCTACTAATGTTGGCTCTATGTACTATGTATTTTAAAAACTTACAACTCAATAATTGGGGTTTGAGTATATCGCTTTCAACCTTCTATCATGTTAGAAGTTGTTGTGAAACCAATTCTTTCAAAAACTTAAATCTTATTAATTTTGACATGGTATCAGAGTTTCAATTGATTGGGTCAAAAACCTTGGTTTCCTACCACAAAAAAATGAATGGATCTTGTGAAAGAAAAAAAGACAAGTGAACGAAGTATATAATAAAAATAGGTTAAAAATACAAATTATGCATGTAACGACTTATCATACTATATGACAAGTTAGGTTGAGTATGAGTCAAATAAATTAATTTTTCTACTAATTTATGATATATCTTCTTTTTAGTTGGGATTTAATTAGAATACACATTCAAACAATTTGTATAAGGTCTTCTTCAACCTGCATATCTTTCCTTCTCTTGTTGGGAACCTGGGTGGAGGATCCATGTACACCTTCTATATCAACCCTCTAGGGAGAAAAGGTGTTTTTTACTTCAAATTGTAGTAATGACTCAATTATATTGACAGCAATAAAGAGTATAACGAAGTCAAACAATAGTCATCTTGGTTACCAGAGCAAATATATTTTGATAGTTAATCCCATAAATTTGAACATATCCCTTAGCCCTTACTCTATCTTATTCCTTTCTAATGTCCTATCTGAATGAAACCTGATAGTAAACACTCACTCACAACCCACAATCTTCTTCCCTTTAGGCTAGTTGACTAAATCCCAAATATACTTCTTATAGAGGGCATTCATTTCTTCTACCATGGTGGCTCTATACTTGAAATCTTCAATGGTTTCCTGAGAATGACTAAAAACGACACAAGATATTTTAAGTAAAAAAGATAATTGAGTTTTGGATAAATAGTGATAAGAAATAAAGTCAGAAATAGGATAAACAATATTAAAAGGAGGCTTAGAGAAGCCTAACTTGTCAGACTATTTACAAACTCGAAGAGGATATACCTTCTACTTTGATCACCAGCTTGTGGATTGATACTAGGTGCTGAAACTATAGGATCATAAGGTATTTCAACTATAGAAATATCAACGATAGATGTTGAAGCTACAGGTTAGAAGGTATGGTTGTAGTAGAAATATCAAGAGTAGGTTAAGGAGAAACATGTACCTCAAAATTATTTGATGGCTTGGTAGTGTCATTAAGAGGAGGATCTCGTTCAGGAGGTGGGGGCATAACATTTGATTTAGGTTTGGGTTTTTCCATACGATGAGAAGGTTTAAGAGAGTCACCACATTTTATGGGATAAGAATCCTCTCTTTTACCATAAATCTATAATTTCTTTTCTTGCAATCATAGCTTCTTCTCTTCTCTAGTACTAATATTCCCCTAAAGAGGTCTCTCTAGAAGAGTAAGATGCTTATTCATAGAGCTGAACATCTATAGACAATAGTATTTACTAAAGGTGGATGGAAACATTTATATCAATTTTTTGGACTAGAGTAACCAAAGAAGACACACTTAATAGCACATGGATCAAGTTTGTCTCTATGAAGTGTGTGGACATGAACATCACACACAACCAAAGACTTTAGGACACAAATTAAGAACACAAGGTTTAGATTGAAAAAGAGAGAATATTCTCAATGGAGTCTGATAGCTAATAATATGAGTAAGCATTTGGTTGATAAGAAAAGCAACAACTATGACTGCCTCAACCCAAATACGTTTAGGAACATGCATAGTAAAGTATAGGACATGCGCTACCTCAAGAAGTGACGGTTCTTAGCTTCACTATGTCATTCTGTTGTGGAGTATAAGCACATGTTTGGTGGAGGATGCCATGAGTTTTGAAGAAATCAGTAAGAGATTGATCAATAAACTCATGATCGTTATCAGAATGAACGATGTGCACATGAGTGTGAAATTGTGTGACAATCATGTTATAAAATTGAGGAAAGAAATTTATAACATCACTTTTAGATTTAAGCTAATAAACCCATGTGATTCTAGTAAAGTCATCATTATAAGAAGAATATTCTTTGCTAGAAGCAGTAAGAGTAGAAAAAGGTCCCCACACATTAATGGTAACACAATCAAAAGGAATGTAACTTTTATTTGAACTAACTTTAAAAAGGACATGGTCATTTTTAGCATAAATACAATGTTCACGCCATAGACTAGAAGGAGGGACTTTGCAAAACAATATTGGAAATACAAGTTCTATAAATGAGAAAAAATGCATGTTCTAAACAATGATGCCATAAGAATTTGTTTTCCCCTTTTAGTTTCTCTTTTTCACCTAAATCCACAACGAGGATTGTTTGTCCTCTTATCCAAGTAGTAAAGATCTCCATCTCTTTACCAATGCTAATTGTTTTCTTCGTTAGATTGTCTTAAAACACACAAAGAGTGGAATAAAAGGTGATAGAACAATTAAGACTCTTGGTTATTTTACTAATGGACATAAGATTATTGGAGAGATTTAGTACAAGTAAAACAGAAGATAAATAAAGTGGGTGAAAATGAGACATTTCATGCCTCTATAATGGGCATAGGTGTCCCATTGGCAACCCTGAACAGACATAACAGAAGAAGACATTATAGGATTGAGTAAAGATGATTTGCTAGTCATGTGATCAGTAGCTTTTGAATCAATGAGCAAAGGAGAAATAGAAGCAATAAATATTGAACTATAATTACCTCCTCGAATGGTCGGTCGAGAAACCTTAGAATTAGAAGATTCCTTAGGTGGAAACATTTCAGTGGTAACTAATTCTTGAAAATTACCTAAAATAGGACTGGCACAAATAATAGCACAGAAAACTCCACAACCAGTGCAAGAAAAGGTGCATAAATATAGCACAAAACCAGAGCAAAACAGTGCAGGAAAAAATTGTCCAGAATCTAGTTACAAAATACAAGATGTGGACCAACAATGCACTCAAGTCCTTAACAGTCTAAAACCATTCTAGAGTATGTTTCTACATGTTTTTGGAGACTTATTAGACGGAGCATGTTTATGTTACTTTGAACCAACAAAATAGTGATAGCTGATGACTTTTCTTTCTTGTGCAGAATAGTGGGATAGATGAAGTATTTAAAAATAGCAGTAGAGAATCACGACCCATTTCCAGCGAGCTTGCTTCTGCCATAGATGATGGTCTTTACTTCTATGAGCAGGTTGAGGAACTTTTAAATTGGAATTTACTGAATACTATACTCAGTACACTTCTAAATTGCAAATTTATTGCAGGAACTGAAAAGTAAGCGGTTTTGTAGCAAAAAGAACAACTCTAGGAATGAAAACAGAGATGGGAACAAAAGATTTATGGCAGAAGCTCTGGGATTATCAAATACAAAGTCTGATGAAAATTCTTCTGGAACTTGCAGCCTTGATGAGCCAGGAAATGCTAATTCTAGAAAGAAGCAAAATAAAAGCCTCCATAAGCAACAGTTATCTCATAAAAACCGATTTTTCTCCAGCAATTTCAGAAATCATGGTTCTTGTCGAAATTCTTTAGGAGCCATATCCGAGAGTCCTCCAAGTAGCTCAGTTGGATTTTTCTTCGGATCCACACCACCTGAAAATCATTGGTTAGTTTAAAGTGAATGTTGCTAGTATTGTGAATGATGAATTTTTCTATTTAGAAAAGGTACTGTCAAGCTAGCTTTTGTGGAGCGTTTTTCTTGCTTTTGCAAGGGCTCGGATCTTGTTAATCAATAAGAAGTATATTGCTTCGGTTATACTAGCCAAATAATGATTAACATTGAAAGTTTATTATGAATTGAGAAAGGTAATCCTCTTATAAGCTATAAATTTTGCAGCCTTAGGCCTTCAAAATTGGGTGGTTCTCCACATGGGGTTTTCTCTGGCAGCAGTCCACCAGTGGGCTCCGTGCCGAAGTCATTTCCACCTTTTCAGCATCCAAGTCATCAGCTTCTTGAGGAAAATGGTTTCAAACAGCAAACGTAAGAAAATGTTGATTTTGGGATAGTGTACATGCAAACATAGAGCTTCTACATTTATTATCACTAATGTGCTTATCCTTTCTCGTAGGTACCTGAAGTATCGCAAGCGATGCCTAAGTGACCGAAAGAAGCTAGGCATTGGCTGCAGTGAGGTTGCTGCTTCTTGAACATTTATCTATTCATTTAAATTCAGATATAATACAGCTAAATAACATAGGTGAATTTTATACATGGCTTGCACAGCTTCCTCACACTTTTCCAAATGCACTATAGATAAGGAAAGATAATTCGTGATATATCCAATTGAAATATACACAGTGCCGTGCACTAACACGGTTTGGACAATAAGTAATTTTCTTTCAGATATATGTGTTTGGTTGTGCTTTCAAGGGTTAAATTGTTATATCTTTACGTAGACATGATAATCCCACTTCCTATAACAATGACATAGTGTGCATAATCAAATGATAGTGAGAATAATTGTAAAGGTAAATCAGAGTGAAGATATTCATATGTTTTAAAGTGTTTATTAAAATTGTCTGGATATGGAACCTATATTTATTTTGAAATGCTTGGTTTACGAAAAAGACGGAGGAACACAATATAAAAAGAAATAAAAAAATAAAATCGATTCAGGAATACAATACCTAAGAGGGGAGGAGTGTGGAGTTTAATTTCTTCGGAACAAGTATAGACATTGCTGATTTTGTTAGCCCTTTCACTTTTAATTTTTTTTATTTTTTTTAAAGTAAACATGAGAATGGGAGCTGCTCCCCGTCCCCTCTCATTTGTTCTAGTTTAGTGGTTTTTTTATACTTGCATACAACAAGCCATATATGCTGTGTTATGATCGTAACATTCAACAATAGATTTGCATTTGGGTGCTAATTGTCAATCTTTAAAGAGGCCTGTTCCTCTTACATTGGCTAAAGCGTAAATGGGGCATTACAGAAGATTAAGTTTTATGGTCGTGTGGTTTTGGAGCTTGATTTGTTGCCATTTATTTATCTGCCCATCTATGGGCATATCCTCACTGCTAATGCATCTACTGAAATATATGCCATTACTTTTCTTCTTGCAGGAAATGAATACTCTATACAGATTTTGGTCGTATTTCCTTAGAAACATGTTCAACTTGTCAATGTATAATGAATTCCAGAAATTTGCACTAGAAGATGCAGCTGCAAATTATAATTATGGAGTAGAGTGCCTTTTCAGGTTTTACAGGTGTTTGCAACACAAAAACCTACTGATGCTTGTAACCTTGATTCTTATTCTGCTTGTTAGAATTTGTTGGGAAGCTAACTCTCTCAAAAACTTAAACTAGTGAGAGAAGGGCTAACAATATTTTTAAACTTATCACTTCTCTACTAATTTAGTTCTATGCAAGCCAAACACTTGCAATTCGACAATTGGTTATTGGATCTTAAACACCCACAAGACCTCTAGTTCTGATACCATGTTGGGAATTATTGGGTAATTAACTCTCTCAAAAACTTAAGTTTGTGAGAGAAAGGCAACAAATACTTTTATACAATGATCATCGCTTTCTTTGTGTTTTTTTGTTACCTCTTTCATAGAATACTCTTTGATGAGCAATGGAAATTGCAGTTTAAGAAAAGCATGTCTTTTTCTTTCTTTTTGTTTTTTGTCAGGAGAGGAAAAACAGGATGTCTTATTTCTATGTTTTATGTACTTATTGATTTTTTTTTTACCAGTTATGGTTTGGAGAAGGAATTCCGGGAGGACTTGTACAAGGACTTTGAGCAGCTCACCCTTGAGTTTTATGATAAAGGCAACCTTTATGGTCTTGAAAAATATTGGTAACAGTTCCTATTTTTGATTTAATCTTCTTTCGATTTTTTATTGATATTTGGTGCTGTGATTTTGAACTTGGTATTTGTACTTGAAGGTTGTGAACGTTATAGTGATTGGCTGTGAAGAAGACACTTTTGTTTTAAAGAAAGAAAGACAAAAGTAAAAAACTAAGGGGAGAGAGGACATAGATAAAAACGTTTAGGGTTTCAGATCAAACCACTCTGATACTAATTAGAAATATAAAATAGGTAAAATACGAGATCATGGGGAAGCAAAATGAATCGAAGTAGGTAGGGTGGAGTATGAGAAAATAAAAATAAAAAGACATTTTAATTCTTCATTCATTATAATAATTGAGAGGTTACATGTAAATGTATAGGACAATAAGACGCTGAAATTTGATCCCAAAAAAAGATACTGAAACCCTGATCCTAATAATCCTAAGAGGACTTGTAATATGATTCCTAGGAAACTTATATTTAATATTTATATTCCAACATTATTTTTGAAATATTGATTTTAATATTCTGATGCGTTTATTTCCGTTAACGGAAGATTTGGTAAAGTAGGAGCACCAAGTGCATAATCAAATGCAAATTCATTAAAGTTTCCTAGGACATTTTAATATTCTGATGCGTCTATTACATCATTTGACAAGCATCTCAGATTGAAAAGTTAGCTGTTCTCTGCTGAAAGAAGATTCTAATTGAACTTCAGTAAGTTTTAAACAAATTTGATTATATGAAGCAGGAAACAAAGGGCTACAAGCCTTAGCAGGGTATATATGTTAGAGTCAAATCGTAATGGATGTTAAATGAACTGAATCTGGATTTGTTTGGTTGTTGGTGGGGTGACTTGATTAAACTTGATCCTGATGAAGATATGATCTTCATTGGCTTTATTCTGTACCGATGAGAGATTTGTTGTGTCTCTTTACTCTTGTTTTGGAATTTGATGTTTGCATGGGGAATGGGGAGCATAGGTTAGGCTTGACTGAAGTGTAAAAATCAAATTAATTATCCTTGGGTGTTACATTTGTTGAGTGACCCTAGAAGATATATCTGAAAGGTGTGTGCCTTTGACATTCTGAAGTTTACCGGGTTAGATTCTCTTCCTGCTCCACATATAACAGGAATCGGTAGGTCTACGACATTAGTGAATTTATTTAGGAAAAATGGGGATGTTTGCAATGCATTGCAAATTTATAATTTATGCCCTTTTGTCTAAGTCTAGGTATATAGTCTCGCCTCAAGTGGTGGTTTTTTCTGCTGCTTTTACCGTGTGCAACTTTTCTGTGTGGCATATTTGGTATGTCACTATGTTATTCAAATCATGCACCATGTATAGTATTTTGCTTGTTAACAGCCTTTGTCTTTCTGAAAGGTGTCACTAATTAAATTAAGTTGTAAGCTACAAAGTTACAGCCGTGATTGATATATCTAACTCCATCCGAAATACTCCATTTTGATATCATTTTTTTTCTGGAGGGGAAAAAGATCAGGCCTTATTGCCATCTAACCAACAGTGGCTGCTGCTCTTATCTATCGATCTCCATTCTCTCTCTGATATTTTTATGACCTACTGTTTCATTTTATTCCGTTGATCACCCTAAAACTCTTGCCCCCCACCAATTTCATTCTTCAATCCTCCATCCCTTGGAAACATATGCCAAATTTCTTTTAACACATCCACTCCTTTAGCTCAGAACAGGAAAAGAGGGAGCCTCCTTCGTACACTTATCAAGCATCCAACCCTCTAGAGGCTAGCCCTTTTTTAATAAGAAACATTATATTATATTAACTAAGTAATAATTACAAAGTATAAAGTGAATTAGAAATCAAACTATACCAAATAATTGCTATAAATCCCATCCAAACAAAGTTCTAAAGTCTAATTAGGATAAACAAGCTTTTCAATTAAAACTTAAGAGAAATTGAGAATAATCTTTCAATTCTTTTGAAATTGACGTCCAAGAAGACGCTTGAAATAAAACTTTCTCCCACAAAAAATTACTGTCATTCTCACTATCATCAAAAGTTCTCTAATTCCTCTTCATCTTAAACAAAATAAGAGAAACCCATAACTTCTTAAATTGAAAAGGCCAAACCACAAATGAGGAATAGAACAGGAGTGGATGGGGAGGTTGGATGGCCCTCACTATCTTATTTTTCTAATATTTCTAGAAATGGTTTTCTATTATCTTCTTTGGAAACAGTGGTGATTTAATAGTTTGTGATTGCTGTTAAATTTTGTTGGTGTCATTCTGCCAATTGCGATGATAAATTATTGAACATTAAGTTAATGTAATTGTTAGGGAAGTAAAAATCTATGTTCTGAACAAATGATACATGTCATGTCAGGCAAACAACTGGAAGAGGTTAGAACATGTACATTTGGTTCCATGCAAATCCTTTTGGTAGGCATATGAGTGAGTGCTTAGTGTCTGATTCGAACAATAGGATGAACATTACAAAAGATGATCTCGTTTAGAATTTCATTAAAGGTTGAATGTCATTATGCTAATTCTTTGCTAGTTTTCCTCAATACATAGTCTTCTTTTAAGAATCAAGACCCTACATTCGATTGAGCATCAATGAAAATAATGCCATACAAGCATATGATTGTTCATTATACAAAAATGAGTTTGAGTTTATTTGAAGAATTTAGCGTAATCTGATGTGATGAGACAACTTGTAATCTTTGTGATGACATTGCTCTTCATTATGCACTCTTTTTTGGGGTCACTTGCAGGGCATTCCATCATTATCGTGAACGAAACAACCATAAAGATCATTTAAAGAAACATCCAGAACTGGAGAGGTTGTTGAAGGAAAAATATCCTAGCTTGGAGGACTTCCGTTCAAATGAAAAAACTAATTCATTGAAAGAAAACAACCGCTAGCTAGTGGTGATGTCCAGTGTAAACCCTAGTTGCTCTAAATGGCAGCATCCCAATTTTGAAGAACGGTGTGACAGCTTGATTAAGGAAACTTTGCAGCCTGATTCTGATTTGGGTGTAGTTGGAAAAGATGGTTTTTGTACATTGTACATTTTTGAGAATTATTTACATCAATTGTGAGGGATGTTGAGTTTTTCTCTTCAAGGTTTCCTTTGTTGCTGGGGGATATTTTTTATTGGGGTCATCTGCAATCTTTGGAGAGATCTATGCCTTTTGTTATCAATCCTTACCTGTACTGTATATATAAACAAAATCTATGACTCAGAAAAAGGAAAAAAAAAAGAAGAAAAAGAGAAAAAGGAAAGGAAACTTGTAGTTTAGAGTTTAGACCTCGTGAACATCTGCAATAAGAGCAATCATATTTAATAATTTAGCGTACTATTCATTTTGTTTTATAGTTTTATTCTGTCAAATGCCAAATGCATTATGAAAGCTCGTTACCGACTCACTTCGGCCTTATTTGCTGTTAATTTAGAGGGATCTGATAACTCTTAAGAGATGTACACTTATAATAATGAGAAAATTAACAATAATTGCTAATATTGGTTTGGGGAAAAAATTGTAGGCATTGCTAGAGAGAATTGCTTGAATTTTAATATTTTCTTGCCAAAGAAGATAAGAAACGGTATTTATTTGTCCTTTGCTTTTGCTTTGTTGAAGACTAGAGAGTGGAAAAAATTTAGATCTTTATTTCATATCTTTTTGATTGAGTTAGGTGTGTCCTGGTTGAAGTAACTAAATCGCTTAGGGTGTTATTTACAGAAAAGGCCATATATGCTGAATAATGTTTATCAAATGAATATATTAGTCTTATAATTATGGGTTAGGCATTAAGAAAGTCTCATAATTTTTTAAAATGAGTTATTTAAACTTGTAATTTATTAGTCATTACTAATAAAAAAAAAGTACTTTGAATTTTATAATTTATTAAAATGAGCACACTTAGTATTAATTTTCATAAACAACGAGACTAAGTGTGTTTAATTTAAAAAATTATAAGATTAAAGTACTCATTTGTACATAATAAAAAGACTATTGTAATTTTATTTTTAAAAATTGTATCTATTGTAATAATTAAGAGATTAAACTATTTAAATTAAATAATTATAAGAAATTTGGTGCTTATATTCAAATTTTTGCCATTATTGTTTTTTGTTGAAATAACGGGCAATAATTTTATTCAAATAAACTTCAAGTTCACAATATGATTAAGAAACTTTGGACAATAAGGAAAGCTATCAAAATGATAAAATTTAGCCCAACTTGCTAGGGAATGAGCAAACAAATTAGCACTTCGAAAGCAAAAATTTATAGAAGACTGTCGTACCAAACTCCAATAATGCTTGATATTTTTGACAATCAATCCACATGGAGAAAGGTCACTTTATGTAAGTTGAACCTTGTTAACTGGTAGAAGTGAATCACTTTCAAATGTAACATTACAAATACCCAATTTAAAAGTATACTTATGCCTTTTTTCAATGCTATAAGCTCATCAACAGGAGTATTCAATAGTATTGCTAAGGAATATGAATGTTTAGTTATTTTCGTAAATAAAATATTTATTTATAAACTTAATTTTAGGTATGTTATCAAGAAAAATCTAATAAATATTCGAGTTTTAAATAATCATATTTTAGGTATATTTTTTATAACTACGACACATATAATTGCAATCATATATTTAATAACATATGTTCATAAATCTAAAATTATTTTTGATACTAAAATATTTATTTATACTTAAATTAATTTATAAAATTATCAATTAAATATTCATCAATGTGATTCAATATTTTTAGCATGTGTTTTAAAATTAGTTAAATCCAAAATACACTTAACCTTGATACTACTAGGTATTATTATTATCTATATATAAATATATTAGGGTTAAAGGATAGCAGCTGAAAACAGAAGCTATTGAATCTATCGAACTGTCGAAAAAAAATTTCTATTGCTACCGAAATAGAGGTGTGTACAAAAGAAACAAAATTGGAAATAAACTTTAATCAATGCTGGACTAAAGGAAGTATATATATATATAAAAGGTGGGGGCAGAAAAGTTTAATGAGCAGTTAATTATGATAGTTTTTGTTGAAGCAATATTTAGTAATTATAATACAATTTATTAAATAAATTGGTTAATATTAAATTGATGTTTTATCAAAGATATTTATTAATAAATTTGTTTGTTATTTTTATCTTTGTATATCTTTTATTGATTAGATTTTTATATTTTTAGATTAAATAATTGTACGAGCAGTTATTTATGATAGTTTTTGTTGAAGCAATATTTAATAATTATAATACAATTTATTAAATAAATTGGTTAATATTAAATTGATGTTTTATCAAAGATATTTATTAATAAATTTGTTTGTTATTTTTATCTTTGTATATTTTTCTTGATTAGATTTTTATATTTTTAGATTAAATAATTGCACGAGCAGTTATGATTATTTGATTTAATTATTAAATTTTAAAAAGAGTTATTTTTATTGAATATGTGCTTAATATTGTTGGTCTAGAATTTGTTAGTTGATTTTATTTAAGTGAAATATATTTTAAATCATCTAGTGAGAATTATTCATTATTAAATATGTTCTATAACAAATACTTGGACTTGTGTTTTTGTACTAACTATTTTACAATTAATTCCTAAACATATATGATTGACGAGAATCTTATTGGA
This sequence comes from Hippophae rhamnoides, assembly GCA_033030585.1. Classification (NCBI taxonomy): domain Eukaryota; kingdom Viridiplantae; phylum Streptophyta; class Magnoliopsida; order Rosales; family Elaeagnaceae; genus Hippophae; species Hippophae rhamnoides. The sequence goes on from CM065431.1 coordinate 14,060,599, forward strand.
ACATTAATTTGGAAACTGTTCACTCTAATATTAGAAATTGTGAAAATAAAGTAGGGGCTCGTAAGTAAAGTATATCGGGGTAGTATCCTAGGAAGGGTAGCATAAGACCGAGTTTCTACTTGAATATTTGGTTTTCATATTGGAAAGTTTGGTAGTCCGGTGGACCGATGGTTTTCCTCTTAAATCATAATTGTGGCATATGTTACTTACACTTAAAAATATCGTGTGTTATTTTTTATCTTTTCATTTTATTCTTATACACGATTGCATGTTTATCCGTTTTGTTTATGTTATTAAATTATAAATTGATAAAAATTAAAAATAACTTATTCACCCTCTCTAAGTTAATTAGGTGTGTAATTTATAAATTCTCGGTATCCAATATGGTGGTTGTCATAGAGATCACAATATATTTGAGCATTTATTCTCTGTGGTATTTAATAAAAAAAAATAGAGGCGAAACCATTAAAATACTAACAATGATATTTAGAAATATCGTAAATTTTCTTCAAAATAACAATAAACATGTTTATTGTATGACTAAATGAATATAACTCAAAAACTTGGGAGTTAATGATGCAAACCAAGGAGCTTGACATGTCAATCATACAAGTGATAATGAAGTTGAATTTGCACAAGATCCTTTGTCACTTTCTAGTGGTCAAATTACAAGACTTAGAGCCAAACGTTTCAAGAAGCACTAAATGGGCTAATTCATGAGAATTGGACTGATTCTAAAATGACAAAGATGTACTCAAATAATAATCAAGGCCTAATCCATGTCATAAAAGCAATTAAAGAGGCTTATTAGCTCGCAAATTCGTAGCCAACATTGTTTGACCATTAAAGGGTGTGAATTTGAAGACTTTCAACAATATTATAACATCAAAGCAATTGAAGAAGCTTATTAGCATGCAAATTCATAGCCAGAAAAGTTTGACTATTAAAAGGTGTGAATTTGAAGAGTTTTAAGCATTCAAATAGAAGAACAACTTGGTCTAGGATGGACATGTTAAAATACATTGAATCTAATCATTTAGCTATTTAATTGTTGTGTTTCTAGCAAAGTTGGACTATTAAAGGGTGTGAATTTGAAAAGTTTTAAGCATATAAATAGGAGAACAACTTGGTCTTGGCTGGACATGTTAAAATAAATTGAATCTAGTTATCTAACTATTTAATTGTTGTGTTTAGAAGTCCAAAATAGCCCTTTATTAGTTATCTTTAAAAGTCAATAAATAACTCTCTTTTTTAACTGTATTTAGAAGACTAAGAGTCCAAAAAAGATGAAGAGCTTGTTTAGTCTAATTTTTGTGCTATAATTTTAACTTTGCTTATTCTTGGAGAGCTGTTCCAAGTATAAAGAGGAGTACTACGAATTTTAATGATCAGATTGGAATTATTATGTAAGTTATCTTCTTGTGAGGTGTTGTGTTCCTCTTAGTTCTTAAAAGAACTCTTGAACTTATCAAGTTAATCTTGTGGCTATTAAACAACCAAACTTATCACCCTTAATTCTTGAGAGAATCCTTAAGTTTTCTAGGTATGGTGTTTCAATCCTTCGTAGTCTTGATTTTCATCTTGTTAGGTGACGGGTTAAGACTTAACAAATCTTATCTTCATGATCTTGAGATTTCGATCCATCATTGTTATCGGGTTTCATCACAATTGTTGATGGAGTTCGTATCAATTAGGGATGAAACTATTAGATGACTTGAGGTGGTCATACCATCCCCACTAATAGGAAAATGCTTTATTACCTTTATAACTAAGTAAAATGTTAAAATATTATAGAATATAATGATACTTTGCCCTCAACATTTCTTATTAGGGGTGTCCACGATCCGGTTTGGTTTTGGGAAAAATAATTTTAACCGGATCGGATTGGATCGTTTGATTTATAAAACCATTCGGTCCGATTCGATCCAGTCTAATTTTTCAGTTTAATCCGATTCGGTCTGATTTTTGTACATCTCTAGTGAGAAATAATGTGAAAATTTTAATATATTATTAAACTAGTTCGATCTGATTCGATCGGTTTAAATATTAATATAACCGAACCAAACCGTTTGAAAAACAGTTTTAATTAATACAAACCGGATCGGACTGTTTGATTTATAAAACTGTTTGATCCAATCTGATTTATCGATTTAATCCGATTCGATCCGATTTTTAAACATTCTTATTTCTTACCAAGGGTGTGGGGAGGCTTATTTCTTAGTTGTGGCCAATTCCAAGCTTAAAAAAAAAGGTTACAAGTGATAAGAAATAATTATATTGACAAATTAGACGTACATAGTAAATAAATTTTTAGATATGAAATGCTTCTATTGCCAAAGATTTCTAACAAGTTTTATTGCTATATTTTTTTTTCAATAACTTTAGACATTTTATTCACAACGAAGAAAAATTAAAAGCAAATAAAAAATACTTAAAAGTATTCTCTAGTAGATAATATAATATAATTGGTAAAAGTAAAATTTTATTCTATTCAAAAATCTAAATTTTGATTTTTAATGTAATTTTTTTATAATAATAAAAAATCATATTTTGCAAACTAATTCGAATTAAAATAAAATTAGAGATTAAACAAAAATATAATTGAGATAATTTTTTATAAATTAGACAAGTTAATTACTTATTTTTAAATTGGTGCATATTCATCCCCTTATTGTTTTAAACATAGGCATTTTAATCATTTTTAAATTTAAAATAATTATAAAAAATTATTGAAATATTGAAAGAGGAGGCACGATACAATGACCTCAGTTTAAGGAGCATAATGGGAATATAAAAAATAAAACTGTTCCAGCCCTTATTAATCTCTTCATCCTTAATTCAAAATATGAAAAGAAAAAAGAGATCTCTATTACCAAACCAAAGAAGTCTGTGAGCGAGAAAACAAAACATAATATCGTATTATTTTGAAGATAAATGTGCGATTGAGTTGAGAAGGCTTGGAATCATTTGAAGATAAAGCTGCCCAGAAATCAAAAACTGCCCAGAAATTTCAGTGAGTTTGGAGCGAGAGATAAAGTTAGTTGTAAAATTTTAAGTATGTTATATTTTCTCGCCATATTTAAATATAATTTCATTTTATTTAGTTTAAATTATAATTTTAATTTATTTAACTTTAAACATAATATTATATCATTTTTATTATTAAACATATATCGTAAATAATCATGTATCATTTTTTTTTATTTTTCTTATATTTTTTTTTATCTTATTTAAACATATTAAAGACAAATAAAACATCTCAACTAATAACATATTATTACGATTTCGTTTAAGATATGAGTTATAAAAACTAACCCCTCTAATGCATACAAGATTCATATATTTACACGGTTTCATTTTTAACTCTTCAAAAATACAATCATATTAATTTCTTACAATATAAATAACATATTGTTTCGTAAAAACAAAAATATATATTTTTGTAAAAAAAAAAACATTGTTTTATGAAGAGTTAAAAATGAAAATCTGTGTATATCATATAATTAAATCAAAAACTAATAAGTTATAATATAAATCTTATTTATGTATGTTGCGACAAAACGACCCAAGTCAAATATACGTTAAAAACGAATTTACTAGTGGATTGGTATATGTGTGAAGACAAAATTACATGAAAAAAATTAAAAAAAGTGAAAATAAAATTACCATAATAATTTAAATTGATGATTAAAGTATATCATTTATGTGAATAAAAAATTATATCAAAATCTTAAAAAAAAAAGGTTAAAAATAAAGTTAAAAATTATTACAATATCACAAATTGATTTAAATGGTTAAATTGTAACAATTTAAAACAAAAATATCATGTTAAATTTATGAAAATAAAAATAATTATATTTTTCTATTATCAAACTCCCTCCTACCTACCCTTATCAATCATAGATTAGTTGAGTTGCGCTCAACTGTTGTAAATTAATTTTTTATAACTTAATATAAATATCAAAATAAATTATTAAATATTTTAAAACATAATACAAATTTAGAATTGAGATGTTTAGTATTACTATTTCGTGTGCAAGATATATAGTACAACTATCTTCTCATTTATATGAGAAGTACAAAAGTGGTAGTACTCTCTCTCTCTCTCTCTATCTCTCTCTCTCTCTCTCTATCTCTCTCTCTCTCTCTCCCCTCTATTTTCTTGCAAAATGCGTGTACTCCGGTGTAGTACAAAATGGATTAGTCAAGTACTGAATTTGCAAGTGAAGCTTAGTCTAGTCTTATATATATATATGTATGTATAGGATGAAATGGCATCAAAGTACCTTAGCTTCACCAATAGTTCTGCAATGGAATCCCAAAGATATAGAGGAATCACCCAGGAGCGTACTGAGAACACATTTAAGCGTTTCACACAGGACCCCCTGAAACTTGCTTCACATGTGTTCTCAGGTCGCCCCTGATTGGCTTCTTTACAATATCCAAATGCTTTTCTTTTCTTCGTCTCTACGCTCAAGGTAATTCTTTTGTCAATTCTCATGTAATATGTTATATTTGGAAAAATTATTCACATTAACTACTTTAATTTTATTTAAATAAATGTTTAAATATAATATTTATGAAAATATTGATTAATTATATGTATAAAATAAAATTATGTTATATTTAAATTTTAAGCTTTGAATATCAATATCTAAAAAAATCAATAATTTAAACATATTTTTAATAAAATGAGATATATGTAAATTTTATTTATTAAAAATAAAACGATGTGTCATAAAAGTCCATTGTATTAAGAGATTTATATTAATTAGTCGTTTGTATTATAAAATATCTTATTTAATCTTTTATATTTTATAAAAAAAGTGATTCATTCAATAGTTTAATACTTTTATGATAAGAATTTAATTATTTACTTACTATTTTAATAGCTTTATGATAAAATATTATAAAATTTAATCTAATTATTTCAAGTATTGTGTGTTTTATTATTAAAATTGTATTTTTTTATGTAATTATATGTATATAAAAATAATATTAATATATATTCGATTTTAATTAACCACAATTTTTACGTTACAATAACTATCATTATACTACGTCTTATTAATTATGGTTATTTTTTAAAAAAATTGTTGAATTTTTATAGATAATAGTTAAAATGTTCACATATATATATATATATATATTCTATGTATTATTTTTTTATCGTAATAAATTACTAGTAATCAAATTATTGATAATTATTTGGATTTTAATTATTTTTTATACAAGTCCTTTAGGCGAATGAAATAGTCGCATTAGGTGAGAGAACCCAATTTTTCATAACACCTACTTTATTTTATCATTTTTAAAAACAATTTATTCCAATAAAAAATTTATGAAGATATTAAATGAAAAATATTATTATGTATTAAATAAATATTATTATTATATAATATTATTACATCAATTTTTTATTGTTTATAAAATCATACATAAATTAATTTTTTAACTATAAATAATTATATTTTAATGTTATTATTATTAATTGCCCTTCTTTGTATGCTTGATTGGCAACATCAAGCACAATTGCAATGATATCTACAATAAAATAAAAGCAATAACGTATTGGTTTTGCTAACAAGATAATTAAATAAATAATTAATCAAAATCATAAATCTCACTAATGTGGACCTGTCAATCCATGTATTTTAACATCTTACTAAATGGTACAAAGCTATGACCCATATTCACAACTTTGATCATTTTTCTTAACTTCCATGATTACTGTTCGATGTATAACTGATATTCATATTCCACAATTCGATGTGCTGGATCAATAGGTCTCAAGTTGCATTAGAAATACACTAGTGGTAAGTCTTGTAATTTTTGTTGCGTTTGTGTTAATATTTTCGTATGCAAAATACAGATTCTGTATTATTTTATTTAGTGTATTATCTTTCTATATAGAAAGTCTATTACAACGATTCAATATTGTATACACATATAATTGTTACACTTCGTATGTTTACATGTTACACATATCACTGAAGAGTTAGAAGCATGTAATTGATATGTTTAGGTCGTTTTTATGCAGTTTTATTTTTGTTGTTTGCAAGTATTTATGAAAAATTAATTGACAATTTTTTCAAACAAAACAACTAGTTTTTAGAGCTTTTTGAGGGTTCGTTAAGATGCTTGTCAAGTGGTCGATGAGGTAGTCAGCAAGGAGGCCGTTGAGAAATTGTAGCCTTTTATCCTCACCGTTATAGCTATTACCCTCAACAAAGTAGTTAACGAGGGATTATTGAAGTGCTAAACAAGGGCTTCGATAACTTTAAGGGTTTTTTTTATAAATATTTCCATTTAAAATTTTAAAATTAATTAGAAAAATGTGAAAAAACTTAAGTAATTTTTAAACTTGAGATTTTTAGTGTAAAAGTATTTTTTAAATTTCGTATCATCAACATTTCAAGTGGGTTTCAATATTGTTGAGACGTTTTGAGTATTTTTGAAAAATAATTTTTGGGTATGGTAACTAAAATTGAGTTAACACAAAAATATAGTTGCAAATAGGTACATATGCATGGGATTTTCGTTACCTTAGGTTGTAATCACACATATCTGACCCTTTGGAGATTTGTGTTACATCACGTGTCGATAGAACTCTAGAGGAGAGTTAGATACACATATCATATCACAATTAGTGTGCACTATTTATTTACTTTACATAGTGAATTACATATTGTTGAGTAGTTATCTTAAGCAACACATGAATTTTACTACATTATATGGATCATATATAGATTTATCATGTTATATTGTTGTGTTTGATGATCACATGTAATGTGAGTACAATTAAGATTATATCCAAATATGCTCCTATATAGGAGGATTTAAATGACTGAAAAGTTTTTCTTTCTTACAATTTTTGTTATTGCTATCTTTGGAATAACATGCTAGTTATCTTATTGCATTTTTCCTATCTATTTTTTATGCCATGTTGTATGCTATTGCAATGATATGTGTCGAATATTAAATTATCTTTCTATTTGTGTAATGTCTAATTGGTTCTTTCTTTTGGTTATATGGTTGTATTATTATTTTCTATTTTCGTTGTTTGAGAGATTGAGGTGAATCTTAAGATACTTATATCACCTTGTCTTGATTGTGCACTAGGTTTTGGACTATTTCATTTGGTATCAAAATACGTATCATTTTTTGGCTTAATTACTTCAAAATTGATTATTTCTATTTATTTTTTTCCCATACTCACATTCATCAAGATGGATTGCAACGAAGGAGGAACATAGGCAAACCTTCATTTTTAATGGGATGAATTATGCCTATCATAAGTCTCAGATGTGTGCATTCTTGTGATCACAAGGAAACCTCGTCTGGTTTCCAGTTAAAAATGGCTAGAAGCATTCCACAAAAATTATTAATGATGGCTCCATCATCCCAAATCCAATGACTTAATGGATGAAAGAAAAGAGCAAGAAGTTAGATTGGCATAGTAAAGGATTGTATGATATTACCAAAACAGTAAAGGCCAATGAATATCGAGGAATCTAAGCTTATAGGATGTCAAAGGAAGCTTAGGATATATTTGAAGTTACAGATGATGGTATTTCTGTGATAAAGAGATCAAGGTCGATTTGCTTAAACAAAGACTACAGACTTTTATAGATAGAAGAAGACGAGACCTTTGATGGCTTCTATGCAAGATTTTCTGCTCTCATGAATACCTCTTACAACACGGGTCAACCAATCAACAAAGAGAAATAAGTTGAGAAAGTTCTTGGAAGAAGAAAATAGTCACATGTGAGAGTAGCTATTGTTGTGCATTGAAGCAATAAATAGTAGTATATGAATATATCAATTCAATAAAAAGAAACACGTAGAATTTATATGGTTCAACAATTTGCCTAGGTCCACGGGAGGCAACAAATATTATTGAATTAAGTAGGAAATATACATAATATAGAAACAGATTTTCTCACTAATAACATCTCTCAGATGTTTTCCCAAACTCACAGAAAACTATTACTTTCTCTCTTTGAGTTTGTCTATGCTTTCTCTGATTTTTTTATGATTTTTACTTGTGCTTTCAATGCATGAACTTCTCCATATTTATAAATGAAGCAAGACTTTCTCTCCCTAAATTATGTCAAAAGTTAAGCCACAAATTAGGCAACTAATTTCCTTAAATTAAGCCATAAATTAGGTGTCTAACATAATTGACTTTAGAGCCAATTATTCAACAATCTAAACCTTGGTGAAAAAGATCATAGCGTTATAAGCTTGAGAGATGTTGATCAAGTTCAAACAATGTTAAAACTTGATCCTTGTAACCACCTTTGAAAGCATATATGCAGGGTTACCTGCAATCCCGACTTTCTGAAGTATAACATTCCCTTCTTCAATAATTTCCTAAACAAAATGAAATCGAACATTGATGTGCTTGGTGCCACCATGATGAACTTGGTTTTTTGCCACTGAAAACCTCCGCGTTCTTCTGAACAATACCCAAATCCTTGGTCAACCCGAGAAGCTAAAAAGCTTCTTCGAATGCTTCTATTACAACCATATACTCTACCTCTGTAGTAGACAAAGCTATAATTGACTACAATATTGATCTCTAACAAACTGGTCCTCCTGCCATTGTGAACACATAACCAGTTGTATATCAACGCTTATCCAGATCTCCAACATAGTTGAAATCTACATATCCGACTAGGTGCTTACCTTCAGTCTTGTCTTTCTCAAACTTCAAACCAATATCCAAAGTATCGTAGAATCCACTTCATTGCTTGCTAGTGTCCTTTATCGGGATTGTGCATATAGCGACTCACCATACTAATAACATGAAAGATATCAGGTCTGGTGCATACCATTGTATACATCAAGGCACCAACGACATTTGCATATGGAACAAACTCTATTTGCTTCTTCTCATTAGTTGTTCTAGATGACATCAATGCACTCAACTAAAAATGAAGAGCAAACGATGTACTTACTGGTTTGGTTTTCTCATCAATGTCAAACCTTTGAAATACTTTTTTCAGATACCGAGTCTGTGTCAGATAGACTGTGCTTGCAATTCTACCTCTTGTGATATCTATCCCAAGAATTTACTTAGCTTCTCCCAGATCTTTCATTTCAAACTCTAAACTCAACAGACCCTTCATTCTATCGATCTCTACCTTGCTCTTAGATGCAATCAACATATAAGAGCAAATAAATGAAAGTATCCTCTTAGAGTTTATGAAAGTATACATAGTGATCAAACTAGTTGTGTGTGTACTTCTACTATCTGATGAAACTATCAAAGTGCTTATACCATTGTCACAGTGATTGCTTTAAACCATAAAGTGACTTGCTCAGCTTGCAAGCCCAATTCTCACGTCTTGGAACTTTGAAGCCATCCAGTTGAGACATGTAGATCTCTTCGTTCAAAGTACAATGGAGAAAAGTTGTTTTGATATCGGGTTGTGCTAACGTGAGATCAAACTGTGTTACCAAAGCCAATAATATCCGAATAGCCTTTTGCTACCAATCTGGCTTTGTATATGATATTGTCTTTACTAAGAACACCTTCTTTCTGGCATAAACCCATTTGTAGCCAATAGTTTTCTTTCCTTTGAGAAGTTGAACCAAATCCCAAGATTGATTATAATGTAGAGACTTTATCTCTTCATCCATTGACATCTTCCACTTCATACTATTAACTCTATACATGACTTCTCTGTAAGTGCAAAGGACATCATCATCAATTACTGGAAGTGTGAATGCTACCAATTTGTGTATCTGGTAGGCTTTCTAATCTCCCTTCTCGGTTGAGTAGTGGCAAAAGATTCTGACTCTTGATTGATCGGTGGCGATGGTGAGAGAACCTCCACCTCAACTAAGATCTCTTCTTGATCATCAATTTCATCTTCACCACGATCGACAGTCGATGTAATCTTTTCTGGATTTTCTGGAGTCTCATGTACCACCTTAGAAAGAGTATTTGGATTTTTATTCTCTTTCTCTGAATTATTTTGTCTCAACATAATATATTTGTTGAATGTGACATCTCAACATAATACGATCTTCTTCGATTCACCATGCCAAAGTCGAAACCTTTTAACTCCTTCATTAAAGCCCAAAAAAACAACTTTCTTTGCTCTAGGATCCAGTTTAGATTCACTAACATAAAAATATGCAAGACATCCAAATATTTGCAATGAACCATAATCAGAAGCAAATTGTCCAAACCATACCTCTTTAGGAGTTTTCCCTTCTAATGTAATCACAAGAAGTTTGTTGACTATATGAGTTACATATGAAAAAACCTCATCCCAAAATGTCTTGCTAAATTTAGATTGAGATAACATACATTGAATTTTCTCAACAAAAATACAATTCATTCGTTCTACAACTCCATTCTGTTGTGGTGTACGAGAAACTGAAAAATGTCTGATTATCCCTTCATCTTGACAAACTTTGAAGAAGGGATCTGATTTGTATTTGCCACTATTATTAGATATGAACCTCTTAATTTTCTTACCTATCTGAGTCTCGATCATTTTCTTCCATTTAAGAAAGATATCTAGAATTTTATCTTTGTGACTCATGGTATATATCCAGTCATATCTAGAGAAAGCATCAATAAAAGTCACAAACTAGCATTTACTTCCAAGTGAAGTATTCTTGGAAGGCACCCAAACATCTGTGTGATTATAATCTAGAGTTTCCTTAGTATGATGAATGGCAATGCCAAACTTAACTCTTGTCTGTTTTCTAATTACACAATGCTAGAAGAAATCAAACTTTTCAGTCTTGGCATCTTTCAGAAGACCTTGCTTCATTAAGCATTGCAAAGAATTTCCACTGACATGCCTTAAGTTCATGTGCCACAGGTGGAAAGAATCATGTCTTTTCTTCAGAATTGCTTGAGCCAACTACTCTTCGTGTAACTGTACTCTCATCTAGGAAATACAGGTTCACCCGAGTACCCTTCATTGCTATAAAATGCACCTCGTACAATTTTCAAGACTCTATTTCCCAATGTTACCTTATAACCATCAGAATCTAGAACACCTAAAGAAATAAGGGTTTTCTTTAGATTAGGAATATACCTCACATTTGTAAGTCATCTGATTGTACCATTGTGCATCTTTAGTTGTATTGTTCCAATCCTTTTTGTCTGATAGGCATTATCGTTGTCCATAAGCACAACTCGTCCATCGAGCTTCCTAAAACTCAAAAACCAATGTCTGTTTGGACATTTATGATAAGAACATCTGGAATCAAGGATCCATTTGTCTGAGTAGGTATCTGATGATGAAACTGTAAAGACTGATTCTTCATCTTCATCGATCTTTTGTGCAACATTTGCATTTGACTTGTCCTTATTTGGATAATTTGTCTTCCAATGCTCTATCTGGTGACGGTAGGCACACTCGTCCTTCGCAGTACGTCTTCTAGATGACTCTTATCTGGACTTTTATCCTAATCACTCTCTATTATTTGATTCGACTGATTTTTTGTTATTCATTCTGCCTCTAGCTACAATCAATACTTCTAATGTTGAGTCTATGTGGTCTTGTTGATCCTTGTTCTGGTACTCATTATGCACCAAAGCATTTGAAACATCTATGAATTTAACCTCATCTTTACCATATAACATAGTTGTGATTAAATGCTCATAATTCTCGGGTAATGAATTCAACAATAATAAAGCTTTATCTTCATCGATGATTTCAACATCTAAATTTTGCAAATCAACCAAAACTTTATTGAAATTATATAAGTGTTCAATCATAAAGGTACCTTTCATGTACTGGAAACGAAAAAAGTTTCTTCTTCAGGTAAAGTCGATTCTCTATACTTTTTGTCATCTACTTGTCCTTTAGCTTCTTTTTGAGAAATGGGACTACATTCTCTTTCATGACAAAGTATTTTTGATCTTTTTCCAAGCATAATCGAATTGTGCCACAAGCTTATTGATTGACATAATTCTAATCTTCATTGGAATAGTCTTCTGGCATGGTCGCTAAAGCTATATTAGATTCTTGTCAAAATAATAATTCTAATACTTTACATTACCACATGCCAAAGTTATTGATGCCATCAAATTTCTTCACCTCAAACTTTACATTGGATAACATAGTTTTCAAGTAAAACAACTTGGTTTGCCAAAACTTCTAAGGTTAGCTTGTGCACCTTCTTCGATCTCTCTTGTATCAGTCATAAGTACAAATGGATAATAAAAAATTTGCACTTATAACTTAAAACAATGTTTTTTTTCAAATTTTATACCTTATTTGAAAAAACAGAGTCTGGAGTTGAATCCAGAATGGTCCAATTAGCTAAGAATAAGTCTGACTCAATTAAAAACAAGTGAAAAATGAACAACTCGGTCCAAAATTCAGTAATGACCGAGTTGACTTACTAGTCAATAGTCAACTAAAAGTCAACAACTCGATCAAATTGGCTTGGTCAACGACTTTTATGACTCGATCAAATGACTTAGACGGCTCAAATCAGTGAATTGACTCAATTGTTGGCAGCTCATGGCGATACGCCTGATTTCCGATTTGAGTGATTCTTTCTCCATTGCATTCGTCTCGTCGAGAGCTTTGACTTGGTACATAATATTGCTATATTTGACTCTCATATCAATTTGTTGTGTACCAAAACAATAAATAACGGTATATGAATATATCAAATCAATAAAAAGAAACAAGTCTACGGAAGATAGCAAATATTATTGAACTGAGTAAAAAATATACAGAATACACATAGAGATTTTCTTACTAATAATATTTCTCAAGTATTTTACCAAACTCATAAAAAACTCTCATTTTCTCTCTTTGAGTTTGCCTATATTTATAAATAAAATAAGGCTCACTCTTCCTAAATTATAACAAAAGTTAAGCTACAAATTAAATCACCTATTTCCCTAAATTATATCAAAAATTAGGAGCCAATTATTCAAAAGCTATATCAAACTCAACCAATATTTCATCATGCTAATGTCCAAAACAAAGCATACCAAACATTTACAAATCTCATATGTATGACAAGTACTTGGCTCCTGAAGCTAAACATGTCACCTTAATTTTTTCCGCATTTGAGAAAAAAGAGAACCAAATCAAGCGGATAAGAATTAGATAAGGGAAATATATAAGCGCATGAAGTCTCTTAAAAAAATTACAATACCAATATAATTAAAAGAACTAAAATAGTTGGAAAAATAACATAAATAAATCATAGAGAAGGCACAAGAAAGCTTAGTAAAACAAGCAAAATGGGTGCGAATTCTGGGCAAGGTTGTTGTTATGTGCAAAGCTTTACGCAAAGATTGAGAAAGGAAAAGGTAAAATTGACTGACACAATGAACAAATGAAAAAACACAAGCATCAAGAAAAACAAATATCAAATAAATAAAAAATCAATAAACAATTTAGCTTGAATCCAAAGATGCTTACTCAAATATGATAGCCATTCAGAAAAACTTTGTATGTGTCTTGAGCTTGGCTATTTTTATTCCTTCATTGTTTCCGTCCAACAACAGAACCAACCCTTCTCCTCCATTGTTATACAACAATAGCTTCCATCGCACCTTAAAATTTGGATATCAACATCACTACTCCCCTGTTTCTGTTAAATTTACGATCTATTCACATCTCCCTAGTTGATTTATGCCACAATAAGAACCACTGCTCCATGTCTCATACTCCATTCTTCATCTCAGAGAAGTAGTTGTTCTCTATCTCCGTCTTTGAGTAAGCGTATTCTCTCACTCTTTCACTCTCTCACTCTCTCACTCTCAGTGATCACAATCCTAAACATAAATTGGGTCTCAGTTTTCCCCCAAAATCAGCCGTATTCCTTTTACAAAGCAAATAAAGAAATCAATTAGGTTTTAGTAAAATGTAAAGTGTAAATAAAGAAAGAAAGGCATAAATAAATGAGAGGTAGGTAGGTGTAAATCTTTATCTGTTGTGTTGTGTTGTGTTGTGTTGTTGTCGTCGCAAATCTTTACATAGAGATATAAAAAAGAAATCTTTATGCAGAGATAGAGAAAGGAAAAACAATTTAAAATTGATCCTTGCAATTCTTTATACAGAGTTATAAAAAGAAGGGTCGCTGCGTTTTGAATTCATTTTATTTATAATAATATTATTTTATTAACAAATTTTTTCAATAAAATAATAAAATATATTTAATAAAATAAAATTATCATTTTAAAATTTTCTTCCATCAAATATATATTATTATTTTATTATAATTTTTTATTAATATAATAATATTATATTATTTAAAAATAATTAATATATATTATTTTTATTAAAAAAATATCTAATTATCTATTATAAAAACAAAATTATTCTTAAAATATTTAATCCAAAAATCTTTTGTTTTATTAAATCATTACACAACTGACAAATAAACTTATTAAAAAAAAACCTAAAACAAAATAAATAGCAATGAAAAAAAAAACATCAAATATAATAAATAGCAAATAAATTAATAAGGGGCAAAACCAAAACCCATCCCTTTATATAAAGGTAATCGAGAATACCTTCAACGTGTATTAAGTATTTAAAAATAACACTTAAATTTATTATTTTATTTTTTTATAATTTAATCACATCATTATTAAATATAATAATAATATAAAAATAAATTTAATTAATTTTTTTTAATATTTTTAATTATATTAGACATATATTATTTTTCTCGTTAAAATAATACTGGATATATATACTCATTTTTTTAATAATAATAAAGATAAATTATCAAAATGTTAATATGCACTTAGTAGTATTTTTAAAAAAAGCATATAACATGTGATAACCCATAAATTTCAAGGCAAATAATAGATGAATGTAATGAATTTGATTGATTATTGATTTATTTTACAAAACGTTTTATTTTGATGATTTTAAAAAATCAAAATCTTAAAAAAATTATAAATTCTTAAAAAATCGAACGACCTATAAAGTTGATTTCAAGGTGAACAATTTAACGATTTTTGATAATTATTTTTTATTAAAGATTTTTTTATAAAAACATAACCAAAAGATAAGAAAAATTATTAGCAAAATTTATTTTCTTTGTATGTTACTATTTAGATATATTTAACTATGTTAAAAAGTAAAGTTTTTTAATAAATTTTTTAAAATATATATCTTATTCTAAATCAATATGGAGTAAAATAAGATAATAAAGATTATCAAAGTATTTAAAATTTATAAATAAATAATAAATGAACCTCGTGGAAAAATACAATAAAAATTTGCTTAAATAAGCTTGTGTTTATTTACCATACATATAATTAGAGTTATAAATTAAAACTTATAAAAAAGATAAATATATTAATTAATATGTATAAATATTTTAAATGTAATAAATTAAAATGTATATATATTATAAACATGACGATTTGATTTTTGTAGATTTTATAAAATAAAAAAACTCTAACAAATCAATTAGAGTAGTGTTTTAAATTTTACGACCTATTAGAAATCAACTAATATATAAGAAAAATATGGTTATATTTAATGTTGAATTCAATTAATAAAGTGGTTATTGAAAAAAAAAGTATAAGATATATACAATTAAAATAAAATTTACAAAATTATACATATTTTAAATGTAATACATTCTTTATCTACAATTGATCCAGATGAAAATCCTTCATCTAGGCTCAATCAAATGAAGTGCACTTCATCTAATGAATGTGCCATAATTTTTACTTCATTTGATGAAGACATTTAACTCAATAAATTCATTTTGAATTAACAAGATGAATTTATATATACGAAGACCACTTCATTTGAACTCAACTTAATAAAAACGAAAAGTGAATTCTGATTGTTACGGTAGTTAAGAAAAATAATTATGTCAAAAAATTTAAAGAATTTGTCATTTAATTGTAAAGTAAATTTTAACCCATTTTTATATTCTTTTTTATTTTTAATTCAAACAGTTACAAAACAGATTTTACGTGCAACTATTATATTGAAATTCTCAAAGATAGAAAGAGCAATAATGGTGGGACAAACATTTGAAAGTATTGAACAATCAAATCCCACATGATTCAAAATAGTTATTATTATGTGATTTATTGTATCAATATTTATTATTTAGATATAATTTGTTGTATCAAGTAGATATTATTTAAACATACATTGATATGATTTAGTTATATAAATAGATGTAATAATTCGTTAATCACATAATGCAAAATATATACTACTTTCACATTTTCAGAATTCAATATAGTATCGAGCATAAGCTCTTGAGAACTTAAAAAGAAGAAGGAATGAAACGTAAGTTATCATGGGCAAAGAAGAGCACAAAAGGCCGAGGTTCAACAACAAAATGCCTCGACATTATGGGAAAATACCAATTATCTTCTCTTTCTTCATCATTCAAATCAATCAGGAAGTGTCCTAATTGCAGAACCTCTCATGGAAGATAACTACACAACAAATGAACAATTGATGGCTATGATGCTCACCGTCAAAAACAAAAAGGTTTTATTGATGGAACCCTAATCAAACCAATCCACAATGCTTCTGAGTAACTATAGTGGGAACGATGCAACACCTTTGTGAATGTTGAAGGAGATTACAAACAACGTAATCCACTATAAGGATGCAAGAGGTACGTGGTTGGAATTTAAAGAAATATTTTCTGATATCAATATAATTGTCCTCTTTTAAATCAAAAGTGTCATTCATGGTTACAAACAATCACATCATTCTTTACAAAACTTAAAGGTTTATTGGATAAGAAAGATGCCCTTTATGTTTTCCATTCTTGTAGTTTTGAGGTTATTTTTAAGGTTAAAGATTACATCGAGACGTAAAAAACCGTGAAGTTTTTGATGGGGTCGAAAATTAACTTTTATTTAATTTTATTTTTTAGGGGGTAAAATTATTCTAAAATTTGTATAAAATAAAAAGAAAGTAAACAGAAAAAGGAATGAATCCCGAGGAGAATTGGAAATTAAGTTGAGGATAATGAAAGATGAATTTAAGAATCATATCCCTTTCATATTTTATATATTTTAAGAAGGAGATTTATTATCTTTCTTTTCTTTTCTATTTTTAATCGGTAAACACATAGTAAATTCTTACTCTATGTTTTTTTTTCTATCTCCTATCAGTTTAAATTTTCTATCAATTGGGTTTTTCCATAAAAAAAGTTGCACAGGTGATCCCATTTTGTTTAATCTAATATAATACAGAATAATAATAAACATTTATATCTAATAATAAAAATAATATTTAATAATTAAAATATATAATTTTAAAAAATAAAAATAAATCATATTAAAATATTTAAGATTTAAGATTTAGATTTTAACATTAACATTTTTTTTATTTAAAATATAATTTATAATTATCGATAAAAATAACTTCTTTAAAGATCAATAATCAAATCAAATAACCATAATCGCTCGTAAAATTATTTAATCTAGAAAATATGAATAGATTATTTTTAATTTTTATCGATCAATATCGATAATATTCTCAATTTTTTTTTCATAAAATTAATGATATTTTATCAATGTACAAGGGATCACTTATTTATTTATTTATTTATTTTCAGCTAACAAGTGTAAATATGCAAAATAACAAGAGCAACGTTTACCCAAAAATAATATATGACTGTAAGTGGTAAGTAATATTAACTTGACTTCCATAAGAAATGGACAAATTTTTTTTTCTTTCAAATATTTTACAGCCCCTGAAGTGGAGCCTGAGAGATAATCGACTACAACTTTATATGTAGTCCATCAATTGGAGCAATATGCATTATATCAAAATATCATCTCCCTTGAATATTTATATATATATATATATATAAAGCTTGTCTTTGTATTATCAAACTGTTAAAAAAGGGTATTTGAACTTCTTATTCCAGCTTAGGCCAAGTTTTCAGTTGGCCATAGTCTTCTCCACCTTGAAATTTCCTCTTCGGTGTTAAGCTTTCTGATTCCACCATAGAAACCAACTCCCTCATTTCCTTCCTCTCTGTGATCCTTTCTATTGATGGTTGTACGTCTCCACCGTGATCCCGGTGAGTACTGGTTGAACTCCAGCACCACTGTGTCTGTTGTTACCAAAATATTCAACGTCAAGAACTTCAATGTGCATTTACTACGTTGGTTTTCATCCATGCCCTAAATTTTTTTTTTTACTTGAGAAAGGTATACACATGTTTTTGATAATTATTAGATCTTGTTATTTCAAAACTATATTAGTCCCAAATACTATCTAAGCTAATAGCTTAACGGTTCATATATGCAATAATTTGATAGGTATCTTTATTTTCCCGTTATTTTTTTTTTTTTTACCAAACGACACTTATGAGGCGATGGATTCGAACCAGAGAATTCGAAACAGAAATGGCAGGGATTTCCCACTCTACTATTGGGTTAGCTAAACATGTGAGAACTTACTCATTTTGTAGGACTTGCAAAAAATTAGTTAATACATCTTAGCATTTCTCCAATTGAAGGATCAGTTAGAAAAGTGAAAATATTTTTTTTTGGTGGGGGGGGGGGGGGGAGGGAATTGATATATATATATGTTGTATACTGTTTTCTATAAGCTGTTTCTAAAAGATTATTTAGGGTTTGTCAATTCCAATAAAAAAAAACCAACAAAATGGTTCACATATAAAAGAAAGAAAAATGAGTGAAAGGCCATCTATTTTATATTCAATTTATTATTTATTTTTTGAATTCCATTCCTTTTTTATAAATACTATATAAAATCAAAATAATATCATATATTGATTTATGGGTGTAAATTGATTTTTTTTAATTGAATATTTTTGATAAAAATAATGCCTATTAGAATTAGGTATTGGGTATTATCTCAAAGTAAGTATACGATGATGTGTTACTATAGACTAATTAAATTTAAAATTAGTAAAGCTTTTTATTTTAAAAAAAAAATACAAATAACTAATAAAAGGTGAAAAGAGAAAACAATTTCAACGATAAAAAGTGT
Organism: Hippophae rhamnoides; assembly: GCA_033030585.1. Taxonomy (NCBI): domain Eukaryota; kingdom Viridiplantae; phylum Streptophyta; class Magnoliopsida; order Rosales; family Elaeagnaceae; genus Hippophae; species Hippophae rhamnoides. The sequence continues at coordinate 14,079,567 of CM065431.1, forward strand.
ACTTCATACGTAACCTCCGTAATAGCTACCCACTACAGCCCCACAAAGGATAAAGATTCCGATGTGGACTGAAATACTCTTTTCTCCAAAAGGCAAGAATAGAAAATTGAGGGAACATTGCATTCTTTTAGTGTAGTTGGCCATAATTATTTTGGCCGAGACAGAAATTATCACAATGTTGGTGGAAATAATAACATACTGATTATGGATGTGTATTTGGGTCCAATCAAACAAAAGTAAAGGTGGTCCACCAATGAAGAAAAATTGGAATCAACAAAGCGAATTGGCCAAAAGTGAGTTTGGTCTAAGAAAGTATAACATAGAAATGGATTATTGCAAGAATATAAAGAAAGAAATTGAAGGAAAAAAAAAGTAGAGGAGATAGTTGGAGATGTAAAGAAAGAGAAGTTTAATGTTTCGTGTATTTCATTGTTTACGTTATAAATTATCATTTATTATATTTTATTTTATTTTTTTTTATTTTTAATTGTCTTGTTTAAATATGTTAAGGATAAATATGATATTTCAATTAATACAATTTAATTATCATTTTATTTTATTAAAAATTAAGTGAGATAAGATACAATGAGTTTTAAAAATTAATGATTTTATCTCATAAATCTAATTAACATCTAATTTTAATTTATACCTCAATAAATTGTTTTAACTTAAGGTCCAATTGTGTGGTGTCATGTTCGTGTTCACATGTTATAGTTTAGACGATAAAAAAAAAAACTCAACTGTTTTATAGTTGTGTTACATTGAATTGTGTTCAGTCTTTATGTTCACGTAGCGTGCCAAGCGTTTTGATAAATGTCTAGGAAAATAGAAAGAAATGGAAAGCTAGGAAACTAATAGCCACTCTGAGTTGATAGATTCTCAAAGATTTGATCATGTTCCAAAAGAGTAATAGTCAATGATCTATAGAGCACAAGTACAAGTTTGCAGGAGAAAAAAAGAAAGAAACGATGAACTCACCACTTTCATGACAACGACAATAATATTCGTTTCCATCACATGATTCCAAGTGACCTATGACACCATACCACCAACCTGCAACATACAACACATAAGCTAATTCAATATTTCAAGTACCTCATTACTAATATCTATGTGTTGGGTTTCTCTTTTTAACATTATTTAAAAGGCCATCAATAAATTTGGACAAAGTTAGTTGAACTCTCATAAAATATCCGTGTCCAAAACACAAGTATGAGTACTAAGACGCTCCAATTTGATGTAAATTTATATTAAAATTTAAAAAAATGGGCATATTCAAAACCAGAAATATATCTAAAAATTTAGATCTTTAGATGTTTTAAAAGTATCAGTGTAAGATAGAGTTTAAGCAGAAATGATGAAATTTAAAACGCAACAAAGACAATATCTTTAGTAAATGCAAATAGGAAACAAAATGAGTGTTTGAAACACAGAACAATCTAAATATACAAAAAAAAAATATGGAGTTGTAAGAACAAACCATAAGGGAATTCTTTGTTTCTTCTCCACTGAATCTCAATATGATCACCAGGGTGTAATTCATTTAAGCAATCAGTAATGTGAAGATCATGAGCAGTAGTATCAACAGGGGGAGCTCTAAGTCTTTCCCAGTCTACACCATTTTCAATTGCAAATGCCCTTTTCCCATGTGGTGGGTACCTGCAATAAATAACCAATATATATATAAGATCACTCAGATCAACTTTTCTTTTTCTTTACTTTTTCATTTTTTAAATTGGATTGTGGTTCAAATCAAAGACTGGATTTTATTACAATAACCCAGATCAATTTTAGAATTAGGATAAATCAGTTGTTGAGAAATTAATTTGGGAATGCAAAGAGTAGAGGAATTTCAATTTCTCTCAGCCAGAAAGTGAGAAAGCCACTATACTGTTATTGCTGTATACAAATTAAACACACAATCTCGTAGTAGACTCTTGGCATTAAACTTTTGAGCGACAACTCGTTGGCTATACCATTGTGTACACCAGTTCAAAGTCTAGATAGATGGACTTTTGGAGATTTGGTAAAAAGATCTCCCAAAATAGCAAACGTGATTCATGTACAACTTGTACATGAGTGACTTTGGTCCACTTTTTACCTAAAAACATGGAATTTTGGGCCTCAATTTCTTGTTCACCATATTTTAAGGCATGCTTTTCTGTCTAATTACCTGGCTTGGAAACTATCAGTGCAAGGATCGTAGCTCAGCTCAGCATCATAGCATGAAAGCAAAAACCCAACATGACCATTCTGAAAAACAGCAATGAAGAACAGTAAAATAAATAACAAAAACAGAGGACTTGTTGTTACGTTGAAAAGCTAGAGGATTTGTTGTTACGTTGAAAAAACAGAGGACTTGGAATAAAAACCCAGGTGAAATATTTTCTCTTTATATGATTATTATAGGCTTATGGAAATACCTCACGGTTATAGACCTGAGCTGGGAAACAGAATCTGCCAGTTTCAAGAGCAAGATACCACGACATGATAGAGTCAACGGGCAAACAACTCCTCTTTTTATTATGATCTTCAACCTTTGATCTAATCCATGAAAAAGGCCAACTAAGAGATAGAATCCGCATAAGGCTTCTATGTTTGCCATGTTTGTCATTACCCAGATGAATTTTTGAAGCAATATGACATTGCCACTCTCTATAAGCAGCAGTGCCTATTACTCTTCCCCATTTCTGTTTCATATGCTTATCCCAAAGATGATCACTCATACATCTTTCCCTCAAAGAGCTACAAACACCTGCCATGCTACAGAGAGCATTAGGTGGAAGCCTCTCAAAAATGCATTCCAAGGCTAATTCTGGTAAATCCAAAATTGACAACATTCCTCCCATATCCTCAAAGTTCTCTACTTTGGAGCTCTTCAGAGACATTCTTAAGGGGATTTGAGAAAGAAAATTGCTTAAAAAGCTCTCCTTTGCCAGATTGGTTGTGGTGAACAAAGATGTTTCTTTCCAGAACCAAAGTGATAACAATCTCATCTCACTTGTCCATGGTGGGAGTGGTTTAAAATGAAGGGACTTTAAGAAAAGAAGGAAGGGAACACAAGTAATCAGCAAGCAAAGTAGCATTTAGAAAGAAAGGGAGTTTTCTTTAGGTCAAACTCAAGTTTGGTATAAATGATAAAGTGGAAGATTAATGGTAGAATAAAATTGGGTAAAAATGTATAATAAAGAGGACACCTCTGGATTGGCTTGTCTTAAGCAAAATGATTAAAGCAAAAAGGTGGGATCTTGAATAATAACCCTTTGAAAAATATTGGGTTTTTTTTTATTGGTTTAATGAAGCCCACCAAACCCAATATAGTAGGCCTCTTGTCAAACTCTAAATTAGAATTAAAAGAATGATAATTGTAGACAAATTTGATTGGAAATCAGCTTGAAGCAATCTATATGGAGAAATCAAAGCAGGTGTAAAATACTCTTCTTTCAATATTTCTATAAATCCTTCAAACAATGCTCTCCTTTAAGAACCCAACCGTACAGACAAGTTGCACAAATGATATAACAAGTCTAGATACAAAGACCCAAATCTCCAACAATATATGATATTTTATTGATTAAAAAAAACAAACAATAAAATATTAATGTAAAACAGATCTGAGTGAATTAATGGAATGACCACAATAGACAGAGACAAGAAGAATTGAAGATGGTGATTTTGGTGGTGGATAATAAAGAATATATATGATTTTGATGAAGAAGATGATGAACGTGAAGTGTCGGGTCCTCACCTCAGTTCATCAAATTCTTCATCAATGGAAAAGGCTGTTAAAGATCCTCCTCCACACACAGACCTATCAATTTCTCTGTTTTGGTCTGCACTGTGTCCCTCGCTCAAGCAAATAAACAAACAAAAAAGGGACAAAAAAGGATAAATGGCAAAGAGTTGTTATTTATTCATTTAGAATGAAAGGTTGTGATTAAAATGAGTTTTCTTTCTTTCTTTCTTTCTTTCTTTTTGTGTGATGATGTCAAAAACACACTCATCCCAAGAGGCTAAATTAAACCACCCACCATCTCTCTCTCTCTCTCTCTCGAACAAGTTGGGATGAAAACTTTTTAACCAGAAATAGTAAACAGTTGGGATAACGTACAAAATAATTACTTAGAAAAGCTTTGAATTTGCAGGTATTATTTATTAGACAAAAGTATCAAACAACTATCCGATAATTATAAAAATTATATTATTTTAATAATTTTTTATTAAAAAATCATTATTTTTAATTAATTAAATACGATAAATGGATTAATTTTATTTTAAATACTATAAAATGTTATTTTAATATTTATTAATTTTTATTATTTTATTTTAATAATTTTTATTAAAAATTAAAATAAATAAGTATTTTAAATATTAATTTAATTTTTTGATAAAATATAATAATATTTTAATAAAAATTATTAAAAATATATAATTTATTTTTAAAGGATTCATTTTTCGTAAATGATAGAATAAATCAGTGATAGTGATATATACTATTTATATTCGGTAAAAATATCGATAAAAAATAATATTAATTATTTTAATTTTAAAAAATATAATGAGTTATTATATTTATTTTATTTTAATAAAATATATTTAAATTATTAATTTTTTTGAGGTATTAAATATTAAAATTTTACTTATAATTTGTATATAATTTTATAAATATTATATTTAAAATTTAATTTTATAAATATTATATTTAAAATTTAATTTATTAAATATTAAGATAATTTATGTATACTTCTTCAAATATATATTTATTTTTGAAATAAATAATTCTATTTATAATTTAAAAAACTAAATACAAATAAGTTTATCTAAATATACATGCCATCTCTGCCTATTTTTTACTCCTCCATTCGAAGCGACACTCCTATGGTGATATTAGTTAGGTTTTTAGTTAAGAATTTGGTTATTTATATAATTCTTATTTAAATTCACATAAGTATTAATGTATTATTTAATTAATAAAAATTAAATTAAAAAAATTAATAAAAATATAATAATTATTTATATTTATGATGAATAATTATATATATATATATATATATATATATATAATATAGATAATTTAAAAGTTTATTATCTAATTGATATTACTTAATTGATTAAAAAAATAAAATTTATAATAGTTAATTAAAAAAATTATATTTATTTATGTCACTTAATATAAATAATTGTAATTTATGATATGGATGATTAATATTTTAATTACTAATAGTTTAATATTTATAATAAAAATTTTTATCTTCTTTATATATTTTTTATTATTTATTATAATTTTTTTATCAACTATTAATATATAATATTCTTAAATAAAATTACAAATATCACAATAAAACCCAACTTATTATAATTAATAATATTACAATCTCAAATTTAATTACATCTAAAATTAAACTAAAAATATAAATAGAAAAAAATTCAATCACAATAGAATATTTTAACAACTTTACAAGTTAATTAAATTGATAGAATGTATAATAAAAAGATGACAATAAATCTTAAAAGAATGACATATTTATGTTATAGTTAATGATAAATAGTGCAATCAATCAACAATCTAAATTTAAAGGATTGTGAATTTTTTTATTCAGTCTAATATGATCATTGGTTCTAGCTAAGTCTTGTAATTTATGTTGTATTATTTTAGTATTCTTGTGTACAAAACACGTAGTATATATTGTTTTTAATATATTATCTTATACGTGAGATCAATTACTAACACTTTAGTAATTCACATACTTAAATAGTTTTTACACTTCATATATTTGCATGTTACACACATTGTAGATGGGTTGGAAGTATATAATTGACATGTTTATATTATGTTTATATAAGGAGTTATTATTGTTATTTGTGGATATTTTTGAAAAACTACTTGACAAATTTTGAAACAAAATAGCTAGTTTTGGAGCTCGTCGAGGTGCTTTATGAGGTGGTTGATGAGGTAATCAGCGAGGAAACAGGTGAGAAATTATAGCCATTGTAATCGTCGTAATAGAAATTATCCATGTCGAGGTAGTCCGCAAAGGTGTGAAGGCTCGAGTAGCTCAAGGTTTTTCTGTAAATACCCTTAATAGGATTTTGAAAATGAATTCGAAAACATAAGAAAATTCTTGTAGTTTTTAAACTCAATTTTTTTAGTAAAAAAATTGTTTTCTAAATTCAATATCATCAATACTTTGAGTGTGTTTAAGTCTAGGTGATACGTTGAGTGTTTTTACAAAATGATTTTTGGATGGGTCAATTAAAATTGAATGAATACAAAGACGTAGTTACAAATTAGGTATATATGCATGGAATTTTCCTTACCTTAGGTTTATCACATGTATTAGTTGTTGATTGTGTCGTAATATGTAGTGATGAGACTTCAAATGAGAGCCAGATTTAGAGATCAAATCATTGTTATTGTATAGATCAAAGTGTAAGCAGTTTAAGCGCAGTTGGGTATGGTGCTCCAACTGATATAGGTATTAACAAATGCTATCTTTGGGTTTTGATCTGTTTTTTTATTTTATATAGTGAATTACTTGTTGTTGAAAGGTTTTCTTAAAAAATTTATGAATGTTACCATATTGATGTAGATCCTATATGGGTTTACCACTTTACATTGTTATGTTTAGTGATCACATGCAATAGGATTATAATTAGGATTGCATTTGAATATGTTCCTATATAGAAGGATCTGATTGTTATTGAAAAGTCTTTCTTTCTTATTGCTTTCCATATTGCCTTCTTTCTTATTGCATGATATTATTCTATTTTCTTTCTAAAGATTATATTACGAGAGATATGATGGAGATAATCTGGAGTATGTATTTATTTTTACTTCATTCTCTGATCTTTTTTAATGTATATACAACACTATAAATAGGAATGAGAACTTTAGATTAGAGGCCACTAAGCTAGGAATATAACATCTGGTATCAACAATAATTACAGCTTGTTTTACACTTAATAATACAACCTATTCAACACTAATAAAGTAGATTCTTAGAAAAGTCTACACTCCCCCTCAAGTTGGGTAATAGATATTAATCATTCCTAACTTGCGACTCAATTCTTCGAAATTTGTTCGAGGTAATACTTTGGTAAGGATATCTACAATTTGATGATGTGTAGATGTATATAGTAGGACCACAATTTTTCCATCTAACTTCTCTTTAATGAAATTATGGTTTATTTCTACATGTTTGGTTCAGTCATGATGAATTGGATTTTTCGCAATTCTTATTGCAGCTTGATTGTCACAATGCATGTTGATTGGTTCAGGAGTTGTGAAGTTCAGTTCATTGAGTAGTCTTCTTAACCACATTCCTTCGTAAATCCCATGAGCCATAGCTCTAAATTCAGCTTTTTTACTCCTTCGAGCAACTACTATTTGTTTCTTACTTCGCCAAGTTACAAGATTTCCCCATACGAATGTACACCCAGTGGTAGATCTGTGATCCACTATAGAACCTACCCAATCAATATCTGTAAAGACTTCAATTTTTCTAGTGGGATTCTTACTGAAGTATAATCCTTTTCCTGGTGTCATCTTGAGATACCTGAGTATACGATAGACTACTTCCATGTATTCTTCAGTGGGACTGTTCATAAAATGACTTACAACACTTACTGAAAAACCAATATCTGGTCTAGTGTGGGATAAGTAAATGAGTTTTCCCACTAATCTTTAGTAATGTTCTTTGTCCACATGTGTACTATTTTCTTTGATTTCGAGTTTTACTGTAGAGTCCATCAGAGTTTCTATCGGTTTACACCCAATCATTCCAGTTTCTTTGAGAAGATCAAATACATATTTTCTTTGAGATATAGATATGCCCCTTTTTGTTCGTGCTACTTCCATTCCTACGAAATATTTGAGATTGCCCAGATCTTTGATCTCAAATTCCTTGGCAAGGAATTCCTTGAATTTATTCATCTCAATTGTAGAATTACCTGTTAGAAGAATATCATCTATGTACACAATTAGGATAACTATTCTGTCATTGGAGAAATGTTTAACGAATAATGTGTGATCTGATTGACATTGAGTGTACCCATATCTCTTCAAAACTTTGGAGAACCTATCAAACCAGGCACGTGGAGACTGTTTCAATCCATATAAGGATTTTTTAAGTTTGCAGACTCTATTGGTTAGAACAGGAGATTCAATTCTATTAGGAATGTCCATGTAGACTTATTCTTCGAGATCACCATTAAGGAATGCATTGTTGACATCTAATTGGTAAATAGGAAAATCCAAGTTAGATGCTAAGGAGAGAAGAACACTAATAGTGCAAAATTCTCCTGATAGTTAAGCCCATATGTCTGAGTCAATACCCTAGCCACAAGGCAAGCTTGAGTCTTTTTACACTGCCTTCTTCTTTGTGTTTTATTGTAAAGATCCATTTACTCCCAACAACTTGTTTTCCCGATGGTAGTTCTATGATATCCTAAGTCTTGTTTTTCTCTAAGGCACTGAGTTCTTCACGAATAGCTATCTTCCATTCAGGTATTTGAAATGCTTCATGAACATAATTTGGAACCATTATCTAATCAAGGTTGCTAATAAATGCCTTATAACCTAGTGAGAGATTTTTATAGGAAACAAAGTTATAGATAGGGTGGTTTGTGCACGATCTTACACCTTTCCTTATAGCAATTGGCAAATTCAAATCATTAGGAGGTAATTCAATAATATGAGGTTCAATGATGTTACCTTGTGAATTGTTAGAGTGGCTTGTACTCGGGTTGGATTCCTGGATTGGCTCAAGATATGCTCGGTTCTCTGCTTTTTCTTGAGTTGCTTTCCTTCTAGAGTAGACAAGAAGATCATTGTTCGGGACAAAGAAGTTTGGATCTGTTTGTAGAGAAGTTGAGGGTTCATTGAGATTAGTAAGAGGATTTATTTGACACATTGATTCACTCTCTGGAATTTATGGGATAGGATTTGTGGGAGACTGAGTGGTTATGATATTCGATAGCTGGTATTCATTGCTTATGTTCTCCCCTTGAATGACAGATTTGGAATAGTATGGATATTGTTTAAAGAATATGACATCCATTGTATTATAGAATCGTTTTGTGATAAGATAAAAACATGTGTATCCTTTCTGGTGTGATAAATACCCTAGGAATATGCATTTAATGGCTTGAGGATTAAGTTTGCCACCATGATGTACATGGACATAAGCAGAACATCCGAAAATTTTAAAGGGAACGTGGGACACGATTTTGGTGTGTGGGTATGACTCAAGTAGAGTATTGATAGGTGTTTTAAATAGGAGGAAACGATATGGCATCCTATTGATAAGATAGGTAGCTATAAGAATAACATCCCCCCAAAAATGTTGAGGGACATGAGTTGTGAACATGAAGGATCTAGCTACCTCGAGAAGATGCTTATTCTTTCTTTCAGCCACCCCGTTTTGTTGAGGTGTGTTAACACATGAGCTTAGATACGCAATCCTTTGATTTAACAGATAATCAGTAAGGGTGGAAGCGAAGTATTCTTTAGCATTGTCAGATTTCAATACTTGGATTTTTGTTTGAAATTGGGTTTGAATCATGGTATTGAAATTTTAAAAAAATTAACATGCTTCATATTTTTCTTTCATTAGGAATAGCCAAGTGATTCGAGTATGATCATCCACAAATGAAATTAACCAACATGTCCCTGTGATGTTTTTGATTCGAGAAGGTCCCCAAATATCAGTGTGAATTAATGAGAAAGGATGTGATTTTTTATGTGAAAGATGAGGATATGAAGTTCTAACATGTTTTGAAAATTGACATATTTCACACTGAAAATCTTTTGAATTTTTATTTCTAAAGGATGAAGGAAAAAGTTTCTGTAAACACTTGAAATTAGGATGACCTAAGCGATATTGATTCAACATGATTTCACCATCATTATTGTACTTAAGATTTAACAAAGCTTTATTCTGATAAGAAACTTCGGATAAAACTTGCTTGGCTTGTATTGCGAAAGCTTCTTCACTGCGGAGGATTCTTTAGCACTGCCAATCATCTTCCCTGAATCCAAGTCCTGAAATTCACATAGGTTATGAACAAATTTAGCCATACAATTTTTATCACGGGTAAGTTTAGTAATTGATACAAGATTGCAATCAAGTGTGGGAACAAGAAGGACATAATCTAGAATAAAGGAGTTTGAAATTTTGGCTGAACTAATTCCTTTTACTTTGGATACTGAACCATCGGCCATTTGAAAATTGTGTCCATTCTGCTAGGTTTTAAGATTCATGAGAAGAGAAGCATCACCCGTCATATGGTATGAAGCACCTGAATCAACAATCCATGGTCTCATAACCCGTTTCACACTAAGAGCATTGAGGGTGTTACCTGATTGAGCTATAGTGGTAGATGATGTGGTCAAGGATTGTCCAAATAGTTTCTGGAGGAGATCAATCTGTTCCTTGCTAAACAGAGCAGATTAAGGTGACTTAGTGCCTTAAGATTTGGAGATAATTTTTCCATAACATTCTTTGTTGATGTGTTGTGCGAAGGGTGGTTTTCAATCAGCTGGCTTGCCATGAATTTTCCAGTAGATTTCCTTAGTGTGACCAGGTTTACAATAATGATCACACCAAGGTCTTCCACGATGGGGACATTTGTCTGTATTATGAGAGTGCTGGTGGCCTCGAATAACAAGTACAGATCCTTCTCCAGTCACGGAAATGGTAGATTAAGGACCCATCATTACTTTCTTTCGACTCTCCTCTTGACGAACTTCGGAGAAGGCTTCACGAATGCTGGGCAATGGTTTTATTCCTAAAATTCTGCCACACACATCATCAATAATCTATTTGTAAAAGATGCTGTCTACTGGACATGTCCATTCGTGAACCTCAAAGAGGTCTAATTACTGCCAACATCGAATGAGAGAGTTAAAGTATTGTGTAACTGACAACTCTCCTTGACGAAGATCATGGAGGATGCTTTTGATCTCAAATAGTTCAAACATATTATCAGAACTGGAATAAGTGTCTCTGGCGGCATCCCATATTCCTTTGGCAGTTTTGTAGAGAAGAAAGTTCTCTCCAATTTTGTTTGTCATGGAATTGATCAACTAAGACATCACCATATTGTTTTTAGATTTCCATTTTCTGTATTGCAGATCGTCCTTGTTCGAAGCTACTGCATCGCTAGTAAGTTACTCATCTTTCATCTTTTCGTATATAAACATCATGACGGATTGGGACCACTGAAGGTAATTGTACCCATTTAATTTGTGACTGGTGATGGGTATAAGACTGTTTTCTGTGGAACCAATAATTACAGTTTTTCCCGTGGCCATTGTTGTTATTTCAATTGTAGATTATATGTGGGCTGAAATTGGCGAATGGGCTGTTTTTTTAGACCATCTGTTGGGTCGGGTCGTGTTAGGTTATAAAAAATTGCAACTTACAAATATTGAAAAAAAAATAGAATGCAAATGTTACTGACTTACGGGACTGAAGTAGACGACAATGATGAATGGCATCGACGATGATGATCGGCGACGACCATTGGTCTGAGATGAGATTATATCATCGACGATGATGATGAACAGATGGTTGATGGTGGTGATGATGACAACTCGGGATGATGACTATTCAGACGTATTCCCAGAAATCAATATGGTTTTCAGCAATGGAAGAAAAAAATTCTCACTATCTCCCGAGAACTACTTATTTCGGGTAAAAAAAAATTCTTCCTTGGACAGAATTGGTGAGAAAAGAAAAATTGGATTTCAGAAATGCTCTGATACTATGAAGATTATATTATGAGAGATATGATGGAGATAATCTGGAGTATGCATTTATTTTCACTTCATTCTCTGATCTTCTTTAATGTATATACAACACTATAAATAGGAATGAGAACTTTAGATTAGTTGCTACTAAGCTAGGAATATAACAGTTGGTATCAACAATAATTACAACTTGTTTTACATTTTATAATACAACCTATTCAACATTGATAAAGTAGATTCTCAGAAAAGTCTACAGTTTCCATCTATTGTTGGTGCCACATTAACCATAATCATATCGGCCTAGCGAGCTGCCACCTGGCTTACTCTCTTTGTCCCTAACATGCAGCTACCACTTTCTTGACTCACTAAACAACCACCAAGTTTTGAGACATAAACTAGAAGACATTAGAAGACAGATTCTTCTTAGAAGTTGGATGCTATAAAGTCATATCTTTAAAAAGAAGGTATAAGGCTTCAGAACAAAGAAAAATAGAAAATATTACAAGTAATTATGGGTTATCATCAACATACTGCTACAAGGATGCAATGGTTAAGCTCAAACCACAAAGTTGAATTAAAAATGTTAGTGAAATAGAATGTAGAAAAGCTAAATCATGAGTGAAGATTAATCATATAAAAGGCTCGTTACCATGAACAAACTAGGTGGGAATAGAACCAAATTCAAGGCAAATCACATCGTAGGCCTCAGTCGCAATAAACCAATACAGTTACCAACCTTCGTTTGATTTTGGTAACTCTTCAATGAATTTACTATATGCATGCAATATGACTCCAAACATACCCCCAGTGACTGACTATATATAATACACATACTAGAAGTCTTTCAGAGCCATCTCTTAGTAATATTTCAGCTATAAAACATAACAAGAGACTAAAATCATCCAAAATTTTGATGGATATTTCTCAGGAGGTTCCCCATTCTACACAATAAATCCTGCACCATAAGTAGGAATGGAAGCCTAAGTCTGTAAAACATCCTATTGGAAAAAAGTAATCCCCCTAAGAGGAGGATTGTTAGAAACAAAGTTACCATTAGGAAAAGAATACAAATATCATTCAAAATTTCAAACATATTTCTCAATTCATTAGCAACAAACTCAATTAAAATTGGAACCAATAAATCAACCTTATAGCCCAAACTTAGTTCAAACTCGTCCATCAAAATGGTAGTAGAATTTGAAATGTAAATGCAAGTGGCATAATTGAGAAGAAAAGAACCCCAAGGAAGCACCAAGATCACAGTACCATTAAAATCATCATGACCAACTAGAGGACCTCCATACAAAAATTAGTCAAATGGGCCAGCTCAATTAGACTGTGCATCACTTAAAGGCCCCATCTATTTAGTTTTATCTTATGTTTACCCTAAATAGGACACATCATGACCCAATGTTTACACTCCACAGCTCAGATAGACTTTGCATCACTTAAAGGCCCCATCTATTTAGCTCATCATGTAACATCATCAACTATATACCGATATTATTATGTCAATCCATCATAAAAGAACTAGTTTTGCAACTATAGTGGAAAGCTATGGTGTGGACATTGAGTCAAAAGAGGCTTGAACGTTCTCTATCCATTTGAAAAAATGTTGCTATCTTTGCCATCAAGTAGACAATTTTTTGGTGGGAATATGACCTACCCATAAATTTGTTATAAACTACCTCTCAAGTAGTTAATTAACCCGGTTCTAGAGTCACGAAACAAGACTTAGCTCTATCTTTAAGTGTGTAAGAAAAATACATCATTCTAAGATGGTCTTCATCAAGTATATGCAATGAAAATGTCAACTCAATAGCATAAAAATCTCTAATAAAATTTAAAGGGTCTTCATTTGAGATACTGTAAAATGAAGACAATATGAAATAATTAATATTTTTCAATTCATAATTCTTTGTAACCTTTTTCAATTGTACGTAAGAAGTAGCATTGTTAATTATTAATCTTGCATACTTCTTTTGTCATTTTTTTGCTTATCTCTAGTATCATTCATGTTTATTTGCACTTGAGGTTGTATATCTTCCTCGTGAGTATCAATGTTAAACTTTCTTGAAAGGTGTTTTAATCTTATATATGTTAACAATAAAAATCATGATAGTAGAAAACTTAGCACTAAAATAACTACTATCAAAATACTAACAAAAATAAAAGATAAAAAGAAAAGTAAATAAATAAATAATAATAAAATAAAATAAATAAACAACTAAAACAATTTAATAAAGCATGTACAATATATTATACAATATATAAGTTAATACACAGAAATACTAAACAAAAATAATTAACAAAAGAATTAAGTTACTAATTAAATAAATAAAAGAAAAATTAAATTAAAATTAAAATTAATATTAATATATAAAAATACTAAAAAAAATAAGTTAATAAATAAAATAATAAATAAAATTAGCTATATAAAAATAAAAATAAACTAAAATATTTTTTTTGAATGTTTCAATTTTTAATTTTTTTAAATAATTTACGAATATTTACAATTTTTTAAAATAATTTTGATAATAAAAATTTGAAACATTATTCCTATTTGATAGCAACGCCAAGAACTTCATAATGCTAAGACAATACTCGATAAAGACGCTAAAAAATTGATAGTTAAATTTTATAAATTTATAATAAACTTATAAGTGCATGAATCACTTGTGAAAAACCATAAACATACTTTCAAAATCAACTTAAGGAAAAACTACGTGGTTTAAAATAATTTAAAAGAAAATTTAAAAATAAACACAAAAAATAAAAGCAAATATTTGATAGAATAATTAGGTTTTGAAAATATTAATCTAACGATAAAAATAATAAAATGATAAAAGATAGATTAGCTCAAACAAATTACAAACATATATGCAATTAACAATCAATGAAGAATTAATAAAAAAATTAGCTAGTTGATTATATTTGGTATAATTAATTAAGTTAATGAAATATAATTCTAGATTATTGATTCTTCTTTATGTGTATAAATAATACTTTTGTTATAGTCACTATTCGTTATTAATTAAATCACTTAAAACCTTCTATCAGGTCATTAGTTAATTTAATTTAATTATGTATATTCTCTAAGGTGGTGTTTAGTTCACGAAATAGAATTGGAATGACAATGAAATAGAATGAAAATGAAACAATTTTGTTTGGTTTAACCATTGAAATTAAAGAAGAAATCAATATTATAGTGTTTAGTTTACAACTAAAATTGAATGGAAAATATTGAATATTATCTTAATACCCATATATTTAGTAAAATTTAAATAATATCATTTAATTATTATTTTTTCATCATACAAAATACATTATTGAAATCATTATTTTTCTAAATTATTATTACTTAAAAATAAAATATATTATTTTTCTAAATAAGGTTTAGGGTTTTGAGGTTTGGGATTTAGAATTTAGGGTTATATTTGTGGGTTAAGGTTTAGGGTTAAAATTATTATTTTTCTAAATAGGGTTTAGGATTTAGGGTTTTAGGTTTTGAGATTTGAGGTTTAAGATTTAGGGTTATATTTTTTGGTTAAAGTTTAGTATTGAAATTATTATTTTACTAAATAGAGTTTTGGGATTTAGGATTTAGGGTTTAAGATTTAGGGCTTAGAGCTTTGGATTTAGGGTTATATTTGGGGTTGGGGTAAAATTTGGAAAATATTTGAGATGTGAATGTAATCATGATTCTTTAAGGGGGAAAAATAATTTTGTTTCCTTCTCTTTTAGAAATCGATTACATTCCATTCCATTCCATCCCCACTTTTTAGTTCAACTAAACATAAAATTAAAATGAATCAATCCTGATTCCATTTTATTCCAGTCAACCAAACATGAGGTAAGAAATTTACAAACCATCTAACTGGATACCTTTGATTGGGTTACCAAATTAAACTCTTATTCAAGCTGTCTAAAACCTAATTTTTATATTTTAAATCTATTACTAAAAATATGTTGTCATTATATTCATCAATAATAAACTTTATAAAAATCTTGAAACAATAAATAATTTTTATTTAATAATAGTTAAATATATTCACCTATGTAATCTACAAAAAACAATCAAGGAAAATAAATTATCATTATTACAATCATCTATTCATGCTCAAAATAATAAATGATCAATAGTAAATAACTTTGAACAAATTCAAGAAATACAATATTGTTTACTAAAAAGAAATAAAAATACAGATCAAATTTTAATACCTAAAAGATAGATAGATGGATGTGTCATGCTCTGCAGATGAGATTTTGATCTTCATAGTATTTCCTATATTATAGCAGTAATTTTATATCACTCAATCTGAAAAATCTCACTTTATTACCTCTTATTTGTGATCACTTAATCTAAATTATGTATAAAAAAAAAGTAGACATAAAGCTATGAAAGAAAAACTGACAATAGAACTATGAAACAAAAACTAAATTTTTTTGCACATTGAGAAGTCTAAACATAATGTTCAATTTATAGCTGGGGGTGTAAATTAAGGGCTTTTGGTCAGAAAAATCATCAAGCGTTGAGGCCCGATTATTACATCACTTCGTTTCGTGTTACATAATGGTTTACCTCATGTTTACCCTAAACAAGTCGAGTCGTAGCCCAACAATTTTTCATTGCAGCACAAAACAAGCTATGCAAATATGAATTTTAAGTAATAAGAAGTGCGTCACGACCCACTATATTCTATGTCGTGGCCTGTAATGCTTGATTTCACTTTATGTTTTCACTTCTTACAACTGGTTGGATTTACATGTAAGCCTTATAAATATTGTTTTTTTAATCTTCTAAGATATAAATAAGTGTTTTAGATATGATTTTTCATATGTTGATCAATTTATCAAATTTAAGCTAAAAATACATGAAACGCAACAAAAAGTACCCTTGAATCCAAATATATATTTGCATATATAACGATAAAATCATACATATTTAAATCTATTTATTACATTTAAGTGCAAATAAACCATGAAATATTAGTGCTTTTCAAGCACTTATCATAAGTCTAAGTACAATACCTATATTTTTGGCAGGTAGTGATGGAGTTGAAAGGAAGATCTGCTGGTTAGAAGGTTGGCCCTCAACACTAGTTATTGGAGTCTCAAAGGTGGAGCTAGTTGTCTAATCCATGATTCAATTTAAAAGTTTAGAGAATCAAGTAGATAATAATAGTGGATTAGAAGACTTTGAGGTTTTCTTTTCAAAAAACATTGTTGCTAAGGTCGACGGTCTCTTTTTAAAGATCTTTAATTTCTTGGTATATTAAGAACTTGGAGAACTTTTTTAAGACTCTTACAATTTTAAAATTTTCAATAGAGTAAAAACATACTTCTTTCTCACAGACATCATCAGATGTTGACATTATTTGTTATCAACATCAAGTAGGACTATTCTTCATGGATCTACGAGATGAACAAACTGTTGAGACCTTGAACTACCAAGTGGGGGGTGGTATTAAGCCTTCTAATGCTTAAGTTAATAACTATAAGATGAATGGTAAATGAGATCTATAATCTCATTCTAATAATATTTGAAAAGAAATTATTTAATTGTGATTATTTGTTATGGGATTTAAGTTATATATAATGTTATAATATTTGTGTGCATATGTGAATATATATAGGAGAACTAATTAATCTGATAGCTACTCCTTGTTGGAAAAGGATTGAGTTTTTGTTGCTTTATAGACACTTATGCTTTGTAGATAACAATCATTTTAAGACATCTATCTTTGATTATCCTTTAAGATAACTAAAAGATAATCTTTTAGCTTTTATACATTTAAGATAATTAAAAGATATTATTGAACACTTATCTATTTAAGATAATTATTTTACGTTCACACTTATTACTAAACACTTATTGAGCTTAGGTAATAAGGCTTTTTAATGATTGTGATGACTCTTTGACTGATATGTGTGATGTAGGAAACTATCTTAAACATTATACAAAGATGTAAATTAAAATAAGATGTTAATAAAATTTATGATTTAATTCATTAATATGAGAAATTTATTTGATTTTATTTCACTTAATTTTTTGGGAGATAAGATGGTAATACGATAATATTAAATATGATATCTTAGATTTAAATAAAATGTATAAATTATAAAAAGTAATAAATAATATAATAAATGATTAGTTATATCGTGAGATTAATAAAAATAATAATACAACATTATATGTTTTTAAATACATTAGGGTGCATAAACCAAAATTCAGATTCTACTCTCCCTTTGTCACGAATCCGAATATCGTACTCATCCAAAATTCAGTTTCATATTAAAAAAAAATCAGAAAATTATTAGAAAATAAAAATACATTTAACTAGAATTAAAAATAAAATGGACATTTGATATTTTGTGAGGGATACGGTTAACAAATTGAAAGGATAAAATCCATTGAACATTTCTAGAATCTATATTATTATAAAAATATATTTATTTAATTTATAAAAAAAATAAAAATATATTTTTCTCACAAGACATATTAAAAATAAAACTAATATAAAATAAATTATTTCATCCAATTAAAATTTTATTTAAATATGCACACCATATATACATCTTAAATAAAAAGTTAAGTTATAAAAGAATTCCATTGGAATTAAAATTCCAAAAAAAATATAAAAAAATAGAGACGTAATGCCCAAGTTACATGTAATAATTGTAGGATGTTCCAATAATATGATTCAATATCATATCTAATCCTTCTCGTGTTCCTCGCTTTATAAGTCTCCATGGTCAATTTTCTACTGCTCTCATAATGGATCATGAAAAAAAAAGAAAAAGAATTTCTCGTGTTACACTATATTTTCTTTAGACTTTCTTTCCCTCTTTCAAAATCGACGAAAAATGACGGTCTTATACAAGTGGAGAAAAAGAGCCAACACTTAAAAAAGAATTATTACATGAAAAAAGGTTTTAAGTAAAAATTTTAACTTTATTAAAAATATATTTTAAACATAGATAAATTCTATCACAGTAAACTACAAGCATAAATTAATTTAATTATTAAGTCTCAATATATAAAATATTTAATATGTATATTAAAATTAATAATTATATATGAAAATATAGGAAACTAATTATAAAAAAATACTAAAATACTTTAGAGCTTAATATTGCTTAACAAATATTGATTTTTTTTTATAAAAATAACAAATATCGATTATATATAATAATCATAATACCTGTAAGTCAATCAACTGATTGAGGCACCTTAGTCCCCTCCATTTTTGCTGCTATGGACAAACAAGCTACCGCTAATAGTTGCACAGCCCAAGTTTTACCTCTATGTATAACCCGGTAAAAGTAACAAAGCAAAACTATGAGATAAGTGTTGGAACAAATATATGAAAAAACTATGTAAGAACAATATTACGAAGTATCTTGAAATATCTTTTGTTTGGGTTGGTCGCGGACTAAGTCATTTCTTTAAGGCGTTTGGCTACTGCATTGTGCAACAATGCTGACATCTGAGCAAGTCGTCCCAGGATAAAGCAGAAGCCCGATCTTTTTCTGAACTTCATTGCCGATGAAGTCAGGAATACTACACCTCTCAAATATTTATGTTGCTCGGAAATCACGAGAAAACAATTGAATTTTCTTTTCTTTGATTTTACTATGAAAGCAGTAGAACTTTTTTTGAGTTGTTAAGTTATATTCTAAACTCGGGACTATTGCCTATTTATAGTTGAAAAAATATGTGTAACGGTCATATAATTATGAAAATAACGGACACATAATTATGAAAATAACGGACACATAATTATAAAAATAACGGTCACATAATTATGAAAATAACGGTCATAAAAGTAACGGTCACATAATTATGAAAATAACGGTCATAAAAGTAACGGTCATAAAATTAATGGCCACATAATTATGAAAATAACGGACACATAATTATGAAAATAACGGTCACATAATATGAAAATAACGGTCATAAAAGTAACGGTCACATAATTATAAAATAACAAAAAATATTTTTTTATTTAAATTCATTTCCAACAATCCCCCACTTGAATTTTTAATAAAAATAGTTTCATCGAGCAACCAATCAATTAAAAGTATAAGATTATGCATAAGCAAAAGGTGTCTATCGACTTGAACCTTTGCGTAGTGTTAATGCTTTAGAATATACTAGAGTAACTCGTAGTTTTGAACTACATCTCTAACAACATCACACGCTGATCTTTCCAGGTGTAGTTCAAAAGCTTGATGCTTTACGACCGTACCGTGTATCCCGGATATAGTGAATGCTCTAGTAAATTTTGCCCAAAATTTTTCATAGGAAGCGGTCGTACTTCCCACGTTCCGTAGGTGAGTCTATCGAAAGTACTCGCAGCCAGCTACGTACTCGCTCACGTAGAGTATAGAACTTCGTTAAGAGTTTAATAATTAACTCATCCTTTCGGTCGCTTGAGGACTTCATGCTTAACAATATAGATTGTGACTTCATAAATAGCATGATTCATCTCGTATCAACCGTGACTTGTTATTACCCGTTGAACTTATTTCTTGGGATCTCAATTATAAGTTGGAGTTACCATCATGAGTGACTCTTCATTCTAGGCGCATCAGTCACATTCCTTTCGAGGTTTTTGAAAACCTTTCTCTTGTTAATCCTTTCGTCGAGGGATCAAATTTTCATCGGTACATATATGATCCATTCTTACTGACTCTTGTAGAGAAATTCTCTAACGATCTTGTGTATCTATCATCTCTTTCCGTTGTAATAAACGGTTCTAAATCTTTGCAATAGCCGCGGTACTATCACGGTGGATCGGGACAATTTGAGTATCGATCTTTCCCATAAAGGGATCTCGACTATGACTTAACCTTAGCAGCTTTCTTCAATAGCAAGGTAGCTAGTCTTTATCATTCAAACTCCATCGTAGATTAAGCCAATATTGTTTATTTCTTAGACTTCCGAAAGCAGCTCTGTATGTTAAATATATAGCCACTTAGTTGCTTTGGAGTCTTCGATAAAGTGTTCCAATCTGCGTATTTGTATCCATACAGAGCAACAGGAAACTTTGTATAATGTAATCCAAGGTATATAGTTCTCTTGGGTATCTCATAACCGCTTTCAATAGCATTCCAATGCTTTACACTAGATACATTGGTAAACTACGTAGTAGTCCATGACATAAGCTATGCAGTCTAGTGCGAATCGATGGTATAACGTAAGCTACCAATGATGCTTTCGCATACTCGGTTTGTCTAACACTGCAGTCTTCGGTGTTCTTGAAACTTTACACTAGGATCATACGGAATACATGCGGGTTCTGATTAAAGCAATTATATTTCTTTAAGATCGTCTTAATGTAATGAGATTGATCTAAAGAAATTCCCTTTTCGGAACCTAGTAATCTTTATACCAAGGATTACACTCGCTCTACGAGATCTTTCATATCAAAGTTAACAACTTAATAAAGTTTTCACATTATTCCTGACATGAATATTTGATCCAAAAATAAGCATGTCATCCACATATAAACATATAATAGTGCAAATGTTATCTTCTAATTTATAATAAATGCATTTGTCACTTTTATTCATTTTGAATTCATGTGGGTTAACTATATTATCAAATTTCTCATGCCATTGCTTAGGTGCTTATTTTAGACCATACATATATTTATCTAGTTTACAAACTTTATTTTCTTGACCTGAGATAACAAAACCTTCAGGTTTATCCATATAATTTTTTTCTTCTAAAACACCATTTAAGAAAGCAGTTTTAACATCCATTTGATGTACTACTAAATCATGGATAGAAGTAAGAGGAAAAAGTACACATATGGAAGTTATTCGTGTGACTGGTGAAAATGTATCAAATAAATCTACATTTTTCCTTTACCTATACCATTTAACTACAATACAAGCTTTGTACTTTTCAATAGTACCATTGAGTTTTAATTTCTTCTTTTGTATCCATTTACATCCTAAGGTCTTGCAACCAGGAGATAAGTTAACTAAATGCCAAGTTTTATTATACTCATAAGAGTCCATTTCATCAGTTATGGTTTCTTCCCATAAGTTGGCATCTAAAGAAGAGAATGATTCTTTACGAGTTTGGGGATCTTCTACAGGTATAAGCATAAAAATCTGACCCAAAATCCTTAAGGGTTCGAGCTGCGTTTACTTCTTCTAATTTCGGTGTTTAATTCTTCGGTTGTTCGCTAATTCTAGTTATAGGTAAACTCTTGAAGACGAGCCCCATTATTCTTAATTTTAAAGGAAACCTATGTTCATAAAAGTCGGCATCATTTGATTTTATAACTACTTGATTTTTTAAGTCATAGAATTTATAAGCTTTACTATTCAGCGTATCCTATGAATACACATTCATATGCTTTCTACTAGTTTATTTCTTTTAGGATCGGGGATCTAACATGGGATAAACAACCCAAGATTTTAAAATAAGTTAAATTAGGTTTCTTATTTTTCAAAATTTCATATGGTGAAATTTTATTTGTAGATGAGGCAATCTATTTATACGTAGAAAGCTTAATAAAATTTCTCCCCAATAGGAAGCGACACGAAATTTAATAAAATTGCGACAACTGATTCGATAAAGTTCTATTTTTTCTTTCGGCTTTTTCCATTCATTTCGGGAGAATAAAGGTGCAGATTTTTCATGAATGATTCCATGAGTTTTATAAAAATCATTGAAGATATTGGAATCATATTCAGTCTCTATCAACGAAACCCTCTTTATTTTTCTATTAGTTGATTTTCAATCTCGATCGTAAATATTTTAAACATGTCGAAGACATCACTTTTATTTTTCATTAGATATACGTAAGTGTAATCTGAACAGTCATCTATAAAAGTTATAAAATAACGTTTTCCATTTCTTGTTAAATTTCCATCAAGTTCACATATATCAGAATGAAATAATTCTAAAGGTTCGGATTCTCTAACAACTGATTTATGTGAAGTTTTGGTTATTTTACTTGATTTACAAAAATCACATTTTTAGAAATCATTTAAAGATAGTTTAGGAATTAGTTCTAAACTACTCGTATTCTTGATTATGCGTTTATTAACATGACATAGTCTAGCATGCCAAATATTAAAGAACTCGACATTCAATTTAAACATACCATTAAGTGGCGTACCACTTTCCCGACAAAAAATATTATTTTTAGTTGTGTATATAAATCACTTTAGTTTGAGTAAACTGACTTTGTAAAGAAGATATCCCTGAAACTAAGTTCTTTCTCATCTCCGGAGTTTATCTGCAAGACATCTTTCAAGATGATAGTCTTTTCTACGAGGTAAACTTTAATTCCACCTCACTATGGTACCAACAACTTTAGTGGAGTGGGAGTCACGTAACACTTTCTTATCCTCGACTCAGTAGGACTTGAGCGTGTCTCGATTATAGTGAAGCATGGCAAGAAGTACCGGTGTCCACCCAACACCCCTTGGATCCGTCAACAAAATTGACTTGAGAAATCATAGCAATAAGTTGATCTTCGGTAAGGTTCGCTACGTGGTAGGGCGATTCACATTCGGAAGTTCCTAGCCAAGTGGCCATGCGTTACAACTTTAACACATGAATGTGTTATTCCTTAAGGGGTTGAGGTCCGTTATGGGGAGGATAGCCTATTTCTATTTTGGTGGTGGCGGTTTTGATTATTACTACGATTATGAGTTTTCATATTTCTACTTTAGGTTTGAGAATTGTAGAGGAAGGTTTCTTATTGGTACTATTATTTGAGACTACAAGTACTTCATCTCTTTGGTCTTGTTTTCTAGCTTCTTTCTTTATTCTTAAACGTGTTATAAGACTTTCTAAAGAAAATTCCTTAGTTTTATGCCTAAGTGTATTCTTAAAATCTTTCCGAAGCGGGGGTAATTTATCTATTATATGACTCTTTGAAATTGTTCATCTAAAGTCATACCTTGAAGTTATTTAGGTGTGCTATCTTCTACAAGTTCATGTGATTGAGCTTGATTTTCCATCAATCATCTGAAACTTCGTGTATCTCTTGACAGATACTTTTTAGTTCGACTTCATATGTGTATTTCTTTTGAAGTGCTTCCCAATTTCCTTATGAGACTTTATCACGGTTATAATAATCATACAAGTCATAATTAAACCATTAAGAATATAATTTTTGCGAGAGAAAATCATTTTCCATCCAGTGTCTAAATCCTTAAGTTACGACTTCGGTAGGAGGATTAGGCTGTGTTGGTTTTGTTAGTAAAGCGAGAAACAACTTTTTTCATAGTTAAGAAAAAACAACATTTTTGTCTCCATCTTTTAAAAGTGTAATCCTTCAAACCGGAATGGTTTGTTTAGATCGGCAGTTAGCATTTCGGTGCATGGCGGATTGAATCGTCTTAAAATTGTTGGAACAAATATGTGAAAAAACTATGTAAGAACAATATTAGATATCTTGAAATATCTTCTTGGGTTGAGTCAGCGGACTAGGTTGCTCTCTTTAAGGCGTTTGACTCACGCTGCAATTTAATGCGGTAAGCAAATCTGACCTCGTCGTCCCAGGATAAAACGACGTAATCTTTTACGTCTGAACTTCAATGTGATGAAGTCGGAATACTATACCTCTCAAATATTTATCTTGCTTTCGGAAATCTGAGAAAACAATGCAATTTTCTTTTCTTTGATTTTACTATAATAGTAGAACTTTTTTTTTGAGTTGTTAAGTTATATTCTAAACTGGACTATTACCCGTATTTATAGTTGAAAAAATATGTGTAGCGATTAAATATAATTATGAAAATAACTGACGTAATTATGAAAATAACGGACTACGTAATTATAAAAATAACGGATTGTAATTATGAAAATAAACGGTCATAAAAAGTACGGTCACATAATTATGAAAATAGCGATTAAATAAAAGTAGCAGGTCATAAAATTAATGTACGTAATTATGAAAATAACGGACACATAATTATGAAAATAACGGTCACATAATTATGAAAATAACGGTCATAAAAGTAACGGTCACATAATTATAAAAATAACAAAAAATATTTTTTTATTTAAATTCATTTCCAACAATAAAGTATTAGAAAATATTAACAAAAAAAAATCTTATTAAAATTTATAACTATAAAAATAATATTATTTCTATTCATATCATACATTTTTACTATTAATTTTTTTACCATATTATATTATTTTAAATACCGTCTAATTAAATAACTGATTAATTTATACAAAGATGTTATTTTTTCTAATTTTCCAAAAAAAAAATTAGAGAAAAAAATTGAGTAAACATTAGAACTATGAATTACGGGAAGAAGAAAGAAGAATAAGATGATCACATTTTTTTAGGTATTATGAGCCTGCAATAATTTATATAATAAAAATGACATAAAAGAACATTGATTACCCAATTCAAATAAAATTATAAGTAAAATTAATTCAAAAAAACACTTTGACAACAATTGTTTGAAGAGAAAAGAACACGTTAAAAAAAATCTAAATGAAAAAACCAGAATTGTAGTTTTAAATGCAAATCTATAATCAATATAATTAACTTAAAGCAAAATCAGCTGAATAAAATGATGGAAAGATAAAAATTTCATTAAAATAAGATTAATACTAATAAGATCAACCTTCCAAATCCAATCAATAGCCTTCCTCCTATCACTCAAGTCTAATACTCCATTGCTTAGTATATTTAGATAATTATCGTTGGATAAATATTGAATCTTTCCACCAATTATTACATCCATTATCTCTTTACTCTACAATGCCAAATCTATAAAGGACATGGACCTATTTACAACAAGGTCTATCCAAGGCTAACTTAAGTTCTTATAGTGTGAAAGCAAGTGTGTCATGTGCACTAATTATGATTTGTTGAGGTGTAACTAATTTAGCTATAAATAGTTAAGTGTAACTAACTCCACTTAACTAACTCTTTTATTAATGAGTATCATTTTCTTCATCCTAGCTAATTCATCTCTTATGTTCACTCTCTTCACTTTGACTTGTATGGTATCAAAGTATGGGTTGGGAGAATGAACAAAATTAGGGCCAACAATTGTTTCATCTTTTCCATATCATTCAGCTCAAGATCAAGATCATCATCTTCATTCAATTTAATGCAAAATCATCATCTATTCTTCACATTTTTGGTTTGTAAGCTTCTTGATTTTTGATTCTTGATTTCTTGATCATTTTTTCTTCTAGCATAAAGTTATGGAAGATCACAGTTCAAGATCGAATAGTAGTGGGTTATTGATGTTAATTCATCCCAAGGCTTGCAATCTACAACCATTCTTCCAATGAATGTTAATTTTCTTATCACGCTTGATTAATCAAATTACTTGACCTTGAAAGAACAGTTGCCTTATGTAATCACAACTTATGGAGTGGAGAGTTCATTGATAGTTCTGGTATGATGACATAAAGGTACGTTGTTGGTATTACAAAGATTACATTTGAGTTTACTTTGTGAAATCACATTAATTGAATTGTTAGGAGCTAGATGTATTGATCGATATTCTTAGAAGTCTAATGATATCTTATAGGACACAAGATAGCTCATGAGTTATAGAAGACTTATGAGCGTGTGTTTCTCTCCTCAGCTTAATTTCGAGACTTGGAATTGAACTTCAAATACAAACACTCAGGAAGAACAATCTATATGTTGATGATTTGTGCCATGAAACTCAAGTTTCTTGTTGATAACTTATCAATCATTGGAGATGTTGTTTCATCACAATATTTGATTTTATATGCTATTAGAGGTCTCAACTATAGGTATAATGCCTTTGTTTTTGGAATTCATGATCAAGTCAGTAGCATTATAATGGAAGATTTTATATGTTGTTTCTAGATCAATTTCACATTCTGGTCATGCTACGTTAAATTTGTATGATAGCACTCTTTATGTTAAAAAAATTCTTCACACTCTTCAAGTTATCACTAATCTAATCTCTATTCATAAACATTTAATAAGGATAATGACATTTTTGTTGAATTTCATTCATATTCTTTCTTTATAAAGGACAATACTATAAGGAGAATTCTCCTTCAAGGACTAATTGATCAAGACTTGTACAAATTTGCTTGTGGAAAAAGAGCAACTAAGAATCAAGTCATCTTTGAGAAGCTCTTAGTAATGGCTACTTTGGCAACAATTTATGTATGCATGAGAGACTTGGTCATGTTTTTAACTCCTCAATCCATCAATTTTATTTAAGAGTAAAATCAATGTAATAAAGTTTAAATTTGTGTGTGAGTTATATGGACTAACAAAGTCATGTAAACAATCCTTTCCTTTTGTGTGCATGTTGTTTTTAGCTCATTATTTGATTTATAGTATATGGATATTTGGGGATCTTTTACCATCTCTATTGTTAATGAAGAGAAATATTTTCTTTTAATTATTGATGATTTTTCATGTATTTAATGGAATTATTTTATACATTTCAAACATTAAGCCATGTCTATTTTTTTAAGTTCAAAACTATGGCTAAATGTCAATATGACACTTATATCAAAATTGTTCAGTGTGATGGTACTGGTGAAGTCATTCCTCTAGCCAAGTTGTTTTTCAACCTTGGTGTAAATTTTAAACACTTTTTTGCTCACTCTTCTGAACAAAATGCATGGTTAAGAGTCGTAATAGAAGAATTGTTGATATTGCTCTCACATTTCTTCTCAAGTGTGATGTTCCTAAGGCATATTGGACACATACTTTTAGGACAGCTACCTAGGTACTAAATAGAGTTCCCTTTAGTGTTCTTTTCAATCAATCACCTTATTTCATACTTTACAATCATATTCCTAGTTACATGTTCCTCAGGGTGTTGAACAGGTTGTGTTTTCCTTGTCTATGCCCTTATAGGTATCACAAGTTAGATGCTAAGTCTTCCACATGTGTTCTTAGGCTATGCTCCTAGCCAACGTGGATATCAACTTCTTAAGAGAGCTACTGGTAAAATTCATACTTGTAAGCATGTGTTTCCCTTTCTTGCTGTATCATAAGAATAGTCTTCTCATGTATCCCCATCGAGCATTATTTTCGGTCTTCCTCACTCAATAATTTGTGTTTAATTACTTGATAGGTCTTTATTAACAAGTTTGTCTTTACCTGCTTTTGTGTTGTAAGAACTTGGTGATATTATGCAGTATAGTCCATCTTGTGTGCAAATTCCTTTGAATACTACTTCTAATGTTCAACATAATCCTTCTTGTGTGAAAATTCCTCTCGTTCTTACTATTTTTGTTGTTATTCTCTCTATTCCAGTTGAGCTTAATCTTATATCTAATATGCTTCCTATATAGAGTAGAGGTAAGCTTGGTATAATCAAACCAAAGCTTTACGGTATGTCTTCTAATGTAACTTAAGAGCTTTGAAATTGGAAAGAAGTTATTAAGTATCCAACATGGAAAGACTATATGCAAGAAAAATTTAATGCTTTTCAACACAATCACACATGGGATTTAGTTCCAAAGTCTCAGCATTATAAGGTTATTGGGTGTCGTTGGCTTCACAATAGCAAAACCTTAGCTTCAGGTGAGATTGACAAAAGAAATCTAGATTGGTTGCTCAAGGATTTCTTTAAACTCATGGCTTAGATTATACTAAGACTTTTAGTCCAATTATCAAGGATATTATCATTTGGTTAATGCTTTCAATTGATGTTAATTTTGGCTAGAATATGAGATAATTAAAAATAAAAAATGATTTTCTAAATGGTCAATTGGAGGAATTTATTTACATGGTCCATCCACCTGGTTGCACAGATTCAACATGTCTTGATTATGTGTGCAACCTTAAAAAATCACTATAGACTGAAACATGCTCTTAGAGCTTGGTATCACAAGCTAAATGCTTGTCTAATGTCTAGGGATTCTCTAATACTCTTATATACACCAAGTTTTTCATTCAAAGAAAGGGAACTAATGTGATTATTCAGTTAGTATATGTTGATGACATAGTACAAATAGAAAACAATCTTGATCTTTTTTCAGGAATTTATTCACAAGTTCGTGAGGTTATCCTCTCAAAGATCTTGGAAACTTAAGTTACTTTTTAGGAATAAAGGTGAAGAGATTTGCTTCTGAATTACTTCTCAATCATTAAAAATACATTCATATTCCCTTGATTAAAGCTGAACTTGACAACTCTAAGCCCTTATCCATTCTAATGGTTTCAATGGGAGTAATTTCTAAGACTGATGGAGATATATTGGACGATAATATTGCAACTCAATTTAGGAGTTTAGCTGGTGGTTTATAATATTGTTGCATCACATGTCTTGAACTTGTCTTCTCTATAGGAATATTGTGTTAATTCCTTTCATGTCTAACAATTGTGCATGATCAAACACTTAAAGATAGTGATTAGATACTTACAAGGCACTATTTCAATGTCTTCCATTTCATAAAATCTAACACTTTGGATATTACATCCTTTTCAAATGAAAAATGAGGTGGATTATTAGAGATAATCTAATAAATGGGCTTCAAACAAACAAAAAGTAGTATCATGATAATCTAAAGTTTTAATATCAAACACTTTCTTATATGGCCTCTTAAATTAAATGGATCAATTCATTGATGATAGAATTGGGCATTTAGCAACAACAAGCTCTCCTTGTGTATTGTGACAATATGAATGCAAAATATTTGGCTCAAAATCCTTTCATGTATTAACGTACCATGCACACAGAAATTGACATTTACTTCATTAGAGAACAAGTGTTGAGAAAGAAGTTGTTAATTGAATATTGGATTTCCAAATATCAATTAGATTTCCAAATATCAATTAGCAAATCATTTAACCAAGCCCTTGTCTAGGCACAGATTTGTAGAGTTAAAAAACAAACTTATAGAGCATGAGTCACCTTCAAGTTGATGGGGAGCACAACAAAGTCTATGCAAGGCTAGCTTAAGTTATTATAATGTAAAAGGAAGTGTGTCATATACACTAATTATGATTGGAAGAGGTTTAACTAATTTAGCTATAAATAGCTAACTAACTCAATACTTTTCTTCCTTTTAATTATTTTATCTCTTATGTTCTCTCTCTTCATTTTCACTTGTACTATTATGATTACTATACAAAATAACATACAAAATAACATACAAATTGGTACATAAAATTTGAAATTTGAAAAAAAAATTGAAAATATAAACTAAAACTAATGAACAAGAGTAAGAAAGCCATAAAAATAATGAAAATGGCATCGATGATGGTAAGAGGCAACGATGGCGGCGTGAGCAGCGAGAGGTTGTGGATGCAAAGGATGAAAATTGATAGAGAGCACCATGCGAACAACGAAGAATAATGCAAGGACTAGCACAGACGATGGTGAACAACCTAGGAAAAACGCATGCCAAGTTTAAGTACTTAAATATTTCTAGTTATAATTGGAAGCCTTTTTTAAGTGTGTTAGTTTTAGGTACAATTGTACCTAAAGTAAAATATCACTTAATTTTTTTCTCATTTGTGAAAAACTTTTAAGTATAATTGACAACTATATCCAAAACTTAACTTTTTGGTACAGTTGTTAACTGTAATCAAAGCTTGACTATTAGGTATAATTGTTAACTATACCTAAAATCTTTACAAACTTAAACCAACTTCTCCCTTCACATTCCATAATACAAACTCTCAGTCTCCCACCAAACAAATCTAAAAGTCTATAACACCCTTGAACACTCATACCTAAAACTAACACATTTAAAAGAAGCTTCCAACTACACCTAAAAGTATTCAATTACTTATATGTATTTTTTGTTGTAGTGTTGTTTTAGCAAATTCTGAAACAACATACCTCTTATTATAAATGCAACCCACACACCAAACAATATATTTCAATTTCACATCCACGGGTCCAGTTATCCAAATCTTTAATCGGATTTATCTGTGAACCCAATAAGAGTATGTTGAGTCGTCCACAGTAGACAACATTCACATAAATATGAATATAAAAAGAGGTAAAAAAAACAAAAGCTGAAACTTGGGATGTTAGTCTTTTATAAATAGTTTGACTATTAATTACATGTGGTTAGTGGAGCAGCCAAATATGATATTAATCACTTAATCATGCCTCATAAATTTTTTTTCTTTGGCCACATGAAGATGGAGTATCTTTCATCTGCTTGCTACATATATGATGAACGTTGTAAAGAGGTGATATAAGAGGCTACAAAAGTTCAAAGACTAACAGAGAGAAAATGAGTAAAAATAGTGTGAGTATTCTAAGTCGATGGTATTTTCAATCCATTTTTAGTTCATACTTTAGAGTCTTATTCATCTATTCAAGCTTTATTTTTCTAACGACTTAGATTTCACAAAGGTTTTCACTAGGCGTGCCATCAAAGATTATGTCAATTTAATGAGGTTTAAAAATCTCTTTAGATTCCATCACTTTGATGAAGATTGATCGTGTTTCCAATAATTATATTTTCTCGAGGTTGATATAACGTGATGTGCCCATTTTTTAATATGGTAAAAGTTGAAAGTGAAGATACTATGAATTAGGCACACTGTTGAACTAAGTTAAAAATTATTGTATCACTTATTTTATCGCTTTAATTATTATTTTTTTATATTTGATTAATTGTGATTTTTTAATTGCATAAGTTTGAAAGGTTAAATTTTTAGCTTCCTTTTTTATTTTAAAATTATTACTTCACAAAGTAGTATAAATATCATAGTTACAAGTTTTGCATTGTACACGTACTTCCTTTCAAAGGAATTTCTCTCAAATATGAGGTACAAGTTTTTTCATCTGAATATTGTAATTAGAAAAATTCAGCATTTTCATGCTCACAAGGACTTCAAATCATAGAACCTTAATTCGAAATTCGGATGTTGCTTATAATGGAATGTTATATTGGTATAATGTATAGAGAGGCTTTATTGGATTTGATCCATTAAAGTTTTTTAAAAAATGAATATTTTTAGCTTTAGAAAAAAAAGGAAAAAATTGGAACAATTTGGATTGGGTCATGAATATCCATTGATTCACGGATCAATATCTGATCCAATCCATCTAATTCACGAATCAAAACATATCAAATTAAACTAGATCTTTTAAATAATAAATCAAAATGGATCATCACAAGATCGGATCCGATCCAATCCATTGTCATCTTTGCCTGTGGTTAAAGTGAAGATGAAATTGGCCTTTTGTTGTTCAACTATTGTGCCCAACACCAATTCCTCATGTGCCAGCCATACAAACCCAACATGTATTGAAGTTATAATTTCTCTCCTTTTTATATTGTCTTTTTTACACCTAGAGTTATGTTTAAATCTATGACTTGAAACGAGAAATTATGTCTTCCTAACAAATTGTCATCAACGATTTGTATTATATGAGCTCTTAAATAAGCTTCAAAAATTATCATCTTAACTAAAATTATGCTCTTGCAATATTTTTCTTATATGTACGATTCTTCTTATTTCCTCGGTAACATCTCACTTCTCAAGTGTAACAAATTTATAACTCTTACATAAAAAATTCATTTGAGAGCGTGCAAAATATATAGTGTATGAAGTAGGGGTGTCCATAAACCGGATCGGACCGGACCAAACCGTAAAACTGGACCGGACTGGACCAAATCGAACGATTTTACTAATCAAACGGTCCGGTTCGATTTGTACAAATTTTAAACCGTTTGAACCGGACGGGACCGGTTTAATAATATATTAGAAATTTCACATTATTCTTCATTAAATTATAAAAAAATCGAACCAAACTAGGAAATAAACTGGATTGAACCGTTTTATAAATCAAACGGTCCAATCCGGTTCGAGTAATATGAACGGTCCGGTTTGGTTAAAAAAATTTTAGGCAAAACCGGACCGGACCGAACCATGGACACCCCTAGTATGAAGGGGAAAAAATTGCACATGTCATGTCATTTGCTCCAAGTTGGAACCTGAGTGTCATGTGTTTAGCCTTGTTCATGTAAAATTTTGTGTGTATGCACATGTAATAATTTATTTTTATATAGCACACATGAAACAAATGTTGCATCTTATAAACCACTAAGGTGGCGTTTAGTTCACAGAATGAAATTAGAATTGGAATCGGAATGAGAATGGAATGAAAACAATTTTGTTTAGTTTGATCATTGGAATCAAAGAAGAAATCTGTATTACAATGTTTGGTTTACAATTAGAGTGGAATGGAAAACACTATACATTACATTAATACTCCTATATTCAGAAAAGTTTAAATAATATTATTTAATTATTATTTTTTCGTCAAACAAAATACATTATTGAAATCATCATTTTTTAAATAATTATTACTTAAAAATATATATATTATTAAAATTATTATTTTTCTAAATAGGGTTTAGGGTTTTGAGGTTTGATATTTGGAATTTAGGGATTTAGGGTTTAGAGTCATATTTGTGGGTTAAGGTTTAAAGTTAAAATTATTATTTTTCTAAATAAGATTTAAGGTTTCAAGATTTGGAATTTGAAATTTAGGATTTAGGGTTTTAGAATTTGGGATTTGAGGTTTAACGTTTAGAGTTATATTTGTAGGTTAAGGTTTATGATTAAAATTATTATTTTTCTAAATATGGTTTAAAAATCGAGGATTTTGGGTTATATTTGTGGGACAAGGTTTATAGTTAAAATTATTATTTTTTTAAATAGGTTTTAGGGTTTTAGGATTTGAGATTTAGGACTTGAAATTTAGGGTTTTGTGATTTAGGATTTAAGGTTTAAGGTCTTGGGATTTAAAGTTTAGGATTTTGAGAATTAGAATTTAGGGTTTAAGGATTTAGGATTTGAGATTTATGATTTAAAATTGAATTCGAGATAGAATTGAAAAAAAAAATTTGAAAAGGAATTCTGATTCGACCCAACCAAACATAGTAAGTGATAACTTCAATGCACTGCTACAACAATGACGAATCACGCTTTTTTTGCAGTGTTTTGAAAAAAAAAATGCAAATCAGCATTTGTGCATGTTTGCCGTCAACATTTAAAAACATGACTGAAAAATTACCTTCGTTACATAAGAGATTAGCTTTTGTTCATGCATTTACTAATTATTGAGAACACAAAAAATAATACAAGTGAATCAGATTTGAAGTAAGATGTTTTCTTTAAAGTCTACTAGCAAAAAGTTTGATGAGCAATATTCTCCCGACTCGGCGTTCTGTAAGCACCAAACACATTCCCAAATCCCAATGGACGTAATAAGCAGAGAGAGAGAGAGAGAGAGGCAATCCTAATTCGTACAACACAATATAATTTAAGAGAATGTCTGGAGCACGGACTTAGTTATAGTTATAGGTATATGAGTAATGTATTTTTTTCAATATATATATATATATATATATACATATAATTTATAGAAACTAGTCCATTACAAAGAGCTGCAGAAACAAGATTTAAATCAATTTATGGAACTAGAGTAATAAACCTCCATAAAACAGTTAATTGATACGAATGCATTTTTTTCCCATCACTTTGAAGACTTTGATGCTTTGAATATGTTGTCCTTGTAATATTTGAGTTCCCTGATGCTTTCTCGGATATCGTCCATGGCTCTGTGATTTTTTTCTTTTGAAGGCGCTTTCCTATGATCTGCATAAAAAGTCACAAATATAATTATAAACTATTCCACCTTGTTATGCCAATAATATAAGTTGATCGAGAGATATAAACAAGATATTCCACCTTGTTAATGTAAGTTGATCGAGAGATATAAACAAGATATTCCACCTTGTTAATGTAAGTTGATCGAGAGATATAAACAAGATATTCCACCTTGTTATGCCAATAATGTAAGTTGATCGAGAGATATAAACAAGATACACGCATGTGGAGAAAGTCTCTAGTCAAGTATGGACTAGGGATAACAAAAAGATCCATCGTATCGAAACTCCACAAATATTTGCTCACTCTGGATTGAATCAAAATGGATTATTATCAAATCAGATCGGATCATGTCTACATACACGACCAACGGAATAGATCGGATTGAATCATGACAAATCATGACGGATCAATCTGTAGATCAAGTCAGATCGAATAAATCCGTAAATCGATCAAAATCTAAATCTTTTTAAAACTATAATTTTAATACTAAAAGAATCATACAACTTTCCTAATTTTTACAACTATTTATTTGAAAAAAATTATATTATGAATAATCATTTTTAAAAATTTCTCATATTTTATAAATCTCTCTTAAAATTTTCATAAATCTATCTATTATTGTTTAAAATTTGTTAAATAAAAATTCAAATTTCATCATATTCATAACTATTTATTTTTTCGAATATTTATTATAAATGATATTATTTTTTAATTTATCATAATTCTTTTATAATAAGAAAGTTTCTTATAATATAAAAGTATATATAAAGTTCTCTTATTTTATTTTTTTAATTTATGAATTTAAAATACGTAATGTACAAAATCAAATAATTTTTTTAATTTTAGAAAAAAAAATAAAATAAAATTGAACAATTTAGATTGAGTTATGAATATCGATTGATCCACTGATTAATACTTGATCCAATCCATCCGATCTATAGATCAAAACAAATTAGATCAAATTAGATCTTTTGAACAACGGATCTCCAATCCGATCCATTTCCATCTCTGGTCGGGACCATTACAAGCTAATGTAAATTGCATACTCAAAGCAACATACATTAGTTCCACTAAGTATGAATATTGTAGCTTCCTTTGCTAGTGTCATTAGTGTTTAACATTCAAATTATCTAAACACAAAGTAATTACAAAATCTTAAAAAAATAAATAAATAAATTATTGGAGAAACTCGTAAAAAAGGTTGAGTTGTCCCAAGGTTCCAAAAGACAAAAATGGGTATCGAGGCAATTTTACCAAATAAGGCAAGACGTAAGCCTCATGCCTCACTTAAAATTGAAAAAAACACATAAAATTATTAATAAACTATTATATAAAGTAAAAATACATTAAAAGTTAAGACACAAATTATAAATGTAAGAATAACATAAATAATTTAGATATAAAATTACAAACCATATAAATAAACGTCTAAAATCAAGTAAAATTCAAATAAAGTCACAAAACAAGTTTCAAAATGAACTACAAATAGCTTTCATAACATGTTTTAATATGTTAGTCATTGTTAATTTCTTCCTCTTCATCCTTTTAAGTCTACTAATTCAAATACTCACTCATCAATACTCTCGTCACTACTGGTTTTATCATTCATTGAATTATCATCATATCTAATTCCAATGTCTTGTTCATATTCATCAATATTTTTACTTACTTTTATCCTTAGTGTCTGTTCATGGATTTTTCTTTTAATTCTAGAAGAACCTTCCACTTTTTTAGTGTGATATTCCTTCTTTCCTTCAACCAAAGGTTCATTATGAAGTTCATTTGTATCCCTTATTTGTAGGTTCTATAAGTCTCTATCACCAACAAATCATTCATCAGGCACGTCATTAAATACCAAAAGATTCTCAACTTTTTTGAGTGCCTTAAGTTTCATGTGCTTATTTTTACATTTCTTATTATACATAATATAAACTAAAAAATTCATCCTAAGTGTAATGTGTAATATGTATGTAATGTGTAATATGTCTGTGAGGAGTTTTCAAACGAGTTTTCAAACAAGTACGTGAAAATTCTACACCCCAATTGAACTTTCTTTTTCACACAGGTATTAAAAAATTTCACTCTCAAATTTACTTAACTTATCCTCCTTTGTGAAATAGGGTACAACTAGAAGCTAAATTGATGATCTAGGATGTATAAGAAACAATCTTATATAGTCTTGCTACAACTCCTTAAACAGCAAAATTAAGGGAAGGTTGTGTTTGTACTATATAACTTTTTGTAAGAAAATTTGTCATAATTTCATTACAAAATTTTTAAGATAAATTTGATTTACTATTATTTTATTTTATTCTTCTCACTTTATTCTCTCTTTAAGACAATAAATTCGGAGTTGCATAAGACATTGTAATATTTTAATTCAATACTCGGTCAATTTGATTTGATATGACGTCCCAAATGCGCCCTTATTGTAATGTACTCATGGTTTATAAGTTTTACCTCTAGGATACCAACGACGGCACAAAGCATTGACACTGCTGACATCAACAACCACATGAGAGAAAAGGCTACCTAAATCTGGCATATATTTCTGCAAAAAAAAATGGAAAAAGGAAACACATGTGAGCCAAAACAATAAGAACGAATGCAATCATTGCAGGAGAAGAAAAGCGTGTGGGCTATCTATATGCTACTTGAAGTCGTAAGTATTATAAATTGCAAACTGAGATCTTTTCGTTCAAAAACGTGCAGAAATATAAACCATGCATGATTTTAGCAGGAAAAAACAAGGACTTCACCGAAAATCGACATCTATAATTATCAGGCCCGAGTCAATGGTGAAGAATATAGTAGGTGCAACATTGCAAGAAGCAATTCAAGTTACCTTTATAAAAAGAAAATCTACATAAACTGAGTTTCCCGCTAGAAGAGGTGTGTACGTGCCCACATTTCTCTTTACAAAATCTATGACCTGCAGAGGACAAATTACATGAGAATTTGACTTTAAAATGGAAACAAATAAGATGCAACTAAAGGCATCCTAAAGTACACACAAATTACTTATTCACCTACGCCACACATGCATTATATTCAGTACTAGTAAATCAAGAGAATGAAGAAATTCTGGAGAGAAGTTTTTAATACTTCATGTGTTTGAGTACATCCGTGCCAGCTTATATAGACAAGCTGCTAGCATGTGAACACATTGCAATGCTAGAGCAGGCAACGCCTCTGACATGTGCAGATGTGAACGCGTTAACAGCAAGTCTGTTACAACAAAAAATATCTACAACTGCTTAACTATCAGTTCACTAAACTAGCATAATGGACAAGTTTAACACCCCCTCCCCTCAAATTGATGGTGGTGGCAATACCATCAATTTGTTGTGCAGGGCCAAGAATTGAGTCATGCCAAGGGCCTTGGTGAGGAGATCTACCAGCTGATCATTAGTGGGAACATATTGAACATCTAAGGTACCTTCGATAACAAAGTCACGAACAAAGTGATGATCCAATTCAATGTGTTTGGTGCGAGCATGGAAAACTAGATTGTGACAGAGAAGCTTGGCACTTAAATTGTCATATAAAATCAAGGGTGGAGAAGGGAGGATAATGTGTAATTCGGAAAGAAGTGACTGCAGCCACAAAATTTCAACAGTAGTAGCAGCTAACACCCTATACTCAGATTTAGTGGAAGATCGAGAAACAACCTTCTGTTTGGAGCATTTCCAAGACACCAAATTATCACCAAAAAATATATAGAATGCACTCGTGCTCTTGCTGTCATCTGAACATCCAGTCCAATCAGCATCATTGAATGCAATGAGGTACAAAACTGAAGATTGTATAAGCAGCAAGCCATCAGATGTGGTGCCACTGATGTAACGAATGAGTCATTTAACTACTAACCAATGTTGATCAGTGGGACAAGCCATGAATTGGCATAATTTGTTGACAGCAAAGGAGATCTCAAGGCATGCAAGTGTACGATATTAAAGAGCACCAACAACACTTCGATATTTAGATGGATTGACAAGTGGAGTCGATTCCTTCCTCTTGTAAGTATCCCAAAGTAACAAATCTGCTCTTATACTTTTCAAGTAACTCTAAATATCCACTTATGGGAACAAAAGACCAAGTCCCATTGTGTAAGAGAGTATCATATTCCTTTTGCATCGAGTCTTCCCATTCAGGAATTGTAATAGTAGTTTTCCAAGTCTTGGGAAGTGGAAGAATATCAACTTGAGTGTTGACAACTTTAGGTTTGTGAATGCCATCCTTAGCTCGAGTGACCATTGGATGACAATTAACATGCGGAGGAAAGATAGGGTGGGGAGAAGAGAGAGATGGTGAGGGTACAAGAGCAATAGAAGGAGGTTGGCATGGTGAAGGACCGGGAGAAGTTGAAGTGGAAACAGGTTCACTTATAGGAAGGAAAGGAATGTGAACTGGAACAAGAAGTGAAGAAGAAGAATTAGAAGAAGGAGATCGAGTAGGAACAGATTTTGCAAAGGAGAAGACATTTTCATTGAATGTGACATGTCTATTGATGTAAACTCTACTAGAAGAAACTTCTAATCACAGATAACCACGGTAATTAGATGCATATCCAATGAAGACACACCAAAGAGACTTAGGTTGTAGTTTATGATGAGAATAAACTCGAAGACAAGGAAAACATTGAGAACCAAAGGTTTTAAGGAATGTGTAATCAAGTGGTTTTTAGAATAACATTTCATAGGGAGATAGATTGTTTAAGGATTTGGAAGGCAATCGATTGGTATGGCATACAGCAATACTCATAATATAAGGCCAAAATTGTAAAGGCATGCTTGATTGATGCAACAAGGCTAGTCCCTTTTCTACAATGTGTCAATAACGAGATTCCATAACCCCATTTTGTTCTAAGGGTCTATGTTGAATGTCATGTGATTGAAGTAGAGAGTGAAATGCAACAAATTCTCCTCCCCTATCAGTTTGTATGCTTTTAATGATATCATTAAATTGATTTTTAATTAGTTTGTATGAAAATATTGAAAAATAGTAAAGGTTGAGACTAGATTTAATGAAAATCAACCAATTAAATCTGCAACAATCATCAACAATAGAAAGAAAATAGTGATCACCATTACAAGATGTAACAAATGCATTCCGAAAATCTAGAAACAGCAACTCAAAAACTTGAAAACTCTTTTCCAATCTATCAAAAAAGGAAGGTTTATGGACTTAGAAGTTTGACAAGAAACACAAAACAAATCAGTCTTTGGTACATTATTAACATCAACAGAGCCTTTATGTACAAGATGTTGAACAATGTCAAAAGAAGGATGTCTAAACCGAGAATGCCATTGAACCACGATAACAATTAAGGCATCTATCAAAAAAGGAAGGTTTATGGACTTAGAAGTTTGACAAGAAACACAAAACAAATCAGTCTTTGGTACATTATTAACATCAACAGAGCCTTTATGTACAAGCTGTTGAACAATGTCAAAAGAAGGATGTCTAAACCGAGAATGCCATTGAACCACGATAACAATTAAGGCATTGGCATTGGTAAGCAAAGATTTGGTTGAGATGGATCCTATGTGTAGCATAAAGTGCATGTGAACACATGTTTAACGGAAAGAAAACATTTATGATGATTATGACTCAAAGAACCATGTCCAATGCAATGAATTGGTAAAATGTATCTATTACCTAATATAACACCTTCAATGTCGTGGTAAGGAATGGACTGAGGAACATTAGCATCATTAGAGGTTACATGCTGACTAGTACCATTATCATGCAACCAAAAATTGTCCTCTGAGGTAAAGTTAGAAGAGGTAGAACATGAGCAAAAAAAATTGGAGGATTAGATGGAGGAGGTAAATCTCCTTAGTATGTTTTCTTTAGAAGATTCCTTAACACGAAACAACATGAGACTTTGTGTGGCCAATTTTCTCACAAATTTGGAAAATATGACGTTCACCAGGAGGTTTCTTGAATGAGAATATGCTTGAATTGAGGGAACCAAAAGAGGTGTTTTGAGGACGAAGTGAATTAGAAGTGGAAAGACTTTTCAAAAATCCATGTATATTCCAAGATTTAGGTTTAGAGGTGTTTGATTTAGATTTCTAAGAGGGACTAAATCAAGATGCAAAAGCAAGATTAGCATGATATACTCTATTTTTGTCAGTTCCTATCTGTTAAACAATCATGCATTCAAATGTTTCCAATTGACTATAAAAGGCACTAAATGTTGGTTTCTCTATCATCATATTAATAAAGGTAACGAAAAGATTGTAACAAGAATTACAACTCATACCTCCAATAGCATACATGACTAAACATAATCTAAAACAAGTTCTCCAATAGCAATGAGATGGTTAGCAATAGTTCGAGCTTTGTAGATGTAATCATGAACTAAAATACCTTCCTTCTTCAAAAGTCAAGAACTCTTGATTGAGCACTCGAAGCAAAGGTGTCTTCAAGTGATTTTCATTGATGATAAGAAGTACCTTTTTGAGAGATGTGCGTAATCATATTTGCATAAACTGAGGCATATATCTAGCTCTTAACAATGTTATTGAGTCTATTCCAATTAACATAGCGAGGGTTCACCACTGTTTGCTCAGGATCAAGAAATCACAAAGGATATGAGATTGAGCCATCGATAAATCCTTCAAGACCGTAAGCAATTATGAGACTCTCCATCTGCTCACGCCAGATGAGATAATTCATAGGATCAAGTTTGATCGAGAGACTAGCATTAACTGAAGTTGTAAAAGAGAATTTTTGAACAAGTAGATCAACCGAGGAAAATGAATTGATGTTCGAAGGAAATGAACTACTCATCGAATCAAAAACTAGACGAACTGATGCAGGTGAACTTAATACATCTCGATATGTAGCTGGACGATTGGCCATGGCAGCAAAGAAAAAAAAATCAATCCCTAGAATTGGTAAGCTCTAATGGTATACTAGAAAATCAAGAGAATGAAGAAATTCTAAAGAGAAGTATTTATTATTTCATGTGTTTGAGTACATCTGTGCGAGCTTAATAGACAAGCTGCTAGCATGTGAACATACTGCAATGCTGGAGTAGGCAACGCCTTTGGCATGTGCAGGTGTGAACATGTTAACAGCAAGTCCGTTACAACAAAAAATATCTACAACTACCTACCTATCAATCCACTACACTAGCTGCATAATGGACATGTTTAACATTCAGAACTCACTATTCAAGAAAAGTAAAATGTCATTTTCAATTTTGGTGGGCTAACACAACATGAATTCAATTCGTGACTTTCTGATTAAAATAATGTATTTTTATTGATTATTTTTCGAGTCAACAACAAGCAAACACACAAACACGTCTCGATGTAATTTAACCCGCTAATAAATGTGCTGAAATGACACGGACTGTTTATTAAATGGGTTGATACAACTATGACACCCCTCACATCAAACTTGCTATCTTGACATTCTGTTGCAAACATATAATGTACATCTTTGGGAAAGAGCTAGACAAAGAAATAAAGATTAACCATCTATCCTACCAAAGAAACTTTATTTATCTTGCCCTACTACTTCCTAATTAAGATCCTCATATATATTTTATTCTATTTGCCACTACCACAAGAATCCCTCAAGCATGGCAAGTCAAGAAAGAAAAAACAGCAGTTGATGAGTTCACAATAATAAAAGCAATAGAACAAAATAATAAACCTTACTCTTGAAAGAGGTCTTTACAAACCTGTTTTTCAGCTTCTCTTTCCGTAATAAGACTTTGTAGCACTTTCTTTGTCAACCCTATATTTTTTTTCCCAATTTGTTAGTCATAAAATAAAGCATGATATTCTATCAAATATTATTTTTGCATCCACAATGCAAACATATAAATATGGGAGAATGTATAAGCTACAAAGCAAATGTAAAGATGTGCAGAATTAATTTGTTATGATGCTTACCACTTGCTTCATGATGTGTCTGGCACCATTCTCCCATCCTATCTAAGCACTCTTCAGTTTGGTGGATAACCAAATCAGGACCCTAAAAAGGTGAAATCATAAAAATGAATTAAATGTCAAAAAAAGAAGAAGATGAAAAATCACACATCATGCAGCTAATTGATTCCAACACATGCAAAAAAGTTTGTACAAACTTGGTTACATTTCACAATCAAAAAATACTACCCATGCAGATAGGCTTCAAAAAGTCATGCACTGGAGAAAGGCAGTAATCCATTGTAAAACAATATTCACGAAGGAAAATGCAACCTTTAAAAGGATTATGGTTAATAGATCTTCATAGTTTGGTTCAGGCAATCAACAATTTTGTTTTGGTTTTTTATAAGGAAAAAAACACAAAACTTGCTGATTACCTAAATCAAGCTGAGAAGATTGTTAACAACAAAATTAAGATCTGTCTTCACTTTTGTTTTGGTTAATTCTAAAGAAACTAGGATGGAAAGAAAAGGAAAAAGAAGAAGAAGAATCATTAGGACCTGCTAACATCTTTTATAAGAAACAGAAATTCATTAAATGAGAAACAAAAATGCAGCATTTAGATTGTACCGTGTCTTTCAACTCAAGAAAAACCCAGAAAATATAAAGCTAACTCTGGGACCACATAAGACAAAATTTATTACATGTTCCCATTTCCCAACATCTATCCAGCCCACCCCTCTCCAATTGAAGAGAGATCTTTTAGAGATTCCTTCAAACTAAGATAAATAAACAGACAAGAAAATAGTATGGTGGACCCATTTTCTCAACTCTTCAAACTTCTCATCATCAAATTTTTACAATCATTTTCTCTAAGTCCAAATCACTTGAAGGAAAAATTCAATTTCTTCCTCACCAATTTTGGTTGTCTAAGACAAATATTCTCAAATATGGCAATTTTATTAAATTAGTATCCATAAAAAAAAAATTGAAACATGAAAAATAGAGACAGACGCAGCATTCATACATAAGTAGGTAACAAGCAGAACAAACATGAATTCATGGTTGCGCAGGAGAGGCCCAACAAAAACAATATTTAAAAGCTACCCTGCTAAACAAAACAAAATGAAGAAGCAAAAGTGCAAGGACAAAAGAAGCAAATACCTCCAATTGTTTGAAC
The DNA here is from genome assembly GCA_033030585.1 of Hippophae rhamnoides. NCBI lineage: Eukaryota > Viridiplantae > Streptophyta > Magnoliopsida > Rosales > Elaeagnaceae > Hippophae > Hippophae rhamnoides. The sequence continues at coordinate 14,122,992 of CM065431.1, forward strand.
AATTTTCCATCAGTTATTATACAGGCAATCTCTAAAATTCGATCAACTTCGACATTTAAACCTGATTATGGAGAAGTAAATTAGAAATGATTATCAGCAAACTTTCAATTTCTTTTTCTTTATAAAAAGCTAATTTCTATGTTAAGGAGAAAAGGTAAGCAAGTCCATTAGTATGGAATTCATGTCATAACATGACTACATAATGAAACACTCAAATCCCTAGCTGGCACACAAAAAGAACTCTGATGTTTGGATTTTTCAATTTTTTTTAATTAAAGATGATTTTGAAAAATAAATTTTTAGCTTTTTGGATAATATTTATCCAGAACAGGGAAGATATCCACAGTAAAAACTAAAACACCAAAAATGAAAACATCAAACTTTGTGCAAGTCCTCAGTGACTGAGTTGGTAATAAATCCAGTAAACACAAGAATAAGAAACATTGCAAGATGCATAGTTCTCATTACTGATCTGTAAACATGCTCCAAGTGTATTTAGCTCCTAAAAAAATTGATTTTGTTGAGAATATCACTCTCTTATAGTCTAGAGTTTAGAGTCTAGACACACAAACTAATAGGAATAATATGTATGTGTGTCTATGCGAGGCAACATGTTCAACCTTAATGTAAGGCTTTTCCCCATACGTTTAGGGGAGTATGATACTACAAAAAAATCACGTCTGACACAAACCAAAGCAGTTCCAATCTTTCACACCTGAACCTAAAAACTTCCCCAAATTCTCTCTTAATTTCAAAGCTCAACAAGAAATTATGAGTCTTGAAGCTTCTGAGAAGTTTACCTTTAGGTTTTATGTTCTTTTATGCATTCCATCATCCCCAACAAACTTCCCAATTTTCAACTAGTACAACTTGCTTCAAAGAATTTATGTACAAGTTCAAGATCAACACCTTCTCTATAATTAGAACCTACGGTATATTTCTTCATCCTCACCATGATTCTCTCCCAGGTATAGTCTCTTTCATAATCTATAGTCCTAAACAATTTCAACACAAACATGACTTTATAATGAGTCCAATATCCATTTATGAAAAATTTGTTCAAGAATCTTTAGAGCCTTGCTAATATCACCAAACAATAAATTAGAAAACGAAAAAGAAAAAGAAAAAGAAAAAAGAATAAGAAAGAACAAAAACTAAAGGTAAATAATCCTCTTCAATGATTAAGGAACATATAGTCACCAGTCATTTCCAAGTCAATCCACACGAGAGGCATCTTATACTCTTGCGGGGACTGTTCTATCCCTTTCTCATCATATATCACTATATCTACTGGCAACATGCTATTGAAGTTGTCGTTGCCTATGTCAAAGAGTTCAAAATTAGTAATATAAACTTCAGAAAATAACAAAATCAATGTAGAATACCAGTTTTAATGGTTAATGCATGTGTCTCTACTCCGCAAAAGGAATAAAAAAAGGCAGGTTAAACAAACTGAAGGGGAGGGGAGATAAAGAGATAGAGAGAAGATAGACTAAGCAACATAGAGTAACAAACAATTAAAACAATTCACAAAGCTTATTAAAAAATGAATATTCATAAAAGAGATGCTGACACACATATTTTGATGTTTGTGCCACATGTCAATATTACAATGAATCATTTCTCCATTTTTCAAAATAATTCTAACACGTGTCAAGATATAAGTGAAATGTGTACAAAAGTATGTAAAATTTAGTGTTCTTTGAATTTTTCTTTAGATAAAACTCCATACCAAGTATCAGAGGGTCATAGAAGCAAGATGTACAAAATTTTGGAAAATGAATCTTTTAGCCAGTAAAAAATATTGAATGTCAAAGTTCAGGAGGTTTTATCTAAAATGGATCTAGTTGTGCCCAAAGTTAAGAAATAGGCTCCTTAAAACCAACTACCTTCTTATCACAATAGGTTTAGTTCATGAGAAACACCATATAAACAATAAAAAACAATCTAATTACTATTTGTTTTTCATCGAAAAAATGTTAAATATATCTCATTTGAATATAACATATATTTAAATTGTTGAGTTTTTAGTATGCTTTTGAGTGATAAAACCTTAAAAATGAAGCTTTAGCGGGGAACACATACCTATTTTATGCATGTAATTTGTCTACAATTTCATAAATATTACACTTAAAATACACATTATCAAAAGTTGAGAGGGGTCAGGAGGTGTATAGGTATCACTAGTTATGGATTGTGGTCAATTTTGATTGAGTCTTGTAGATTATGTTGCAAACTTAACTTAACACCATTAAGAGTATGGATTACAATTTTAGTTGTTTCGGTCATACATACGTTGATTTTGTTGCGAACTAAACTTAATACCATAGCAAGTATGAACTGCTATTTTTGTCGATTCTTGTTGATTATGGTCATTCACCATAGCAATTATGAACTGCAATTTTTGTCGATTCTTGTTGATTTTGGTCGTTCAAATCAATTTGAATGATTTTGGTCGTTCAAATCAATTTGAATGATTTTGGTCTTACATTGTTGCTTTTTTTGCAAACTGAACTTGACATCATAATAGGCTCGAAACTGAGCAAATTTCGGTGGGGCTGATCGTGGGTGATATCGATGGTGTTGGTGACTATTTTGTGTTCATGGGTTGGGAAGAAGAAAAATGAAAAAAAAAATAAACACAGAGAGAAAACCGGCTCTCCCCTTTGATGGGAGCCTATTGCCCCATTTGTTCACTTCTAAACTTTTACCATTCAAAAGCCTATAATGGATAAAATCCCCAAGTTCCTCCTCTTATTTTGCAGATGCGAAAAATTAATCTATAGTCGGAACAACAAGCACTGATAGGCTGATACGATAAAAGGTCATTCGTCTAGAGGGGACAACGAAATGTTGAAGTAGGGCACCCTCATCATGGAAATAAAATTAAAAAATATATATTTTTTTGGCTACCAAACTTACATTCAAATGTAAAATACCAAAGGGATGGTATCCAAAAGCTCTTAGCACGGAGAAAAAGCTATAAAATTTGCAAATAAACTAGAAATTTAACCTGAATTGCTCTCTTCGGCTTTAGAGTTATCGGAGGACTTTCGCGCTTGATCATCATCATCAGCGTCTAGGTCTAGTACAGAGAAGGCGTTCACAGTACGCTCCATAGCTTTTGGGGTTTGGCGCAAATTTGAACTGAAATACCAGGTCAGTTTAAGTCAACCTTTTATCATAAGAATAGCAGTGATAGTGAACTCCAGTGAGAGTTTCGTTTTTAAAGAGAGATTCTTACAATCTGTTTAGAAAAAAGCAAATTTCAAAAGGAAACACAACTTATTTTCTAAGTATCGAAAGCACTTTAAAAAAAATATCGAAATAAGCTCATTGACTACACATTTTTTATTAAAAATTATATTTTAATCATTTTTTTTAAGGATAAACAAATTTTTCTATCATTTAATTTAAAATTATTATCAAATTTTAATTTTTTTAATATTATGAAATTTTATATTTATTACAAAAATATTTTTATGTCAAATTTTAATGGTTAATTTCATAATATTAAATATTGTAAAATATTATAAAAATACTAAGTCAAATCATTTAATGTGAGTTAACATTAAATTACATATACGTTGATGATATTTTTGATACATTCGTAAAATTTAATATATTAAGGTAATAAAAAAAATTTATAATATTTATGAAATTTAATTATATAAGAGTAATAAATCAAAATTTGATGGTATCTTTTTAACAATTAAAAATTTAGTGAGGAAAAAAATCTATTTACTCGTTTTAAAAAAATGTTTTAAACTATTTTTATATTAAAACGAACACTTTAATCCAAATTTTAGTTAAACATTTAATATTTTGTTGTTTTAAAAAATAGATAATTTATGTCAATTTTTTATAAAAAGATGTATTTTTTCTTATAAAAGAAATATATATTAAAAAATATTTAAAGTTCTTTACATGAAGTAGCAAAGAATTATAGTAAACATGAGCATACAACTTTAAAACATTGCTAATTAATGCCCATCTAGCTAAGACATGAGCCACTTTATTAATTTCTCTAGGAATCCATGAAGTCAAGATCATATGAAACTTACATAGGAGAAAACACGCTTGATTTATAAAATATTGGGCCTCTTAAGAAATAACAAAATCATCTTGCATCAAGGTTTTAAGAACATTTTTGTTGTCTCCATCTAAATACACACTTTAGTGGTTATTCTAAATTGCTAAAATTACCCCATGGCTTTTACTCTAACATCTTTGACTTTTTCTCGTAGAATCTCTTATAATTATAATTGTCGTAAGTTTTGAATTAGTAATTGTTGTATCAAAATTGATTTTAATCGAACCTAATGGAAGTTTCTTTCAAATGAAACGAGGATGTGGGGAAATTCAATATCTAGATTTTGATGTGAAATGTTAAATTTGTGAGCATATTTGAATTCAGTGAATCTTAAATTCAACTTTGGTATAATTAGATCAAAATAGGAAATTTGGGCATTGAACACCAGATTATTTTGTATTTTTAAAATTTGTTCCATGAAAATATAAACAGTTAAGATAAATTCTATATGAGATAAGTCTAAGTGACCAATAGAGTTCTTAGCCCTAAAAAACTCATACAAAAACATATCAAAAGAGGAGATGTTTGTCATATTTAACTTGGTAGTATAAATCGAGTTTGTCTAAAAAGGGATAACGAATAGACAAGAAAAAAAAAGATGTGGAACTGTTTTAGAAGTAGAACTACACAAGGGGCAAGAAACGTCATTTAAGTACGCTCTTAAGGAGATGTGTGCTTTGCTATGGAGACAATCAAAAAGCCTTCTTCCATCGAAAACTTTAATCATTTTATGAATTTTTAACTACTATAGTATCTTCTAAACATCAAATAATTATTTGATAATCATTTGGAAATTAAGTTTCTACAAGTTGATTTGATATCAAAATTACCTTTTGAATCATGAATCCAAAACCAATAATCTAATTTACCTTCCACACATGGTTGAAGCTTTGTGAGATAAGAGCACATATTAGAACCCTAAAATCTGATAGATTAATTGAAATATACAACCATTAGTATCTTGATTTAAGAGATTTTTGACCAAAATCAACAAATTGTGTATACGATTCATAGAAATTATGGGTGGAGAACATTTGAGTTGTGGGTTCCATAGAATCCAAGGGTCTCTTCAAATATTTATAGAAGTTTCATCACCAATTTTATGGCATATCCTAGTTTTCAACAATTCCAAAATAAAAGAAAATAACTTTTCAATTCTAAGAACCAAAATGACTATTTAATGACTAAGAAAGTCTTTTAGGTTTTCATATTTATGTTGAAATAGTTTAACCCAAATTTTATTCTTATTATCAAGGATTTTCCTACCTAATTTTGTCAAAAAGCTATGATTAATGCCTTCAAATTTGCAAAATCTTGAACCCCTGACTTCTTTTGGTAAACACAATTGATACCAATTTTTATAAGCTAAACATCTTGAGGACAAATTTCACCATAATTTTTTAACTACTTCATACCCTCTTTCACAAATTGATTTAGGCCATTTGAAAGAACTAATAGAATAGGAAAGTAAAAAGAGTAAAATGGATTTGACATAAGTCATCTTGCTAGCTTTTGACAAAAGTGAGATCTCTAGTTACTTGTCTAGGAAATAAGGATATCAATTATCTTTTAACCTCTTTACTTCTTTGTCTATGAATGAATAAGTTATGACTCAAATATTTTGTATTCTCATTGATAATTGAAATACCTAAAGTTAATTGACACATTTTTAGTATAAAAGATACAAGATTTTGATAGATTGGCATCTAACTTGACCATTTAAAATACCTTTGGAGATTCTCATATATAATATTTACCTCTGTCAAGTTAGTTCTAAAGAATAGAATTAGATCATCTATATAAAGGAGGTGACTTATAATAGAGGCATTTCTTGCTATCTTAATATCATGAAGACTAGCATTATTTTCAATACGTATCAATAATCTAGACAAAGTTTCAACATCAATAATAAACAGATGAGGAGAAATAAGATTACCTTTTTCAAGATCTCTTCTTTAGATGATATTACTAAAAGGAGTTCCATTCAACAATATAGAATAAAAGATGGAGGTAAAGCAAGCATAAATTAGATTGTAAAATTTCTTAGAGCAACCCAATTGTGTATGAATTTCTATAATAAAATTCCATTACATAACATATATGTTTTTTGTATGTCTATATTAATACCCCTTGGTCCTCCTCTTTCTTTTTTATTTTTGATGGTATGAATTACTTATTAGATAATGATGACATTTTCAAAAACTCATCTATTTGGAATGAAGGCACATTGATATGAAGAGATAAATTTACTGAAGTTTATTTTGAGTCAACTGGCCAGTATTTTTGAAATGACTTTGTATATGACATTATAAAGACTTATGGGTCTAAAGGTTTAGACATTGTCAAGGTTACTCACTTTGTCAACGCAGGTAATGAAGGTTTTGTTAAGGATATGATTAGGAAAAAAAATCCTATACTACTTGAATTAAACTATAACTAATAATACTCGAGTAATTTTTTAAAAACAAAAACATATAACACATTTGGTCCAGAAGCTTTGAAGGAATACATAGAAAAAAATATTTTTAATTTCTATCTCATTAGTGATGTTGCATAAAAAATCATTCTCATTATCTAAAATACATTAATAGAATAACTGAGATAATTCATTATCCAAATTGGGATGCACTTCAACATATGTTTTGAAAACTTCATTATAATGATTGATTAAGCACATATGAATATCATTTTTGCAAGTGAGCCAAATTCTATTTTGATCTCTGATATTTTTTATAAAATTATGCCTTCTTCTTATCATGGTTGAAGTGTGAAAGTATTTGTTATTGCAATCATCTTTTAGAGGCCAAGATTCTTTTATTTTTTTTCAAATAATTTTTAGACGACTCTTATATTCTTCTATATCTTAAAGGAGCTACTTTTTATAATCACCATTTTTGTCAAGAATAGAACCACATTGAATTTGAAACAAGTCTTCTATAAGTTTAATCTATCCTCACAAAAGCAAAAATGGTTTTGTTCAACCATTTGAAGTCATTGGCTAATCAAACTGAATTAGAGTGAAAATTTGATTGTACATATTGAGGGTCTTTTAAAGTCCAAGCTTTATTTATAACATCTTTGCTTGAAGTGTCTCTACACTATGCAACTATAAACCTAAATAGTTTTGGAAGAAATATGGTAGAGTGATTCAAAGTAAAAAGGATGGGAGCATGATTTGAAGTTTTAATTTGTAAATTTCTTATCATAATAGATTGAAAAAGATAAAACTAGTCAACAGAAGCTAACACTTTGTCTAATCTTTGCTTAATATTACATCTATCTTTTATGTTGTTAATCCATGTAAATGGGAGGCCTTTTAAACCTAAATCTATGACTTATAAACCATCCACGCAATCTTTTAGTCTATTAGAATAGAATGAATAGAAATATCACATTTTTTCTCTTTGATTTAGGACTTCATTCAACTTAACCATGCAGATCCAACATGCATTTGAAATAGTAGTAAGAGCCAAAAGATTGGACCAAAATTTATCCTTTAGATCTTCATAACAAGGAGAATAACAAATGAAATAGTTCCATTTGAGTACATGATAAAGTGCTATATTATAGAATTCTAGAGCTATTACATGTTAATTGAAATCTATCATTGACATTAGAATTCCCATCTTCCACATGACACATAAGCCACCAGCACATTTGAAAACTGGTATATAAAAACATTCAAAATGTCCTAATCTATGTTAAATTGAAATACAAAATTTACTACTAGTTTTTGTCTCTGAAATAAATATACAATTTGAATTATTATAAAATCTAACTAGCTTACGTAGATATTTAAATGCCAAATATTTAACTAATTCAGACAATTCTTAAACCTTATTTTTTAGATGGGATAGTTAAGGGTTACTTCCTCATTAAATTAGATTGTAGGGATATGAGTTGAGACAATTGAGACTTGTGGGGGGAACAAGAGACGCTCATGCATATTTCAAAGGATATTGAATAAAAACTAATTATTCTAGCATGCATTTTCAAGTTTATATATATATATATATATATATATATATATATATATATATATATATATATATATATATATATATATATATATATATAACTAGGATTAATAAGAAATTCAACCGCTAAAAGTATTGAAAATGTATTTAAATAAAAAAATGATAAAAATAAGTGTTAAATTTTACTCTCTTAAAATTTTGTCTCATATTGTTAGTTTACATCTCTTAAAATATATTTAAATAGAGAAGGATTTACAATTAGAATTCGACCTTAAGAGACACTCATTTTGTGGAAGGGAAGAGAACCTAAACAAATGTGATTCTACGTATATGTGTACACTGTCGTCGTCACCGTCCATCCGTTCGACCGATTGTGCCGAGCCAAGCCGAGTTCGAGTTCTTGTGTGTGAGGTGAGATGTCACTTTATTTTTTGAAAAAAAAAACCATTATTAATTTTTTTGTCAACAAACATGATCGTTATTTATTCACCCATTTATGATTGTTATTTTGTGGTCCTTATTTTCATAATTGTGTGAACTTTACGCATCTTTTTTCAAACTATAAATAGAAGACCATAGTTCTTAGTTTCAATATATAACTTAGAAACTTCTCTTAATAGCTAACTAAAGAAAATAATATATAAAATTGTTTTTTGAAGTTTTACAAGCAACATAAATACTTTAGAGGTGTAATATTTTAGATTTCATCAGTATAGTGAAATCCTAAGAGAAAAAAAAATATTCTGAGCTATTTTATCCTGAAGACGACGAGATTGTGTTTATTTATACAAATTTAATCAAAGTTACAAAACGTCTTAAATAGAACAAACTAATTCGCGATTCAATCCAAACAGTATATTTTAACACATCGGTAACATTGTTATTATATAAAGGAGATTACAAAAGGAAGTTGGTAAAGAAATAAAAGGTAGAAACACAAGACAAGGAACTGGAAAACAGGTAAAGCAAAAAGTATTATGAAATTGTAATAGGTAAAAGGTGATATTTGGAAGGAGAAAGATGAGCTAGAAGTCATAGAGAAAAAAAATCTAAAAGAGTAATGGTTATTACTTCGAGAATTTGAAAGACATCTGAGAGAAACAGCTAGTAAAAAACCTTCCTCAAAAAATAAGTGTAAAAAAATTTCCTGATACTCATATTATAACTTCAAAATCTTACATGCAGTGCCAAGTGTCATTATACAGTCTGGCCTGGGAGAGCGGAAACGTTTCTTCAATATTGTCAGATTCACCAGCAAACACCACCCTTGGATAGCAATGAATAGTAATCTAAAGATCTCCTTCAGTAAGCATGAAAGAGATGAATATTAAAAATAATCTCAAAGATATGCTTGGAAAGTTGACATGCAGATTACTATGATTATTAACTTAGGATTTTTGCTTTGGTTATAGTAACAGGCAAACTATGTAAGATAATGATAATGATAGATAGCACAGAAGGAAGATATGATTGAAGAAAAACCAGCATGATCTTGGTTTTTAAATGAATTTTGATGGATTGATGAAGGAAGAACCTTAAAAGAAAAAACTAAACTCTGGAAATTGAGAGAGAAACGGGCCTTATCTTTTTCTACTTGGTACTTACCAAGCTGATTGTAAAATATTAAAAAAAACAAGAAGAAGAAAAAACTCCTTGTTTATAATCGAGAGGGAAAAGGTTATAGAGATACTATTGCTTATGAATTAGGAATTGTTTATTTTATTTATTTAAAAAATATGTTTTTAATGCTATTTATTCTTAAAAATATGAACAAAATTAACTTTCTATACAATTTTTTATTAAATATAACCTAATAACATATTAAACATATAGATATTTTTATTTTTTGATAAATATATATCTAATGGAGTAATTTTAGATTATAAAGATTAGTCAAATTTTTTAACAAATTTTTTGATTAAACTTAAATTAAACTTTTATTGTTTAATTTATGACTTTATATATTAGATAATGGAAATTTTATTTAAGTTTTATTAAAAATTTTGTTTAATTTTGAAAAAAAAATCTTAAAAAGTTAGAGTAATTTTTAATTGAATAAAAAAATTAAATTTTTCTTCAATTTTTTCTTCAACGTAGAAACTTAAGTAATATATTTTTACAACAAATAAATTTAAAAACATTTTTTTAAAACAAAAAAATCTAAATAACATAATTTACCTAAATAAATGATTATTTAATTACTTCACCTTTATCAAAATGTAATTTTTCTCTCCCGTGTGCAACGTTTGCTACCAAGCTAATAACGTTTACATGAATGAATAGGAAAAAAATCAAAAAATATCTCTCAGATTTTTAACATATTCATAAATATTCTTAATGTTTTAAAAAAACTATAATAACTTTGAGGTATAAAGTATTTTAAAAAATGTCCTTATTATTTACCAGAAACATAAAAAAGTCGTGAAAAATCACATTAATATCTAAAAAAGTTTTTTTTATCTCTACTTATATAGTTTTTTGAATATTACTGTTGAGAATATTATCGTAAATACTCTTGAGGTTTTTCTTTCCTTCAAAAATACCCCTGTTATGATAATTAATTTAATTTCATCAAAAATACTCATGTTATAATAATTAATTTAACTTTATCAAAAATTTCCTTGCTACAATATTTAATTTATCTTCATAAAAAAAACTCATGTTTCTCAATAACACGATATAAAATATTTTCCAAAAATATTTAACTTGATATTGTATGTTTTGTCAACTTAATTTATCTTCAAGGGTATTTTTGAAAAATATTTTATATCGTGTTATTGAGAAATAGGAATATTTTTGATGAAGATAAATTAAATATTGTAGCAGAGTCATCCTTAATAAAGTTAAATTAATTATTATAACATAAGATTTTTGAAGAAAAGAAAAACCTTAAGGATATTTGCAATAATATTCAAAAAGCTATATAGGCAAAGGTATAAAAGAATTTTTCAAATATTGATGTAATTTTTCATGGTTTTTTTTATGTTTTTATTAAATAATAAAAGAATTTTTGAAGATACGTTAAACCTCAAGGGATTGTAGTTTTCTTTAAACGTTAAAGATTTTTTTGAAGACATTAAAAACCTCGAAAGTATTTTTGATTTTTTTTCTACGGAAGTGATATATGTATAGAGATGAGATTAAGATTTTGCTCTTAATATTAAACGGAGATATAACGTTGATAACGTTCATGAGTATTTTTGATATTAAATAAAATTCAAGGATAATTTTAAAAAAACACAAAATCTTAAAAATATTTACGATAATAATCCTATTGAATAAGAGAGAATCACATCTCTAATCAACGTTAGCTCTTTTTTTATAAACATTATTAAAGCTTTTTTTCTCTTTCTTTCTTTCTTATAGTTTTATTCTTTAATTGATTTTGATCGACTTTAATTAATTTTTACTTTCTCTCTCTTTTCTATTTAAGTTAAATATATATATATATATATTATAAAAAATTTGTTTCATAATTTAATATAATGAATGTTTTTCCATTTCGTTGTTTGTTCTACACCTATGAAGGCCTAAAAACCAAGGAACCTTACACACTTTATAATATCATCTCATTTTTAGTACCAACCAAACATCAAATGTTCACAAAATAGCAAATTTATTTGTCTCAAAAATTCTAATAAAACAACACATCTTTAATGATTACTCTATTCATAATAATTACAAAATAAACTCTATATATCAACATAATTGATAAATCATGATTAATTAACTTTACAATAGGATAAGAGTTACATACATAAAATTACAATACAATAGGCATATGGGATTTTAAATGTCGGATGGAAATCCTAACTCATAGAATCTTTTTGTGAGTTATGTTCTAACTCAATCAAACAGATCTTATAAAGTGAATTAAGCAAATAACACAATAGAATTACAATAAAACATGTTTAATTCACAATAAAAATAACCAACAAATAAGAAAAAACAATCTGCGATAAACACGTTAGTGATAATGTGCCTCACACGCTCCTATCCCAGCTAGAAGCATACATTATACATGTAAATCATCATTCAACATGTGAATTAGGCAAACATATTGGAAAAACTATAAAGGATTTTCAATCACTTTAAGGCCTCAAATATGAGAACATATTCACTAAATGATGATTGTATTCTCACAGCATGCGATCATACATAACACAACATAAAACAAGATAAATCTACATAGAGCCTTTGCCTATACCGAAACATCCTTAAGTTGCTTATGATAGCTACTCGGTAAAAAACAATCTACTAAATAGAATAAACAGTATACGACTCAATAGACAATATAAATGCAAATACATCTATCAGTCAGGACACATATCCTAACTATTTATGCTACCCTTGCTTGCTATCTATGCCACGCCTGATCCAAGTAGTTCCAAGCTCATCTTCAAAGCTCTATCACCAAGTGATGTAATCAACTACTGATGACTCTACCACCTAACATGCAACACATGTTACGACCCCTTAACACTCAACCAACACACGACACACAAAAATCTAGGCTATTCACCTATACATTATGTTGTAACCTTGCAATACTCAGTCAATACACGGCATAGTACCGCATAGGCTCCTTGCCTATGGAACTGTTGCATCCTTACAATTACTAGCCAACACACTACACACCACTAAATAGGTTCCTCACCTATGGAAACTATTACATCCTTATAACTACCAACGGACACACGACAAACTACTACATAGGCTTCTCTCCTATGAGAACTATCGTATTCTTAAAACTACCAGCCAACATACAAAAATTCAATACTAAGAATAACTCCTCAAAATAATGTGACTCTGCACTAGTTAACCATATATTTTATCTCTCATCAAAACTTTACTCAACTTTATATTTTTTACACTCAACTTGATGATTTAGAAATATGAGAGAAACTCCTCTCTGATGTCCTACATCACACATATGCTACATTGTTTCCTAAACCTGACACTTAGAAGGAAAATGAATTACGAATGGACCTCGAAAGTTTTGTGTCAAATGAATAGAGTTTCCCCCAATTCTAACTAAGAAAATAAGATGGGGATACGAGAATTCCTAGAAAAAATCAACCTTTTAAACCCTTGTCAACCATCCTCATCGACCCCCCGTCACCCAAGTTCGACGAGGAAATTATCTATTAAATTAATTATTACACATGTGCCTACCAAGGTCGTTAAGGAGGTGGCAAGCAACCTGACGAGGCAATGAAACGACTACAACATTGGTTCACTTGCAAGCTAGTTTGTCAAAATCACAACTAACGACATTTTCAGCAAGTAGAAATGCCCAATCCCCGATGGGACAACCCAACAAAAACAAAGTCTCTAATGGGACATTATGACAACAAACAAAGTTCTTAACGTGAGACCACAACAATAAACACTAAACAATGCAAACTATATACAAACTAAGAAAGTAAGTATGTGTAATAGGTAAACACAAAAATGCATGGTAAGCGATATTGAGCTACCAGTAGCTGACTTTGCAAATAACATGCATAAACATCAAATAAAATATAAACATTATATTTTATCTCCAGGAATGCTAACACTAAAATGACAAGAATTACGATTAGAATATATGAAGTAATCCATCACTTGATTGATGGAAGTAACAATCCTCTTTATTGTTAATTTTATAAGTTTAGTTTTTACCATATCAATATTTTTAGATTAGATAGTTTCCCTTTGGCTTTGTTGCTATCATAGATTGGACTTTAGGTCTGCATAACTGTAACACATTTTTTTGTTGTTATAATGGTTTAATTGTGAAATTCATACTAGAATTGTTAAAATGAAACATATATTTTACACAAGAAGAAAATAACATTAAATTAAACTTACAAGCTTATTGTCATTAACGAATTATTCTACGTCTATTGATATTCTAGTAAATGTATCTTCTTCATGTTTAATATCCACGTGAATCTGACAGAAGTACAAAACTATTAAAACTGTTATTTAACTATACCAAGTTAAATTTTGAGAAATTCTAGATATGAACTATTATAACCAATAAATTTGCAGCAACTTGTCTCTTAAGACATGAAAAAAAGTTATTACCAATTTTTTCACACATTCTGCAAGATATAGAGATGTCATTTTTCAAAGTTTCTTAGGTTGTCCATTAGTACCAGGAATTATTCATGTAGAGCTTGTAGAGAAATAAAAGAGAGAAGGACGAAAGATGAGAAATAACTAACAAATTAGGGTTAGAGATTTAGGTAAATAAGAAAGAAAAAATAGATAATTGGGGGAGAAATTAATACTCCAATTCATAATTTTAATATGATTTGAGAATACACTGTTAAGTAATATTTATAAAACTAAAATAATAAATTAAATAAATATAAAATATTGATAATAATCGTAAATAATAATTAAATGATGAACAATAAAATTAAAATATTAGATATATATAAATCCCAAATTTAATTTATACGACGAAAAATTACACTTCTAATGAGTTAAAACCATATAATAATAATCTAAATTTAAAAAATAATAGCACCAATTTATTCGAATGCCTAATGAACAGGGGAACAATAATTAGGTAAATTTTTAGGAATGTCTGAATAATTAAGCAACAGTCAAGAGGTATCGAGGATTGTTAGTAATGTGAGAGTAAAGCACTTTTAGTATTTGCTAATTCTATAACATCAGGACAACCATCATATGTATTAATATGGACTACAGAAACCCTTGTACAACTTGAAGATTTCATTGGCTGTGTATAACTTAAGAAGGTTGTTATGCAATTTCCTTTGCTTTTTGGAGGTCGGGAGTTATTTGATTGCTGTCGGAAAATTACTTAAATTTTCCATAAGTCATATTTATGAGAAAATAAAATAGACAAAATAACACATAAATTTGATAACGGAGTTTGATCAATCTTGTTTACGTCTCCGGATCTTCTGTAGATCTTTTTACTGAAAGATGATAAATTACACAATATGTTTACAACACTCACAACTCACAACTCACAACCCATAATTCAATTACACCTAAAAAAATGACTCTCAATTTTCTCTCTAAGATTTTCTCTCAATTGGAATGAACACTTGGTTGATTAATTCATTACAATTATACATCTATTTATAGGAAAATTTACTCCTTGAATTACTCTTTAAATTAATGGTTCATTGAATTAAGCTCCTTGTTTTGCTCATTAAATTAAGGAGCTTTATAGCAATCTCCCACTTGAAGACTAATTTCAATCTGTCTTCACACCTCGATCAATGCAGTAACTTTTCTAGTCTTGTTACTCTAGCAGACCAACTAAAGTTGAGCGCGACTTTAATTTCATGGCAAGCTCCCACTTACTGGCATCTCAAGTCTGACAAGCTTTATTATAGCATTTAGGCTCTACTCCATCAGTCATCAACATATAGTTCATGTATCTCCTATTAGGCACATGAGGTCGGGAAGACCTTCTCAATACAGAAGGCTGTGGTGTGTCAGATTGTTGTACACTGCTCTGTCCAACGAGTTCCTCTGGCTGAGGACTTGCTACAATTGGTTCCTTCACGGAACTATCTGGGACATCATCTGCATCTACAAATACTAACTCATTATGCTTTGAGTTGTTGGTGTATGTTTTATGTATGTCCTTATACATCACTCTTTCATTGAAAATCACATCTCTACTACGGATCACTTTCTTGTTTTCGTCATCCCAAATGAGGTAGCCAAACTCATCCTCACCATAGCCGATGAAGGTGCATTTCTTAGATTTGGGATCAAGCTTATTCCTACCTTGATTACTAATATGCATAAATGCTACACAGCCGAAAATTTTTAGATGTGATAGTTTTACCTCTTTTCTGCTCCATACCTCTCCTGGTATTCTATGCTCCAATGGAACAGATAGACCTCGATTGATCAAATAAGCTGCCATGTTGACTATTTCTGCCCATAACTGCTTCGGTGGACCTGATTGTATACGAATGCTTCTGGCTCTTTCTATCAACATTCAGTTCATACGCTTAGTTATACCATTGTATTGAGGCTTGTCTGGCATAGTTTTTTCCATTCTGATCTCATGCTCATAGTATAAATTTTGAATCTAGTGTCTTTACATTCAACACCATTATCGGTTCTGAGCTTTTTAATCTTCAAACCTGTCTCATTTTCCACCATAGCTTTCCATCTTCTGAAAGCCTCAAATACTTCAGACTTATGCTTTAGAAAGTAAACCCATACCTTCCAAGATTGATCATCAATGAAAGTCACCAAGTAGTGTTTCCCACCAATGGATGAGACAGTTGTTGGTCCCCAAACATCAGAGTGAATGAGCTCTAGCCTTTCTTTCTTTGGGGTTCTTCCACTTGTCTGAAAGTTGACTCTATTTTGCTTTCCAAGTATGAAATCTTTGTACATGTCTATCTCTGTAGGTTGTAGGCCTGAAAGTTTTCCCTTTGGGTGCATAATCTTCACCCCCTGAAAGTTTTTCCTTTGGGTGCATAATCTTCACCCCCTTCTCACTCATGTGGCCTAGTTTCTGGTGCCACAGATTTGGTGTTTCATTGCCTGATGTAATTGCGATTGAACAATGTGTCACTACTGTCATGTAAAGAGTGTCACTCTTCTTGCCTACAGCAAATGTCATTGCACCTTTTGAAATTTTCCAATCATGTCCATGGAAGATCGTAGTGTAGCCTTCACTAGCCAATTGCCCTACTGAGATTAAGTTCTTTCTTAGGTTGGGAATATGCCTGATATCCTTTAGTTTCCAAACAGACTCGTTCAAATTAATCTTCACTACGCCTTTGCCAATTATAGCACACAATTGATCATCACTAAGATATACCTTTCCAAGGTTTCTGAGGACATATTTCTCGAAGAATTCTTTTTGTGAAGTAACATGGAACAATGCTCCAGAGTCTAATTCTTCGTTACTCTCCAAAGAGCATATCAATGCATCATTTCTTCCATCTCCTCCTGAGGTGGAAGTAACATTTGCCTCTGCCTTCACTTGTTTGTCCTTCGGTGCACTTTTGCACTAATTTTTGTAGTGTTCGATTCTCCCACAATTCTAACACTCGATAATATTCGAGCTATGGGAATTATTAGGATTCCTGGATTTGGACCTCCTGTCCTTTGATCTACCTTGGTAGTTTGTTCTACCACATCCATTCTCTCTAGTTGAATCTCTTCATCTTGACTCTGTATGCAAAACTGACAAGGTTGACGATTCACCCGAATCTTTATGTCGGATCTCTTCATTGAGAACCAGATCACGAACATCGTCAAATTTCAACTTATTGCTTCTTGACGAGCTACTCACAGCCCTGACAGTAGCATTCTAGCTTTCTGGTAAAGAAGACAAAAATATCAATGCTTGTACTTCTTCATCGAATTCAATTTCAACTAAACTCAACTAGGTTGTGACTATGTTGAGTTCATTGAGATGTTGAGCTACTGATGCTCCTTCTGTCATCCGCAAGTTGAACAAATGCCTCATCAAATGCACTTTGTTTGAGGTTAATGGCTTCTCATACATATTGGAGAGAACTGTCATAAGGCCCATTGTGGTCTTTTCCTTTGCTACGTCGAAAGCAACATTGTGGGATATCGTTAATCGAATAACTCCTAGGGCTTATCTGTCTAGAAGATTCTAATCTTCTTCTTTCATAGCCTCTGACTTCTTCCCTGAGAGAGTTTGATATAGATTTTTTTGATACAGATAATCATTTATTTGCAATTTCCAAAACCCACTCAAATGTGACTTCCTTCGGATCGTTTTTGACTATTTTTGCAAACCACCCTGTGTTAGAACACCTCCGTCAAAGAAAAAATATCGTCGACAAAATTTCACTATTCATGCAATTCATTATTTATGTGAATAGTAACCTTGTAGGAAATTAACAGAATTCATCATCAAAGCTCTCATACCAGTTGTTGGAAAATTACGCATATTCTCAATAAGCCAGATTTATGAGAAAGCAAAATAGACAAAATAACACACAAATTTGATAACAGAGTTCGATCAGTCTTACTTACGTCTTCGGACTTACTGCAAATCTTTTTACTGAAAGGGGAGAGATTACACAAGATGTTCACAAGACTCACAACTCACCACCCACGACCCAATTACACCCAAGAAAATTACTCTCAATTTTCTTTCAGAAAATCTTTTCTCTCAATTGGAATGAACATTTGTTTGATTAATTCATTACAATTACACATCTATTTATAGGAAAATTCACTCCTTGAATTACTCCTTAAATTAATGATTCCTTGAATTGCTCATTGAATTAAGCTCCTTAAATTAAGACCGTGTATAACTTAAGAAAGTTTCATCGTGGTTTGTGTTAAGCAATTTTCTTCGCTCTTTGGAGGTTGGGAGTTATTTGCTTGCAACTGAAAATGATTATTTTAGGTTAAACCACAGCTTGTTTCTTTGCTTACTTCATTTCAGCTAGTGTTTTATAAAAAAAATGCTATTAATTTTACCTTAATCTTTTCAAGCTTGTCCACGAATTGTTCCATGCATTGTTGTGCTTTAGTCAAAATTTTATGTATCTCAATATCAAGTAATTGGAAATTCATACATAAAAATTATCCATTATCATAAGTCTGCTTCGAATTATCAACGTATTGATAATAATGATTTGCACTATTTTCTTCACAATAACTGTTCTCACCATATTGATTATATTGATTTGCACTATTACTCATACTATTATGATAGTTGTTATAATTATCATAATAAGGATTGAATGTTGATAACGATCATAATAAGGAAAAGATAAGGATGATTGATGTCGAATCATACTTAAAAACTGGGTAAAACACATTACCAAATTACGTTAGATGAATTGCATGTAGAATTGAATTTAACCAAACAAAATTGTGGTTAACTAATATGAACCATATTTTTAGGAACCAAACCAGATCGATTTGAAGCTGAACCAAATCAGTTCCTTGTTGGATCAAAACTACAAAATTTTATAGATCGCACAACAGCAATGGTTGAGGAGTCAGGCGGTGGAGATCAATGTCCTTGGTGTCCAATGGTGGACACTGGGGAGGCCTAAGGAGAGGCAAGTCTGGTATAAGGTTTTCTTCAAGGCAGAGCGATGAAATAGTGGTCACAATGTGATGTTTGGTGGGGAGGTTGCAAACATGGATAGAGGTTGGATCTACACTCTGATTGTGGGGTTGGGCCAACGATGTTCTTTTGGCTCTCTTGGTGGTCCTGGTTGGGGAATCTTAGGTGATAGTGATCATGGCTGGGGAGGCAATCGTGGTGATATGGTGATTAAAGGATTAGTGTATTGATTTTTGGGTTTTTCATTTTTTGTTCGAATTGATTTATTTTTAAAGGAAAAAACTAGGGATAGATAATTTCTTTTAAGGAAATAAAATTTCTGTTGGCACTTTTTTTACCAAACCTTGAAGCTATGACCTTGTAGCAATCCTTAACACTTTCGCACTTCAGAATGTTATATTAAGATTAAGTTCTCCATTATCAACGCTAATATATTTCATGAGCAGTGTCTTAGGGTGATGATAATCATCCAATCCATTGTTAAATAAATTATCTTCTCTAACACATTATTTCGATGTTTGACCCACGCTTAGTTTAACGGAAAACACAAAACATTTCGAGATATCTACTAATTCAAATAGTATCAATTTTTAAGAACATGTAAATATAAGAATAGATCACAAGTTCAAAACTGATAAAGCACTAAAGAAATATGTGTTGATATCGGTCACAGAATAACTACTTGCCAAGGTTCCTACGTATATATCTTTGAGCGGAAGGTACAAATTATTTTGGAATATTCACGTGGGGTCCAAGCAAGTGATTATTCTGTCATCGACAACTGACACATATTTTTTTTCGATCTTCTTAATCATTTTTAATCCTTCGATCTAAGACCCAGTACTTAATTATATTTTTATATATGTATATTGAAAGAACATTAAAGTTTTTTTAAAAAAAAACTTATTTTAAGAAGAACGGTTATTAAAGTTTAAAAAAATCTAGTTTTAAGAAAATCACAAATTATTTTAAGTGATTTTGATTATAAAATAACAGGCACAGTTAACTATGCAACACTTAAAGATTAAATGTTAATCAATTTAAGTGAGCCTGCAATCCTAAATAATTATTCCAAATACAAAAGGCCCATCACAATGCCATAAGCAACAAGTGTTTCTAATTAATTAAGATTTTACAAAGAATACAATATTAACGAGCATAATTATAATTATTTTTTAAATCACAAATATAATTATTGATAATACCAACTAATAACAAGTTTTTATAATATTTTTCTAAAATGAAACTCATTATCTTCGCTTTATGAATATAATCGTGAATAATTCTCGAACATTATACGATAAGAACAAAATAAATTATAAAAAAATTACTCAATAATATTGAAAAATCTTATAAATATGTAATCAGTTGTATAAAATATTAAGTACATTATATTATATATTTTATATTAATATTCTAGGCAACTTTGGAGAATAAATGAACAAAACCAAGTTACAAGTAGATAATAAATTGAATAGCCAATACATGATCAGAGACGACAATCAGACAAAATCTCTAATGTTTTCTTAAACCAAGCCATAATTGACACAAGTTCTACAACCACTAAAATTTTAAAAGATTCAAAATACAAAAATGATTGGGTATTGGGTTTATTATTACATATATTGGGGTTTTTACACTTGTTAATACACACTCCTCGTTTCCATACCTTTAGTCATCCCCTTCCATAAATATCTCTTCAAGAATCTTGAGATTCCCTACTCAAATAAAGTCAAAAGCTTAATTAAAACTAGTAAAGATATTGCGATATTTTTTATGAAAATTCATATCTTGTTTAGCGATTTGATTTCTCATTAGTTAATAGAATGAAATGTGAATCGTATAAAGACAGACAAAGGACTCTTCAATACCCATAAGTTCCGAAATAAGAGGGAAACGTGAGAAGCGGAGCGATATATTTCAGATTTTTTTAAAGATTAAATCATTAAATTTTCAATTTTCCCTTTTTAGCTCAGTACTTAACAGTTAGTTAATAGAGGAGTGAAAATTGAAAATTTAGAGTAAAGTGTCCATTTTATGATTAAAAGGAACTAAAATGTACCTTGTTGATAAAAGGGGTGCCCATAATGGTATTAATCTTTTTTTTTCATGTTAGTCTTTAATAAGTGATTTTGGAAAAAAAATTCACATTCAATCATTAATAGCTTTTTAATAGCAGAAGAGTTTTTAGGTAAGGTAATCATTTTTGATAAATTAATCAGATTTTTCTAACTAATAACAAAACATCTTAAAACTTATAATTTTATATTAAATTATTTAATAAAAAAACTAAAAGAACATTATTTCATTATTTTAATAAAATAAAATCAAAATCTTCTTAAAATTTTACAATTGTCGTAAACAAAATCGATGAAGTTTTGACGATCATCTTTAAAATCAACAGAAAGGCCTTAATGCAACTTAAAAAAAATATTTAAGACTTTATATCGTGTAACGGTCCCTAGAAGCTAGATGGGATCATCGGACATAAGGTTTACATTCGGATTAATAATATTAAAGGTATTACATCTAGAACATGTATAACTCATTACATATGTTTCTTAAAAATATATATATGAACTTCCATCTAAATTAAAAATGTACAAGACATCACATACATTACATATATTTCTTATAAATATATAAGACCTTGTATCTGGCAACAACGGTTTTGTAAACTTTAGTGAGATCATTCATAACAATTTACGAAATTTTAGTGAGTCGTTAACGATAGATGTCAGAGATCTTGTGAGATTTAATCTTATTTTTATTTTTTAAATTTATGTAGTAAAGTTGTTTTTGTCTTTATAGGTATAAAGTTTAAGTTTTTCGATAAGCTTTTATTAGTTTGAAAATATTGATTAAAAAAATGAGAAAAATCTACTATGTTAAGTTAATATTTCTTTGAGGAGATCCATAAGCATGTATAACAAATTTATTAAAACTCAAATATTTAGTATAATTAAAGATGTAAATTCTAACAAATCAGGTTAACTCAAGCTTGAAACTTTGAGTTGGAGATAAACTTTGTAGTCCCACGTACTTTCAGGCATATCAGGCATACTTTTCAAATTAAATAAAAGCTCAACCTTGACCCTAAAATCATTTAGTAGGTAAATATATTATTTTTTTACTATTATAAATAAATAATTCAACTAAAAATATTTTTTTTTAATTTCGGTAATGAAACACCAATATGATATAAACACGAGGTAATCGACTCTCCTAGTTGTTACATTCTAATGTTGCACCCAGAAAAGAAATTTCTAGAAAATAACCCATGAGTCAATTACTTTAGGTGAGGTGAATACTTTTGTCAACTAAGTTTTTTCTATTACCCTAGAAGTATATCAAATTGTTTGACCAGTGTGACTTTTGAAATGTATTGCAACAATATGGAAGATATTAGTCAAGCTATTTGATGTACTTATAGAATCATACTTTGCTAAGTAGTGATCTTATGGGATTCAAAGAAAAAAAATTAAGACTTAAGTACTAAATTTACCAAAATTAGTGAATTTATAACCGACCCAATAAATCTATATAATTAACTTTGAGATATGTATTCACTTATTCGCTTTTTAATTATTCTTAAATAATGAAAGGTAATTCAAACATAATGATATGAGATATCATATTTATTAATAAATTACGAAAAAATTACATCTAATAAATAAATAAAAATCCAATATTCTACTAATAAGAATTTTTTGTTCTAAACAATAATAATAACTAAATATAAACACACACAATAATTCATTTTTTTTAAAATAACATAAAATGTTATTAAATTTTCCAATTTTTAAGGTAACAAAATTACAATAGTAGTATGTTAGATTAGGTAATAATGGACAAAAGTCCATCAAAAATTGTACTCCTAGGTTATTGGGCTGGAGTGTTCATGTGGCTTTGTCTCTCGGCTATGGTACTTGCACCATCTTCAAAATATCTTTTAACTAATTACAGATGGTGCAATGCAATGTACATGATGTCTAAAAATGTGAATTTGGTTAAGTTAATTTTGATTATTAATTTTCAATTAAATAACCACATGTGCCGTATTAGTAATCTCCTTTTAACTAAAGCTGACCATTATATAAAATTGGTCTATTTTGTCTTCATATGATATGTTGAAGTTAGTTTCAAAAATCATCCCTTCACGGATAGTGCCTCTGTTTTCCTTTAAATCAGATATAGCATAGAATTTCCCACTATTTTCTGAAATAAATATATTTCAGCGTCTAATCCAAAACTCATTCAGATTACTTGGCCCTTTATAAATATGAGCACGTAAATAGCGTCACAAATTTTACGAAAAGTACATTTTAGTCGGGGGTTGGTATCTTTAGCTACTCATATTTTTGTTTAGTATCATTTTTGACACATTCTCAACTAGAACACAAAATATCACTATCTAAATAATTGGCATACATTTTAATCAATTTAAATGGTAATGGTAACTCTTAACTAACCCAATTCATTGAAATTAGGAAAAAGATCAAAAGTACCCCTAAGGTTTAAAAAATCTTCAGAAATACCCTTCAGGTTTTAAAAAATTCAAAAATACCCTTAAAAACATAACGGAAGTTAAAACTAACACTCATCAGAAATATCCCTAAGGTAATAAAAAAATATATATATGGAAGAAGAAAAAATAAACCAAGAAATATTAGATATAGAAACAGAAGACATTTCAGGATGTTTTTCACAGGAAATGGTAATAAGTAAAAAGAAATTTGAAGAAATTTAAAAAGTAAAATTAAATCTTAAAGAAGGAGATGTATTTAAAGACCCATCATTTTTATTAAGAAAGATATTTCCTAGGAAAAATATAATCTATTATGGTATTAGACAGAATAAAAAATGAGCATTAAAATTATTGCAAAGGAAGATATAATATACCATTAATTAATAAAGAGACTATATTAAACAAATTATCAAAAATTCCTCGAAAGGATAAAGAAAAAATTGGATACATTCATTTAGGAGGAATCCAAATATTAATAAAAGCCCATTTTAGAGAAGGAATAGATACACCAATAAAAATAGCTCTATTAGAAAATAGAATAATAAACAGGCAAAATGCTTTATTAGTAATGATCCATGGAAACTTAGATACCAAAAATTAAAATTTACCGCATATCCTAGATTTGCTATAAATATACAAGATAAAAATCTAAACCAAGTATTGAGTCTAGCTTATGAATTTGAAAGAGAAGATTTAATGAAAGAAGGAAATCATCCATTTTCAATACATTATCTAGTAGCATATTCTTTAACAAATAGTCATAATAGTTCAATATATGGACAAAATGAATTTATAGAAATAGATAAAATTTTTAAAGAATTAAGACAAATAATAAAACCATAAATACTAACAGATTTTGAAATACCAGAAGAATGGAAATTAGATATTAAAGAAAAACCCTTAATAACAGGAAGAAAAAGTAATAGCATACCAAGATTTACTTTTGTAGATCACGAAGAAGAAACCTCAAATCAACAAGAAGTTAAAAAACTAGAAAATGAAATTAAAATAATGAAAGCATTAGTTCATGATTGCATATTAGGGAAAAATCATGTTTAAGGATAAAATAAAAAATATGAATTTAGAAATAAATGGAAGCCTAGTAGGTGTGTCAAAAAATCAAGCAATACTATTTGAAACTATACAATTATTAATAGAGGAAATGGATCTAGTCCAGGAATCAAACACAAAATATTTACAAGAAATAATAGATATACAAAGAGAACTATTAAAAGGAATAAAGGAGTATGGTTATAATAAACTACAACAAAATATGCATAAAGAATTTTCAAAATTAAGGAAAGATGTATACAATCTAAAGATAGATCATAAATATGACCCCTTAGAAGGATTAAAAGAAGAACCACCGAGGAAATCATATTCTCTGATTCCCAAAAATGAGAAAAGAAAAAATGAGGAACAACCTAAGAGTAAAGAGATAATTTCAAATTGATGGAATATAGGAAAAAATTAGAAAAAGAATTTAGCGAACCCCGAGAACAGAAATATAGAAACATTGGTCAAATTATTAACATTAACCAATGAAGAAATAGAGAACATTATATTGGAAAACTTTGTACTAACAAAGAAAGAAGATGATATGACAATAATCGGTGAAATTGATTCAATCAAAAAACATGACCCCCGGGTCGTATAGCGAAACCAATTTCATTACCTCTTACGAAGAAGAAACATCCACCCACATGTAGGGAGGAAAGAAAGTAGACAAAGATCGAACAACCCGATACTACATATAGAAGAGACAACCACCTAAAATGGAGGAAGCGGTTGCATTGGGGGAACTAGAGGTAATATTACACCGTAGTTCAAACTCCAAGATAACTATAAATGCGAACATCTAAATTTAGATTGTATAAGAGATAGGAAAAAAGCTTTAGATGAATGAATTACATTGGGATGAGCGTCCTTATACAAACTTCTCCAACTACCCAAACAAATCCTTCAATTTGTAGAGTTCTTATAGCACATAAAATGACATGAAATGTAAAAGTTTGGTTTTCAAACTTAACAGATCAACAACATTTATTAATGCAAGGAAATGCAAGGAAATGCTTCCACAGGAAGAGAATACTTAGATACGGTAATAAATGAAATATACAAAGAATTTATTGGGGAAGATAAAGGAAGGACTATTACTGAATCCAGTGAAAATGAAATCAATGAAGCTAAATGGAATCTAACAAAGATGGAAATTTGTAACATGTGTTATATAGATTCTTTTATTTGTGAATATGAAATGTATTACCATAAATTACCACCCTCTATACAAACAACCTATAAAGAAATGTTTTTTCAAAAATTACCAGGAACATTATATAAAACTTTAACAGAAAATTGGGAACAAAGAAATAGAGAAACTATACCAGATACTCTAGGAGAAAGAATAAGAAGTCTTAGAGATTGAATCATTATAAAATGCCAAGAAAGAAAAGAATACAAACAAATAAGAGGAAATGATAAAATTTGTTGTGATACAAATAGATTTTAGAATGCTTAGGGAAAATATGGATGCAATATAAAAACCTTATAAACAAAAATATAAAAAATACAAAAGATTTAAAATATATAAATTTAGAAAACAAGATTTTCAAAAAATATAAAAAGAGATTTAATAGGAAAACCTATAAGAAAAGATATTTTAGAAAGAAGAAGTATAAACTTTCTAAAAACAGGAATTATTGCCCTTCAAGAAAAAAATGTAGATGTTGGATCTGTAATGAAAAAGGACATTATGCCAACGAATGTCCAAGAAGACTTCAACATAGGAAAGAATTTAAAAATAAATTTCCACATAAAGAAAAATCTTAAAGGAAGCTTTCGAATGGAATTAGAACCAATTGAAGAATCTAACATAAATGATACTTATAGTATTTATCTATTAGAAGAAAGCTCAAGAAGAAATAATCGACTTAGAATATGAATATTCGGATCATGAATATTCTTGAAAATGAATGATTTGTATAGTATTACAAATCCAAATAGTACTTACATTAAAGTAGGACTAAAATTTAAAGGTTATAACACTTATCATTTACATGTATATAGATACAGTGAGCTAGTATATGTGTAACTAGTAGATATGTATTTCCGTAAGACAATGAAACAAGCACCTAAAGATTTAATTGTAAGAATTGCTAATAATACTACAATAAAACTCAATCAAGTATTAAAAGATACCGATATAATAATAGGAGGAGAAAAACTTTCATATTCCTACTATATATCAAGGAAAGCAGTGTAGACTTGTTAATAGGAAATAATTTCTTAAATTTATATCAACCTTTCACACAACATTCTAACAAAATAAGCCTTACAACCTTAGAAGGAGATACTGATATATGTCTCTAAAATAAGAAAAGCTCTAACTGCTCTCAAACCCAACTTTTATGCAACAACATAAAAAGCGTAAAACGTGGTGAGATAAAAGACCAAAGAAAAACAAAAACCTTGTTTAGAAAATATTTCATTAGATATGTAAGAAAAAGCAAAACTCTTTTCTCAATGAAATACAGTAGGAAGATAAAGCTTAATGTGCATTAGAAGATTATTAAAAACAAGAAGTTCTGAGAAAATCCTTAGGATCCAAAAAATAAATAAATCTAAAAATATAGTCAATATAAAATTAAGAGATCCTAACAAAATAATAAGAGTAAAACCAATGATTTATACTCTAGAAGACAGGATTGAATTTGGAAAACAAATTGAAGAACTTTTGGAATTAAAAGTTAGAATACCAAGTAATTCAATTAATCTAGTCCAAAGACATTTTTGGTTGAAAAAGAAGCTGAGAAAAGAAGAGGCAAAAAGAGAATGGTAATAAACTTCAAAGCACTTAATAAAGAAACCATTGATGATGGATACTTCATCCCAAAAAAGGAAGAATTACTATCATTAATAAAAGAAAAGAAATACTTTTCAAGTTTTGATTGCAAAAGTGGATTTTGGCAAATAAGACTAGATGAAGAATCTCAAAAATTAACAGTATTCAGTTGCCCCCAAGGACAATTCCAATGGACAATAATACCATTTGGATTAAAACAAGCTCTAGGTATTTTTCAAAGATATATGGATAATATTTTTAAGAAATTACAAGATATTTGTTGTGTTTACATAGATGATATTTTGGTTTTCAGTAATGAATTAAATAAACATTATTTGGATATTATCAATATATTACAAGAATGTAGAAAAGAAGGCATTATACTTCCTCGAAAGAAAGCGGATTGCTACAACAAAAAATCAAATACTTAGGATTGGAGATTGAAGATGGAAAACATAATCTACAACCCCATATACTAAATAATATTCAAGGTTTTCCTAGTGAATTAAAAGATAAAAACCAATTACAAAGATTTTTAGGATGTCGGCATATACGTTGCTCCTATATCAAGAAACTTGCGTAAAAGAAATGAGAAAACCATTACAAGCAAAAATTGAAAAAAGATTATGTCTCGAAATGGAATGAGAAGAAGATACTCTATATGGATAAAGTAAAAGCAAAAGTAAAAAATTTACTAACCCAGATACCATCCAGAGATGATAAAATGATAATTGAAGCAGATGCTTCACAAGAATATCGGGGAAGCAATCCTTAAAACAAGAGTAGATGACAAAGATGAATATCTTTCGCAGGATACATCGAAGTCTTTTCAAGGGCGAATTAAATTATCATAAGTAATGAAAAAGAATATTTAGGCATTAAAAAAGTCGATTAAGAAATTTACAATATATGTCATAAGTTCTAGATTCATTATTAGAACAGAGAATATGAAGAATTTTGGTTATTTTTTAAGAATCATTATTGCGGTGAGATTATAAACAAGGAAGACTAATTAGATGGCAATAGTTCAACCATTACAATTTTGACGTTGAATATCTTCCGGGACATAAAAATAAGCTTGGATGACGCTCTTTACCAGGAGAATTAGCACCTCTAACTATTTTTATGATTGCGAGAATGGAACGACTTGATATTAAGATCAAGATAAAAGAAAAGGAGATAAAAATCCTACGGGAACAACTCGAGTTGCTATATCTCGAGAAATCTCTTACGTAGAGGGAATAAAACAGAAGAACTTAAATGTTCAAAACAAATTCCGTAGCGTAACCTCAAACGAGGAATCTCTCATAAAAGGAAGAACCTAACAGCTTCACAAAAAACTTCTAAATCCAATTGGGCGCACGGCGTAAAAGAACGAGAAAAAAGTTTATGTCTATAATGACCCAAAACCAGGAATTTATAACAACTCGTGCGAAGCTATAGAATTTATTCTGGATTTAGTGAGTAACTCATAAAGCCTTCACCATGACGAATAGAAGTTTGAAGGAAGTTATGCCAACTACAAAACACGAAACTAATAACTCGGAGGAGATAGTAAGAAATTATTCGTAGTACAACAACAACCAACAACTCCCAAGCAGACACACGAAACGATAGAAACCCGGAAATTTCTACCTCTGAAACTCTCAAATAAGAAAAACCTTTATATCTAGAAATCAGAATCCAATAAGGAAATACCCCAATAACTATAGCTACAAGCACCCCTTTCAAGATTCTTAGCGCCTTAAGTTGTAATAATTATTATATTTTTGAATAAAATGGAGTTCTATTACACTTCTTTAAGAAGTCAACTTTTGGACACCATTCGTATGTACGGACGCAAAAAGCTTACCATTACCAGGAAGGTGTTGAGGTGTAGCGTTGAGGCATATGAGGTGTAACGAAAAGGCAAGACGAAAATAGACCGTGGTGGACCCATTAAATTCGGGTATGATGATTATAAATTTAAAATTTAATTAAGAATCTTGAATGTTGAAATATTCGCTTACTACAAGGTATAATAATTTTAAAACAAGAAAATAGAATTTATTTTTAGAAAGAAAATAATATGAATATCGAATCACTAGTACATAAATTAGAACTATTAGATTTAACAAATGAAAGAGTAATTTTTAATTTTAAAAAACAATTAATAGAATCAGGATTAGAATTAAGTAACCAACATAATGAACATAAAATACTATGCAATTGTAAAGAATACAGAAGAAAATTAGAATTATATAGTAAAATAATAAGTTTTTTAAATAAATTATTACCATCAATAAATACACAAAGACATTCATCTATGTCAATTTTAACTCCAAATTAAGATTATATCGATACTCGAAAAATGGTATCAGAGCCAAGAAATAGTAATTAAATAGTAATGGATGGAGAATTAACACCATTAAAACACAAGGACATTTGTGACATTTTATAAACCCAAGGGGCATAACTAAAGATATAGCAAACCTCAAGGGCAATTTAGAAAATGATCCTTGAAATTACTATTAAAATTGACCAAAATATATACTAACTTAAATAAGATGTGTCCCTAAAAATAAGAGTAAAAAAGATATCGGAGTATTTCAAATGTATCAATTCTCTTTAGTCCCTTTTACTCGTCGGATATTTATCACTATAAAGTGGTTGTTGAACTACGCTCCCCATAATTTAGTAAGAATAAATTATAAACCTAAGGAATAACATTAGCATACATCAGATCAATTTGTTCTAACCACAGTACTAGCTAGATGGATAGATAGGATCTATAAGACAACAAATAAAAGCCACGCTAATAATCAAATAAGGATTATTTTATAACAATACATTAAATAAATAGCCCCGTCTAACTTCCCACCAATATCAGTCAGACTGATCTCTTTTGAATCATAAATCAAGGGGGGACGAACAAAATGCTTACATATATCTATCCAATGCATATTCTTACACAGCTAAGCTAAAATTATTATCTTCAGTACATGGCAATGGCTTCCAAGAAAGGGTATTATTTTCGGTAACAGTGAACCTTTTGTAACACAATTTTCTCGTCCACTAAGAAAACCTGCTATATTCTTCAACCAATATGACAAATTTCATACCTACAAGCTCCTGTAGTCGATCACAGTAACTTCATCATCAGGTGCATCCAAGTCTTGATAACTGCATACATTGAATTCGTAAGTGGTCTTGTCTATATGCATTATGATTACAGGAAATTCATAGACACTAAGAAACACGGATCGATAAAATATGATGAGTTTAAGTGCATAGCATTATGATAGAGTTTCATTTCTAGCCTCCCTCCAATGCTAAACATATCAATTTTTTTATAAAACCATGAACGTGTATTTAACGTAACTTCATAAATTTGTTCAGCATATGCTCAATTTCTATAAAATTTTGAACATGCATATTGCATATTCTCAACATTTATTTTATAATATGAATAAATTTTAACCTTTATATCTATAAAAACATATTTATATAAAAAAAATTAAATTAAAAATATACATTAAACATATGTTCAAAATGTATGAAAATATTGAACATGCGTTCTTTTTTAGAAGGGATTAAAACGGAAACCAATCGAGTGGGTTGGTTATATACAATGCAGAACCTAAAAAGATGAATGTAATTAGTTGTGAAAATTTTCAAATATAGGTTATTAATCCTTGTTCAAATCACCAACAGCCCAGACACTCAAATTTCAATAGGGCATATGTATAAGCATGAGTTATCCAGAAAATCAAGCCTTTGGCCTTCACAGGTCTTACTTCCACCCCTTGAATTGAATTTCTCATTCTCCCCTCCTAAACGGTATACTTCGGAATCCATTTAGACGAAAAACAGTTATTCATACACCTAATTACCAAGGTCTAAGGCTAGCCAACCATTTTACAAGAAATTGGTTGACATTACCGTGTAATTAACTCATCTTGCCAATTATGAGGATAATGGAGTGGCCGGTAAAGAATGTCTTGAAAATAGTACCTTCTTATGCGTCGTGGATCCTGCCTCAAAGCTGGAGGCAAGGCTATAATAGGGGCTGGACCACTGATCTGGGGTCCAGACCGCCCACTTCTTCCACCTTCAAAAGGGGGAGGACCACCCTGCTCTCGAAACATTCTCATTGCAACTTCAGGCGGAGCTGGAACAAATGGCCCTAGTGGACTGCAATGCCAACAATACATATCAAATTCTCAAGAGCAAACTAAAGTTTTGTTTGCTTGCACTTCTCTTAAAAGTGGTTTCAGTAAAAGGAAAAAACACATTGGAAATGAAAAAAAAATTATTTTGCACAATTTATGTTTTATAGGTCTGAAAAGTAGAACAAACAGACCCTGACATACTAATTCATGCAGAGGAAAATGTGGTATCATGACACATACCCAGCGCCTGGAACAGGCATCAAGACAGGTGGGGGTATGTCGGAAGGGAAAGGAGGAGCAACACCACGCATTCCTTGTCCTCCAAAAGTATCATACATTGGCTCATCAGTATTTCCTCCATCAGGACCATCTTCACTTGGCTGAAGGTTCTCCAACGTATCATATCTTTCCCCACCATTAACGCGATTGACCACTCTCTGGTTACCCCGCTCATCTTTCAATCTAGCACCCAAACCTATTCTACGTCTCAGTGGCTTGTCTCTCTACCAAGTGAAATAAATTTATCAGTAATAATATTGTTATTAATATATTCGTTTAAATAATATAAAGAAATTACAAGAATAATTGTAGCAGAATACAAGGAAATAATGATATATGGCTCAATGGAGAGAGACCATGCAGATTGGATAACCAAGTCCTTGTTTACATGTGTTATTGTGCCAGGTAGCTCAAGCTTAAAAATGTTGGACACCAACATAAATATGAAAAACAAATAACAACTACAATCATGAAAGGTTAGGTACTATAGTGATATCCTAGTTAAGCAACTAGTACCTAATTTCATCCATGTTATTGAGAGTTCCAATTTAGTACCCTCTTCGTGAAATGGTTACAATTTTTGAATAGTAAACATGTTTAGTTTGGGGATTTTGTCTCGTGGCTTTCATGTGACATTCATTTCGAGGGCATTTTCATCCTTTAAAGACAACACTTTTCCGTCTTTTCTATAACTGAGTTAGGAAAATGTGGGAAAATATGGGAAAAGCTGAGTTTTTGGGTTGATTTCCCTTCTCTCTCTCTGTTTGTTTGACTAGCTGGTATGGAGGAAATAAGCTTCACTTCTTTTCTAATTACTAATGAATTAATATATATATTTTCATGTATTTGGGCTATATGCAGTTTAGAGGATGAAAATGTCCTTGAAATGGATGTCACGTGAAAGCCACAAGACAAATCCCCAAATTAAATGTGTTTACTGCTTAAAATTGTAAATATTGGATCCATTTTACGAACAGAGATACTAAATTAGAACTCTTCAATAACATGGGTGAAACTGACTACCACTATGGTAGTAACCCGCATAAAGCTATATCTCAAAACTTTATCACCCACATGCACAGACAATTCACTTCCCCTAATATTCTCACTCCACAGGCTTTCAAACCTGAACGGCTAAATTTCACCTATAATTTCTACACCATATGGCCAGTTACTCTTTCGTCCCACTGCTCCAAAAATGTGTATTTAGTATCCCAAACTACTTAAAAACTGCAGCAGAAGGACATCATTTAACGTGAGTATTTTTTCCATAAAAATGGGCCATGTGTCCACATAACTCTGATTTCACGCTAGAACTGTGTAACATCTATGTCCCAACATTAAGGAATGTGGTTAATCATTAATGCACACATATGCAAAGAGGTATTAATGTATTATATCAGTTTTAGCAATCTATGAATTGCAAAATGAACACTCCCCACTTTCTTTTCTCTCCAAAACCAATTCATTCCTAATTGTATCCCACCTATCCACTACAACAAAAGCCCAATATTGACTTGAGACTGCTGCTGCTTCAACCTGTTAGATTTGACTTATGACCAAATTGAAATTCTAGGCATCGTAGTACTATCAGTAGCTATGGAACCAAAGATGTAAATTCCCAAGGATAACTCCAAGGCTGTAGTAGATAATGAAGAATCAATGCTCAACAATATACATGAATTTTTTTTTCAATCACTTATTTAGTTGAAGCACCAGAAATATATCTAGGACCAGTTAGAAATACAAACGTGTCTATGTTACTCTTTGAAACTGGGGAAACTTGTTAGCTAAACCAAGCTGAAATCTTTACCACAAATATGCACTAACTTATGCACCCACACATCTTATTATACCGTGCCATGTGCTATACTTATTTTGAAAATTAAATCAGTGATTCATTTTTCTAGATAATACTGCCATGTGACAGCATAAAGGATGTGGGTGTAAAAGTGGATGAAATTTGAATATCAATACCATCACAGCAGGTCCATCAAAACTCAGAAATCAGTATCTTTCATAACTAGTTTCAACTGTTCATAACTTCAATCACAAGACACTGGAACGAGTCCCCAAAGGCTTGATGGCAATTTGTAGCAGCTACAGATTTATATCTTGTTTATCCAAGAAAGAAATGGGGAAAACGACTGCTTGTGATGTTCCCATCTCAAAGTCAAAGTCACATTCAAATATTTACAATTATTCTATAGGCACTATTATCTGAATTATATGTTTACAAAGGGACAATTAATTTAATAAAAAAAAGGAGACATTTCATTATTTTAGTGAATCATACCTGCCCAGATTGCTGCATAATAGGAATTCCCCCAGGTGCATCCGCATCACTGTTAATGGGATTAAAGAATTTGGCATCTTAAATGAACAGATCCTATTTTGGAAGAGAGAGAAGGGAAGGCGATGACTGACTGAGATACTTACTTCATGTAGTTCTGGAAATACAGTTCTTCTCGCACTTTTGCAGTCAGCTCCAACACAAGTTCTGGGTGTTTCAATTTAAGATGCTTGTGCACAAACTCAGTAGCATGAAATAGCTTTGTGCAACCCTTTGCTCCACAACCATACTTCCACCCATACTTTTCATCTCTGATTTTTCTGACATAGGGATCTATGGATTCGACAGCAGTAGCATCTATTTTCTCCTTAGCAGCCATTATTTCTAAGGGATCTTGACTGTGCAGCCTCTGTTGCCAATGCGAGTCAAGTTTATTTTCCCACTCACTACCATTTACATCAGTATTCTTCCCATCCACTCTCACATGACGGAGACCCTTAGCTTCACATGTCTCAATTGTCCCATAATAATCTATGCCATGGATGCGCCAAAGATATGTAAGAAGTGTGTCCAGTAACTCAACACCCTCAAGGCCCTTGACAGAGGTTAAACCTCGAATGATAATAACTGGCCCTGTGGTCCCAGAGTGAGATCTGTCTCTATGCATTTTGTCGTTATCAGATCCACATAAGATATTTTCCTCAATTCCTTTTTCAGAGTCGAGTTTGTAGATGAGAGCCTGTGCTTGTTGAATGTCAATTTGTATTCTTCTAGGTTCAGAGCTGACAGGATGAGCCTTAGGAGCAGCAGAAAGATCAGATTCTTTACTTGGTGCTCTACCATGCCGTCTTCTTTTTCCACCAACATCAACATCATCTTCAGAATTTGGATCAGTAATCTGTCCTGATTTTTTTGAAGATGATGCACTAACACCAGGACCTCTTCATCAATAGTATGAAACAGTTAATTATCTATGAGTGATAAACAAGCTCAAATGGACAAGAATGGGAAAATCTTTCTTACAAATCCAGAGTTCCACTTTGCAGATCAAGCAGGAGAATATTTGCAACCTTTTTTGCATGTTCATTCCTCCTAGAAAAATTTAATGCCATTGGTTACTTCAGAAGTGAAAAGGAACAAATTGAATATCGATAAACAGGAACACATTTAATGAAATAGACAATTGCCTAATATACTCCAGCTAAAAGACAGCTATTAAGAATCGTTTAATGTAGCCAGGCAAACCTTTCTATGACAGCAACTAAATTTGTAGGATGATATTTGTCTTTCAACCTACATACAAAAGCAAGTTCAGTCAAAATATAACCCAATGAATAGAGAGAAATAATAATTGGGTTCAGGACCTCCCGAGCCCCCTTATTGAAAAGGCACATATCCCTTTATTTTTAACTAGTACATTGTAAATCCTTTGTATCTTTGTTAGCATTTTCATAAGCAAAACATGAAGTCTGTCTGTTTTACTTAGTGTTGTGTCTTCCTCTATATAAGGTCAGTTACTGACAATTCAGTACTGCTTACTCCTAAGAGTTGGGTTGATATAGTATGCATGCTAGATTCCATTTGTGTTGTTTTGTTTCTGTGTTGTTTTGCGGCATTTGTGGACAGTAACTTGACAAATTTTTGAAACAAAAGTGACTTTTTTGGTGCTCACCAAGCTACTCACCAATCCGGTTGGCAAGTGTTGTAACAACCATTATCCTCGTTGGTGTAGGCTATTATCCTCGCCACCGTGTGAGACAACACAAAAAATTAGCCAACTTCGAGGAGCACCAAAAAGTCGTTTTCTGTTTCCAAAATTTACCAAATAATTTTCCACAGATACCCGCAAAACAACACAAAACGCAATCTAACATGCATACTAGTTTGTAAAGAGGCTCGCATTAGTTCAATTTCCATTGTCTATTTGAGAATGGTCAATTTTGTTTTGCATGTGGAGGTCACATGACTTGTTAAGGCAGAAGTAAATTGTATCATTTCTACCATTTCCAGCCAAGTGAATGGTATATAACTTTGTATTGCCATCTATGTTCTTTTTGCCTCTCTCTCCTATGGTCACTCTTTCTCTTGCCTCTTTCTTCCTCAGTCAAGAAGATAGCGCCGTCTTTTCCCCCCTCTTCTCAATTTTCCAATGCCAAAGAAAAAAACAAAAAACAGCTTTTGGCCCATTTGAATTCCAACCACTAATGCACCCATGAACCAAGAAGCAAATGTTTCTAAGAGAACTCATAATCTCTAAAAGTTAATATAAAAACATGGGTATGTGAACTTGTCTCCTTTTTAATAGCATTAGACGAGAAAATAAACTAATAAGATGAGATCAGCAGTCAGCTTATGCTTCCTTCACATTCTCTTTTATATCAGATCAAACTCTTTGGCTTTCCAAATCTGAGAGTCCAACTTAGCAGAGTGAAAATTGATTTTAACTTGAGCTATTACATATTTATGGCCAAAACAAAATCAGATGTAGTAATTATATTTACTTAAAAATCTAGTAGTCAGCATATAAATAGAACTTTCACATATCTCTGACTGTGCTTAGTTATTTTTCTCTCTTTTTACTCCTACAACTAAATCAGATATGAGAGGATGATGACATACTTCCAACAACATCAGCAAACACAACAAAAGACGCACTTATCCTTCAAGTTTAGGGCACATGCAATGCACATGCATTTTTATCAATCTTTTTTTATGACATCACCAAGATTGAACTTGTATAAACCATTTTATTAGAAAAGAGGCCTAACATATATCAGTGGATAACAAAGTAACTTAAGTGTACCTTCAAAACAAGAAGACCTGAGTGGGGTACAATAATAAACAAGTCTACAAGATAAGACTTACCATTCCTCATTTTTATGAGCATTGAAATAAGCTCTTTTCTGAGTTGAAATGTACTCAGATTTGTATTCTTGATATCTGCGAGGATAAAATATCAGACAAACAACCAGTCCTCTTTTCTCAAATATAAATACACTCCATTTTTAATAAAGACAACTCTGTTTATAAATGAATATTTAAAGCAATTGAATGCTAACCATTTCATACCTGCGCTCCGCTTCCGCTGGTAGTATTTCATCTTCAAGCTCCTGAATGAATTGTTTATATGACATTAAACCTTCCCTGGAAACATATCATTGTCACATTGCTGACTAAGATGAACCTATCCCCAGGAAGTAAACTACATACCCCCTTAGTATAAACAAAAATAATTACTAACAAAGTCTTTTCATTTGGGGTTGCTTTAACTGGGTTGGATAAGAGAAACACCATTCATTAAAGCCAAACATATGAAAACTGAAAAAAATGTTACCACATCCCAAGTTCCAGTAGTACACGTTTACTATCGCATACTCTGAAAAATCACTACCAAAATCTACTTTTCAAAAGCTTAATTGGACATGGTTATTGAGTAAATAAAGTGTGGTTCAGAAGCTACCATAAGCATCAAGGGCAATCATACTCAAAACAACAAAACATTCATAAAAAACTTTGAAAACACATCACATTTTAAAGGGTCTCCTGCAAATACCTTGCATGCCCATCTGGTTTGTGCAATATATATTATTAGCAAATCATATGCAGCACTATTCAGAAAAATGTTGTCATTGAACATGATATTTATAAGATTTAATGTTCAGGAACAGATAAATTAGTTCAGAGAGGAGACAAACATTTAAAATCAATTAAAATCAAATGAGAAATTATCAAAACTATAATTAGTAAAAAATAATAATGATAACCTTTGAGTAGGCCCTGTGTTGGAAACATCAGTGGGACCACCACGACCAGAATCCCATTCTGCAAGAGGAAAGGAAACACTCTGGCTAAACAAATAAAAGCAACAAAATTTTGTTCTTATATGACAATCGAAAATAATAATAATGTAACTAAATATTTTGGGGGGAGAGAAATTAGGTCTTGGCAACATTTATCGATATAGTTGGCTTACTAGAGGCACTGCTGATGTGCACAACAGTTCCAACAAATAATAAAAAGAGTTGCACACAGTAACTCTTGAGGTAAAATCAAAACGTTAAGATTTTTACTTCAGTGAAGAAAATGTCAGATGCTACACCACCTAAAACTATGCCACTTGCGAAATTAATAGGGCTCTGCATGCCCATCCATATGCTTATAAGTTTAAAACTTATTTCTTCTTTTTGAAAGTTGTTTATCTATTATTTTTACAATGCAACCAAGATCAAAGCGATTGAAGCTTCAATATACATGTAATAAAATTTCATTAATTCCAACCAAGGTTAAAGTATCTAGTTCAAAGAAGCAGGGCCACATAGTAGACAACATCAATCTATCCAAATTACGTAGGAATTCAGTTCTTTCTTCTACAAAAAGGTTCCACAAAGTGGAAACACTGAGAACATTTTTCTCTCTGTCAAACCTATCTGCTTTTAATTGTTCACCAAAAAAAAATATTTGCTTTTATTTCATGGCAAGTACAACATTAACTACTTCATAGTAAATGAAATACGATGCCTGAAATTTTGGGAAAATGAAAATAAGGTATTTAAGTCTTAACTCTTAAGTACAATTTTAGTTCCTAAGCTTTGTTTCAGATTAGAATTTGGTCCCTAAACTTTAATACGGTAAAATTTAGTCCAAACTATTAAGATTAAAAAACAGTCTTTAAATTATTCAGATTGGTAAAACTTAGTCATTCTGTTAAATTTTGTTAAATAAATTAACAAGTAGGTCATATAACAAACACATACCACCATTAACAGGGCCCAAAATCTGAGAATTTTTTAAAATACGTTTAACAAGTGGCATGTGTTTGACATGGGACTATTTTTTGTTAATTAATTTTATGGAGTTCACTGAAGGAATAAAATTTTATTAATCTCAAAAAAATTTGGAAGTAAATTTTACTAAATTAAAGTTCAGTGACCAGATTATAAACAAAAGCAAGTTTGGGTGCTTAATAGTATTTTACCCTTTCAGATACACTGCGTTACCATGAAAGCTTACTTAATTTATATTAACTATTAAGGGAGGACCTGCATATCTAAGCCAATCAAAAAAGAAAATTAGTACTCTTAAAGGGCTACATAGTTACCACTACCGGAAGGACCATAGCCACCCGATGCGCGTCCAACATACCGACCATGGGGCCTCTCATCACCATACCCTAGCCGGCCACCCATCTCACGTTCATACCCACCAACATAATCATGTCCAAATCTACAATTACAAAATTTATAACAACAATAGTCAAGCAACTTTAGTACAGCAGGAGACTTGTATCCTAAAATACAAGGCAAAATTTCAATAAATAAACATTACTGATAAATGCAATCACATAAAAACTGTCATTTCTACAGTTCTAATAATTAAGAGACAAAACTGTAAGAAATAAGAGTAAGCAAATTGCAAACTTTAGGTAGAAGATGCTTCCAAGCAAGTTGAACTCATTACTGATCCTTCTTTGCCTTCTATGAAACAAAACTCTTTCATTTAAAAAATTGGGTGCTCCAACTTATGTTAAATTCATAGGGAATTATGACAAACAACCTAGCTTTGTTTTTTCTTCCCGATGACATACAATGTGTTAAAAAAAAGGAAGAGAATTTATAATTTTTTTATTCACTGTAAAGGACTAGGGGATCATTTACTCAGCACATTAATATGTTTTGGTACTTTCAACCCCCATTCGACATAAATTTGAAGTTTTGATAATGCTAAATGGAGAAAAAATCCCATGCAATATGATCATTGTGCTTTGGGTGGAGTTGAACATAGAAAGGTTAACTATTTCGGGAAAAAATCAAAAAGAACCAGAATGAATATTAGCCATTACCTGTAAGGACATTACACATTGTTCAGAATTGGCATGAAAACAAATAAATTTCAAATGAGAAAAAAAAAGGAAGTAAAGATAATAGACAGTATAACCGACTTCACTTAAATCACAAATACATTTTGAGGCCATATGTTAATGTTAGTAAGGCAATATACATTGCAAAACTCAAAACCCCAATGCCTGAAATCTAATAGCTCCGATTAATATTATAATTTCCTTTCACCAAATTACCCAACCGCAAAGCCTAAACCTCGAAACTTTCTCAAAGCAAAACCTTTAGCTTCTCCATCCTCCATTTCCTCCACTCTATCCCAGTAAGCAAACAAATTGAAAACTAATTCAAATGAAACCACATTTACCTTCTATTACCAGGTCCATACCCTCCTCGGGGACTCCCTCTCCTACCATCATACCCTCCATCGTCCCTCCTAAACCGTTTATACGGTGGAGGTGGCGACCTTCTTGGCGGAGAATGCCTTCGATCCCTATAAATCGGTGGTGGTGGAGGGCTAATGCTGATCCGCCGCTTGTACTGCCTCTCTCTATCTCTATCCCTCTCTCTTAACGGCGGAAGAGGCGGCGGAGACCGGTTACGATCGTAGTAGTCGCCACGGCGACTCTGGGGAGGTCGTTCGATATCTCCATCGTCTCGTCGTTCTCTTTCATCTCTGTCGCGTCTTCTCGGAGGTGGTAATGGTGGTGGTGGTGGAGATGATGATTGTAGACGGTCTTCGGTTGAATTCTCTTTTCGATCCCGACGATCGTCTAATGACTCATTGACTGGCAAGTTCATAACCTCTGCCATGGTCGTTGATTTTCGAGCTGGTGGATGACGAAACCCTAGAGAGAAAAGTGCATGTACAGCAAGAATTGGAAAAGAAAAAATGAGACTAGTGACACAAAATGATTTTTTGTTTTTCCTTAAAAAAAGAGTATTTATTTTAGGGGAGGTGCTAAGCTACAATTGTAAAATTAGTTTTGTTTATTTTCTCAAATTTTATAATGTATTTTTCGGTTTTTAACTCTAAAATAATAATAATATTTTAATAATTTATATATTAAAATATAATTTTTATTATAATATAATTAAAAATATTAAAATATGAATAATTAATAAAGATAAAAATAAAAATTATATTTAACATAAAATAATAAAAGAAAAAATCATACAATACCAACCAAATAACCACGAGAAGAATCCTCGTACTATTTGCAAAGAAATACGTAGTAAAAAACTTCAATACAAGAATGTTAATAAACACGTAAGATAATATATGAAATGAAACAATAGAATACATAATATATATACGTCATAGCATAATAACAATTTTATTCATACATATTTAATACAAAGTGATATTATGAATTACAAAACACAAAGAAGCAATACATGAATATAAAAACATAATAATAGCTCATGAACATGACATATACTAAGTATGCAAAATAATCACAACATCTCACTAATATCATACATTTTACATATATCTCTCCCTTAAATGTATACATGTTAAGCAATAAAATGTTATACATTTTACACTCTCAAAACTCTCCAAAACAAAAGCATTTGTGTATAGTGTTAAATAAACAAAACAGAAGCAGGAAAGTATACTAAGCAAGTTAAGAAAAACTCACAAAAGAGAAACAAACTCACAAATAAGAAATATGATAGTAAGAGAGTAAAATAGTCAATCTCATAAAACACAACAATAAATAAGTGAGATGACAAAGATAGTCTTAAAGGAGATTATAAACTAAAAAGACAAGAATGTGTCTCGAGAGAGATCATTGTCATAAGCCATACAGTTTTGCCTTCAAAGAGATCATTGGCAACAAATTGAACACTATTGCCTTAAAAGAAATCATGGGTAACTCACATCATTGTTAGTAAAGAGTAAAAAAGAAACTGACTAACTAGTGAGCAATATCTTAGATAGAGAAACTAAGGATGCTATTGAAACATCTAAGCATGTAAGGAAGACTCATGTTCTAACACAGAAGAAAGAGACATGCTTAGATAGGGTGAACACCCCAAAACACCATGAATGTCAATTAAACACACTAGTCTAAATATAAAAATGCATATAAGTTAAGAGTCCTAAAGACAGGTAAATAATCTATATGAAAAACATATGCGCATAGCAAACCCAAATATTATAGAAAAAAGAAAAGAAACATTCATATACTCAAGCTTGTAACACAACTCAATTTTCTCCAAAAAGACATTCAAAGAACAAGAGAATGAAGAATAGGCAAAATATGAACTTTCAACAATAAGAAACAAAGAGAGAACCAACACTCAACACACTAGGTACAAGAAAGAACAACCTAGTAAAAAAAAGGAGATGCAATCTATATGACATGGCATATGAATGATAAAATAGTAAGAATAAAAATCATAATACTTTGACACTATATGATGAAATCATATGACGTGATACTCATGTAAAATGTCACAGAAGAAGCAAGCAATGAGCAAGGCAAAGACCCATAAAAATGGCATGTCAAACCAACTAACAGAGGAGAATACTGGTAAAGGCTCAAATAACCAAGCAAAGCAACAAATAAGAGAATTAACATATTATGCAACAAAGAAGTGGAGAGAAAGACATATGTGTGAACAAGGAAGTGGGAATCATGCAAACAATAAAGGTTCACAGAGATCAACAATTTCACAAAACAATAATAGCCCACTACACTAGAAATAAAAGGCACAAGCATACAAGATGTGTGTATATGAAGATAGAGCTCTAGGATCTAACACTCAGGTGGTTAAGCCTAAACAGGGGTGACCCAATTTGATACCAAATGAGATTTTCATACGTAGGAATAATTGCATAAAGATCGATTATCCTTCCTATCCAAATAGGCATCCACAACCTATATGAAGGGTACAAACGCCAATCCATGTAATCTTTATACGAGCTCTATTCCAACTCTATCAAATAGGCCTCACAACATGAATTAAGAGAATATCATAACAAAAGTACAACATAACATATTTAATTCAACACACAATTAAAACAACCAGCATGTAAGAAACAACAATCTATAGTAAACACACTAGTGATGGTATGTTTCACAGGCATAAATTATGCATACAATGACCAAAAGATGTATCAAAAACTAAAAAATCATCCATGAAAATTTCCATTATATCTTCCATCATATCAGAAAATATAGCCATCATGCAATGTTGGAATGCTACTGAGGCATTGCACAATCCAAAAGGCATCCTTCTAAAAGCAAATGTTTCGTAGGGGCATATGAATGTAGTTTTCTCCTGATCTTTAGGGGCTATGACAATCTAATTGTGCCTCAAATAACCATCTAAGAAGCAATAATAGGGATATTCAACCAATTGATCTAACATTTGATCAATGAATGGAAGTGAAAAATGATCCTTACTTGTCGCTTTGTTCAACTTACGGTAATCTATACATACACGCCAACACACGACTGTTCTTGTATGAATAAATTCATTGTTGTCATATTCACCATCGTCACTCCACCTTATTTTGGTACAACATACAATGGACTTACCTATGAGCTGTAGAGATTACATAATCTGTCTTTACTGCCATTGGCTCCAGCCTCTCCACTTCTGTACTACATGATGTAACTTGTTTCAATGCTTCCAAGGAAAATACATAGTCGAGAAATTCTTCACTAACAAAAGGTAAATCAAGTTCACAAATAGCAGAGTTATTAAAATCATAAAGCATGAAATGAAGTGGTGATACATCGTTTTAAGTGATCGGTAGACATATCTTCTTGAAAGGATTTTAGTACACATTTCTCAATGGCATCTACCCGAAAGCAAGTGCTTAGATCTTCTAGTAATCTTCCTTGTTCACTCTCAATGTTAACTCACCTTTTTGAACACCCATTAAAGCCCTTCCCATAGCCAAGAATGGTCGGCCAAGAATTAGTGGAACATCTTGATCTTCATCCATATCTAACACCATACAATCAATAGGAAAAATAAATCTATCCACATTTACCAATACATATTCTATGATTCCCCGTGGATACTTGATGAATCCGTATGCTAGTTGTAAAGAAATTGTTATCTGTTTCATCTCTCCAAATCTCAATTTCTTATAAATAGACAGTGGCATAAGATTAATGCTAGCACCAAGATCACATAAGACTTTATCAAAAAATGAATTTCCAATAGTGTAAGGCAAAGTGAAACTCCCTAGATCTTTTAATTTTTGAGGTAATTTCTTTTGAAGAATGACACTATATTCTTCAAAAAGCTTCATTAGTTCGAGCTACTCCAATCTTCTCTTCTTGGAAATGGTATCCTTTAGGAATTTGGCATCTACCAAAGGAATATTTATATGAATTTCCTTAAAAATTTCCAAAAAATTAGAAAAAATTTGATCTAATTTTTGTTTTTGAAATCGTTAAGGATAAGGAAGTGAAGTAGAGAGAATAGGAGGATTGTCAGGAAATTAAATTGATGAAGGCATGTCAGTCTCTCTCAATGTATAATCAACAATCTCCTCTTCTTCTACTGTATTATTGTTTTAGCCATTGTATCGAGTTGTAGGGGTGCATTCAGTTTCTTTTGATGGTGACCTCTCAAGTTATCTTCCACTCCTAAGTGTAATGGCATTACATTGTTCCTTTAGATTCACTTTTGTATTACTAGGAAAAGTTCATCTTTGTTGGGCATTGATCGTCATGGTTAGTTGCCCAATTTGCACTTCATGATTTTTCATAGTGGCTCCCATATTGTTAAAATGAGT
Source organism: Hippophae rhamnoides (assembly GCA_033030585.1). Taxonomy (NCBI): domain Eukaryota; kingdom Viridiplantae; phylum Streptophyta; class Magnoliopsida; order Rosales; family Elaeagnaceae; genus Hippophae; species Hippophae rhamnoides. The sequence goes on from CM065431.1 coordinate 14,167,815, forward strand.
CTCAATGTTATCCATTCGTGAATAATTTTTTTCAAACCTTGCTTTGGTCTCCTCAACAAAGGAAACCATGACATCCTTAAGTGGCATATCTTTTTCCCTTGGTTGATTATCAAACCATGGAGAAGGTTGCAACACATTGTTTGTGTTTTCATAAGAAAAATTCTCGTGTTTTCATAAGAAAAATTCTCATGTTTTCAAAGCCTTGGATGGTAGTAATTTGGCATAGGATCACCATGATAATTATAGTTCCGATTGTTGATGTATTGAACCTACTCTTGACTTGATTCATTTATCGGAACTGTCATACTTGAAGTTGTAACATATTCTGCACTTTATTCTTTGGGTTGTCAAGGCAAAAATCTGATGAGATAGAGAAACTACTTAAGCTAAAAGGACAGCAAATGACTCCAATTCATGAATCCCGACAACTTTCTTAGCCATAGATATTTTAGTTGGCCATTGATAATTGTTTGAGGCCATTTCTTCCAAAAGAGAAGTAGCACCTTCAAGTGTCTTTGGCATCAAAGTTCCATCAGAAGTAGTGTCAACTATGATTGTAGTTTTCCCATTTAACTCATTATAGAACATCTAAACTTGCAACCAATTTGGCAATCCATGCTGAGGGCAACGCTGAATCATATCTTTACACCTTTCACATGCTTCATAGAGTGTCTCAAGATCATTTTGTCTGAATTGACCAATCATACTCCTGATTTGGGTTGTTTTTACATGTGGAAAGAATTTAGCAAGAAACTTTTCTGACATGTCCTGCCAACTAGTGATGCTTCCCCATTGTAGAGATTATAGCCAACCTCTAGCCTTGTCCCTTAATGAAAAAGGAAACAATCCTAGTCTAATGGTGTCTTCAGTAACACTATTCATCTTACAGTGTCTCAAATCTCTAAGAACATTGGGATCATTAAGTGGTGATCCGCTAAATTAGGCTTGTTGCACCATGCTGATCAACACAGGTTTGAGCTCAAAATTATTGGCATTAATGATCTGACGTCTTACATCTGAGTAATTGCCATTCATAATTGGCCTTACATAATCCATCAAGGTGTGTGATTGTGCATTTTGTTCTCCTACTATCATAATTAGTACTTTCTTCTTTCTTTATGATCTAAAGGTTTTTTCAATCTCCGAATCAAAAGGAATAATGTTTCGGGTCATAACACAAGGCATCCAACGTCAAAAACACACCTAGAAAAAAATGAAAATAAATATAAAAAATGAAAATAAAATAAAATATAATTCTAAATTAAAACCAAAATTACTTTTTATCGATATTGACAAAAATAAGAAAAAAAACAATCTAGGTAACGGAGCCAAAACCTTGATCAGTGCAAAATTTCAAGTGTACAATATTATAGTTTTAAAATAAAGTGATAAGAAGAGTATCGTCCTCAAGGATTAGTAACTTATTTTTGACAAATATCAAAATTATACTAATCACTCTCGGTGCTCTCGGTGCTCTTGTTTCTTTTTTTATATCTCCATAAACTTGAGACTTTGTTTTTGCTTTTTATATTTCATTCAACTTCATATATATATATCAATTTTATGCATTGTTTGTTTCTTTTTTCTTTCTTATATATATTGAGGAATATTCATTTAAATTTAATTTAAATATATCATAATCTAAATTTGATTTAAATAAATCTTCTTTTAAATTTGATAGTCTTTAGATAATATGTTTCTAAAATTTTGGATCTTCGTTTCTTCAAATCTGCAATAAAATTTAAATAATAATAATAATTAAGTTTACAATTAATAAAAATTAAACTAAAATTAAAGTTGAGAGTGATAAATTATGTCAAATTATGCAAGTCATCAGAAAAGTATGCTATAAAGAAAATAAATAAAGCATGCAATAATATATAATAAAAAGCTTTCTTATTAGAGTCAAAATCTAGTATGTTAGTTTATACGTGGTAGGAACTCTGATCATACTAACACAATAGTTGATCGTTCATAAGAATGGATATAATGAGGTAAATTCACATAGAATCCCTACCTATCTTAGAAACTGGTAAAGGTTAAAAAAGTACTCATATTTCTTGTTTTTATTGTTCTTAATTGAAATGAATACGCTTGATTATAACATGTTTATTTGATTATTTATGTAAATCTATTTTTTCAGATTCACATGTATATTTTGTTGTATTTTAGGTATTTTTAAGTTCAAAATAGATAAACATGTCAACACATGAAGATACAACACTTGGAGCACTCAGATTGCATCATAAGAGCTAAAAAAACTAAGGCATATAAGCCTTATATCAAGAACCAACCAATGTGGAAAGGGCATAAAAAATTCAACAAAATTGATGTGTACCATGATAAAGAATATAGTGTGTCGTGGCGAACACCTCTTGGGAAAACATATTAGGCAAGTTGAACTTTTCGTGCCATTATGTGATAAAAAGTGTGTTGTGACCTGGTCATCTTGAATTGTCTTGTGCTAGTGATATTCATCCTTGTGTCGTGATAGGGAAACAATGTGTGTTACAGCATGCAAAGTGGAATTCTGATTCTGAAGCTTTATTCTTCAGCTTTTCTTATAAATAATCCTTTATGCATTCATTAGGTCATCATCTTTCAATATTATACATTTTATTTGTTCAATAGTTTTTTAAAGTTTTTATATTTTTAGACACAATATATATTAGACATAGAACAGATAAGAGACAACATCTCAGAGTTTTTCCAGATTCAAGAAAAGAAGAGAATATTTATAAAGATTCAAAAGTGTCATTGAAGATCAATATCATAATTTTGAAGCATGAAACATCATACATCCATTATTATTATTTAGATCTAATTAGGATATTTTTTTCATATTTTTATTTTATTTTCTTGATTGAGTGCTAATTTTAATTCATTGATTGTGGATTTTAATTTAAGCATATATGGCTAAACTTAACAAAAACAAATTTAGCTTTGTTACCATGTTTGTATAGATTATTTTGGTCAAATTTTTTATAATAAATTAAATAATGACTATTTCTTGATTGAAAATTTGTTAAAGATTTATTTATGAATAATTTATTGATCATTTATTCTTCATAATATATTAAAAATTTAAGAATTAGATTTCAGACCATCATCTAGATCTAATTTGGACAACTTGAACAAGAGTTTAAATTGATAACTTGGTCGATAGCATTGATATAAACAGTTTACTATTTCCTTAGGCATAGTTTAATTAATTAGTTAAACATCATGATCATAGACTATTAACTTATTTAATTATCAAATAAAATGATCCCGGTCAAAGGACTTTTGTATTTAAAAGGAAAAATTAATAATTAGAGTTTATATTTTAATTAATCTAAATATTTCTAAGCAAGTATGGTTAACTAGCTAAACTTTCCATAAGTTTTCCATTGATTTATACTATAATCTATCTTGATTTTATTTTAAGTCTATTTAGTTATTTAATTATTTGTTATTAGTTTAGGATTTTCAAAAACTAAATCATTGTGATAGAATGTTTATGTTTTATTACCACTCATAGTTTGTTTAAGTTCTTAAGAAAAATGAATTTTTTTTCTAAAACTACTACAATTCCTTTTGAGATAGATATTGTGAGTATACTTGTTGCTTATTATAGGTGACTCATATACTTGCGAGTTTTTTATAAATACAAAATTTGTGCATCAGAAACTCACAAATATAACTTAGATAATCCCAAGAACATAGTATTTCTCACAATCCACTAATATAACTTAAGAATGCCATTTAACTGTCACAAGTAAACACCGACTCAAATACTCATCACTTAAGAGTATGATTTTGCGTACATAGTTATGAATCACTAATAATGAATAAGCACTCAAGGTAATAGTGATTTGAAATCAAAAAAATGATATGTCAATTTGCAGAGCTTTACAACAATTTTTCTCATTAAAGAACACAAAGAAAGGGAGATATTTATAGAAAATATGCTCACATACATAGTGTCCCTAACTATATACGTGAGTGCATTATTGACTGTCAGTAAGTAACCTTACACAGAGGGAGAAATACACTATATAAAATAAATAGGTTTCATATTTTGAATAAGGAAATGCCACCAAAGACTCAAAGGACTACAGGACTTACATAATGTAATGGAAATGGTAATGGTAATAGGAATAGAATTTAATTGAAACACAATATTACTATTACTATGTTTGGTTAAGTTTTCAAAATAATAAATATTAAAATAAAATTTATAAAATTATAAATGAATCAAAATTATAAAATAAGAGTCTTTTATTTTTAAATGAAATAAAATAAGAAAAAACAATAAATGATTATACAAATATATGAGCAAGATAGGGCATTTCAGTGTATGTCTATGAGGTGTTAAAAGGAATAAGCATTTCTACTGTTGTTAGAATATTTTACATTCAATTTCATATTAACAACCAAACCAAACCAAACACAAGAATATCTTGAATCATTCATATTATAATTTTTATTATTGTCAACCAAATATGACCTTAATGAACAAAGTATTTTCTAAACACTTGATCATATCATGATGAGGCCTAAAGAAGGCAACACTGCTTAACATCGAAAAGATACTGATACATATAAGGCATATGTTGACAAAGATCATAATGCATGCTATATTATATCGAGTAGCATGTAAATTGATCTTCTTGATGAATTTGAGCATTGTGAAACTACTCATAAGATATGAGAGGTAATCAAACAAAAGTTTGGTGTCACCTTACTGGCTCGATTATAGAACTTGATAATGAAATTTCATTCTTATAAGAAGAATTCTTATCATATGATTAGGAACACTTAAGAAATGTCAGGCATGACTCGTGATCTTGTTGCTGCTAGCCATCACCTTAACATGTTTTTGTTGCTTTGAATGCTTTGTACCTAGTCAAGTGTTAGTTTCTCATTCTTCATTTCTTGGTTATACACTCAAGAGCAACTGATCATATACGAAGACAAGATATGGATATGTAGATAACAAAATAACTTATATGGGGAATGAATCTATTGTATAAATTCTTGGCATTGACATGTATAAACTGGACATGAGTGGTGGATGCATTATATATCTCCATGATGTCTTGTATGCTTTTAGAGTTTGGTAAAATCTACTTTCTATTACTAGCATATTAAGTTCGTGATTTTTCTTTAAAGAGTTAATATTTATTTTAAAAGTTATGGTTGTGGTTATATTCCTAATGGTTTGATTGTATTGAACATTAACTATTCTAGTTATAACAATATTAATGGTTTGATTTTTCTTTAAAGAGTTAATATTTATTTTAAAAGTTATGGTTGTGGTTATATTCCTAATGGTTTGATTGTATTGAACATTAACTATTCTAGTTATAACAATATTAATTAACTATTCTAGTTATATTCCTAATGGTTTGATTGTATTCTAGTTATTTCACATTGTGATTTTCATTCTTTGACATAGTGTGCTAGATTAGATCTTATTGGATAAGAAAAGATGATTATATAAGTTAAGGAAGACCTCTTAAGCCAACTTGCTAAGGACATTATGTCCACATATGAACCTTGTCTTATGGAAAAGGCATCGAGGAAACCCTTTGGAAAAATTAAAGTGGCATAAGAACTATTACAACTTATTCATTCCGATATATATGGCCCTATAAATATGAAGGCAAGGTATTGTGCTTCCTATTTCATCATATTTATAGATGATTTTACACGTTTCTTTCACATCTACTTGATCTCTTATAAGTCTAAGGCATTAGATTGTTTTAGACGCTATCTTACAAAAGTTGAAAATTAATTAGAAAAAAGGCATTAAAATTTAAGAACTAATTGAGGTCATGAGTATCTATCTGAGCTATTCAAAAAGCATTATGAAAAAGTTTGATTATGGACTTTGGTCCAAACAGGTCGTCAATAGGTGTACCCAATCCAACTCATTTATTTAAATAATCAAATAAATTCATACAAAGATTAAAATTAAGAATTAATTTATAATCAAGAATAATAGATGAATAGAATACTATAGAGCTTATTAAATATTATAATCCATATCTAGGGCATTGAAATCACCCAAAATCAATTATAAAATTAAATACTCATAAAAATAAGAAACTAAGAATATTCTTCATGAAAACAATAAAAGAAATGAGAAAAAATCCTAGGATTATAGTCTTTAATTTTGATATTCAATTACTTTGATTATCTCTTAAATATTCTTCAGAATTCTTGTCTCCACCTTAATTCAATTAATTTTGTATTTTTTTGATTTTTTTTCTCTTAATTTTTATGCATTTATGATACAAATTCTATTTTATAAGGTGTTATTTTGTATTTATATTGAAAATATTAATCTATTTTAGAGTTAAAGTGAGATTGATACACAAAAAGGATACGCATAGATCGCATAATTTCCATTGTTCAATTAAAAAAAGGTATGGTCAAATGAGTTAAAGGAATTTGGATTTGCGTTGTTAAGTAAATTCACTTACTTCTCTGAATACATTTATCTGTCAAATAAAAATCATAAAAAATTTATAAAAATCTTAAAAAATATAAAAAAATCAATATTTTTCAAACTAATTACAAAATAAATAATTTTAGTATATATATATATATATAAAGGAATTTTTATCTAAATATGTGTATAAAATAACACTTATCAAACTCTCATACACTTACTTTTTTGTTAGTCCTCGAGCAAAGTCAACACCCATAATTAAGAAAATGAGTTTTTTTGATATTTTATCTCAAAGAATTAATAATATTATGATTTTAAATTCTAATAAATGTTAGATATTGTCTCTAGTCATCCATTTACTGCAGCTATTGTACGATAATCATACTCAAAGTGTATGTATAATGTAATATCAATTAACAATAATCAAATAATCTAACATAAATAAGTTGAAATATCATTCATTTTTTTATAAAATTGTATCTTCACTAACCAAAATTATTCCTTAAAATCAAAGTCTTTCATTTGGTTATAATATAACTATATTTGTTAGTTCAATCAAATAAAAAGGAAAAAGGAGAAGAAAAAAGAGAGTTCATAAGTTAATGGAATAAGAGAAAGGGAACTATAAATAATATAATCATAAGACCAATTATGTCAATAATATTCGGTCAAGTTTCTTTATTTTTGACCCGAACATTATCTTTGGCTTCTTTTCTTTATTTTGTTACTTTTTTTAACACAACCTTTTTTTAAAGCTTGTCCCCTTATTATATATATGGTTGTTTTTTTTTTGTATGTTGAGCAATTAAACAAATAATTTAGCCAAAGAAGTTAATCTTATTACCTTAATCGTTTTTCAAGAAATACATTTATTATTCACCTTACTAAATTCAAAGAAAAGATCTAACAACCTATTCTTATTCATTAAAAGTATAACAAAGTTTCAAGAGATTCATAATATTTTTCATAAGTTCATGCATATAGATTATTCTATCACCAATTTAGTTATTGTGCATGTAAGTTTTGAGAAAAATTATTATAAATTTACCTTCACTTAGGAACAAGATCAAGACTTTATCAATATTTATTACCTTTTTGACCTAACATTATTTATCTAATTTCATCACAAATGCTAGAAAATCAAAAGAGAACATATGATTGGTTCTAAGCCAATCTATTAATTCTAACTATCCTAAAGAATGCAATAAATAAATACTAAGAAAATAAAAAATATATGCTACCCAGAGCATACTAACCGTAAAACATGTATCCTAAAATATGCTAAAGTAATAAAGCATAAAATAAAAATAAAGATAGTGATGTGTTAACACTCCCATACACCTAATTCTTATATTATTCTTAATGTAAGCACATGCATATATGTAATGTAAAAACAAGTAAAAAGATAGTAGAAAATAAATCTGATAGGTTATCTCTCAGAAAATATTTAGTTTAATGTTCTTAGCCTGACTTTGCCTTATATACTTCTTTAACCATAAAAATATTTTGGCCTGTGTAGAGTCACCTCCTTTATATTGATTAGTGCAAAAGGTTCATATTACTATTTTAATCTGTGTCCATTAACTTTGACTTCTTTGTTGGTACTTGGGCTTTACATTTCAGCTATACCATGAGAGAAAACATTAGTAATAATAAATAGACCTACCCAACGAGAACGTAACTTACCTAAAAATAGCTTAAGACATGAGTGGAATAAGAGGACTTTATTGCTAGTGGTGAATTCTTTCCTTGATATCATACTGTCATGAGGTGCCTTTGTTTTTTCTTTGTTAACTTTTAAGCTTTCATAGGTATAATTTCTAATTTTCTCTAGCATATTCATTTGTAATTTTTGGTGTCTTTTAGCATCATCTAAGTCCATGTTACATTGTTTCACCACCCAAAATGCTAGGTGCTCTTACTAAAATGGTAGATGACAAGGTTTACAATACATCAATAGGAATGATGACATCCTAATTGGCATTTTATATGAACTCCTATTTGCTTACAATGTATCATCCAGTTTCAAGCTCCAATCATTTCTATTGTGTTTGATTTTCTTTTCAAGGATGAACTTGATTTCTCTATTGGACACTTCAGCTTGTCCACTTATCTGTGGGTGATAAGGGGTGGCAATTCTGTGATAGATATTGTACTTTTTAAGTAAGGCTAAAAAAGTCATATTGTAAAAATATAGTCCACCATCGCTGATGATAGCTCTTGGTATTCTAAAATAAGCAAAGATGTTATACATCACAAAATCCAAGACAACTTTAGAGTCATTAATTCTGGTGGATTTAGCTTCCACCCATTTAGACACGTAATCCATAGCATATATATATAACTGTAAGAAGATGGAAAGGATCCTAAGAAATCAATACCCCAAATATCATAGATTTCAATAATAAGAATTGAAGTTTATGGCATTTGATTCCTAAAGCCTAAGTTACATGATCGTTGACAACATTAACATGTTTTGCAAAAAGTGAAGGCATCCTTGAATAGTGTTGTTCAATAAAATTCATTCTATAAGACTTTGAGAGTAGTTTGTTTTACTCCAAAATGTCTCCTATATGCATAAGAGTGACAAAAAGTTTTAATATAATTAAACTCAATATTAGTATGCACCTTCTTATCAATTTATCTGGGCAATGTTTCCAAAAGTAGGGATTATCCCACATATATTTTTTAGAAACCTTCTTGAGTTTTAATTTTCTAGCTTGTGATAGGTCTAGTGAAATTTTTTTAGTAACCAAGTAATTCACTATATCCTTTATGGAGTAATTGAGTTGGGCATCATTTAAAGTTCATGATGCATAATATATGGCATTTGGTAGTGTGACAATCTAGTCATCCTAAAATAGCTCCAACTACATTATCACTTGCATCACATATCAATTCAATTGGTAGAGTATAGTCAAGTGGTTTAATGATAGGTATTGTGGTTAAAAGCTCTTTCAATTTATTAAATGCTTTGAGTCACTCTTCATTGGACACAAATACATCTTTTTGGAGAAATTGACACAGAGGCCTTGCAACTTTTAAGAAATCATGTATAAATCTTCAATAGAATCCTACGTGAGCTAGAAAAGAATGAACCTTCCTCACACAAGTGGAAGGTGATAAGGAATGAACAAGATTTCTCTTAGATTCATCAACTTCAATTTCCTTAAATGATACCACATGTCCTAGAACTATACCTTGATCTACCATAAAATGATATTTTTTTCCAATTAAGTACAAGGTTAGTTTCTACATATCTCTCTAAAATTAATGTAGGGTTAATGAGACAATTATCAAATGGATCTCCATATATAGTAAAATAATTCATAAACACATCTATAATGCTATTTGTAAAATTAGAACATATTCTTACCATATACCTCAAAAAAGCGGTAAGGGCATTGCAAAGGCCAAATAGCATGTGTCTATAAGCAAAGGTTCCAAAGGGGCAAGTGAATGTTGGCTTCTCTTGGTCTTCGACACAATAAAGATCTGATTATAACCTAAAAAACCATCAAAACACCAATTATGAGTATGGTTTGTTAAATGCTCAAGTAATTGATTAATAAAAGGTAAAGGAAAATAATATTTGTAAGTCATAGAATTGAGTTTTCAAAAATTAATGTAAATTCGTTACTCGATTTAAAGTTGGGTAGGAATTAAATCACCATCCTCATTCGTCACTACTGTAACTTTTGACTTCTTTGAAGCCACTTGGACTAGGCTAACCCACTTGCTATTTGAAATTGAAAAAATTATACCAATTTCCAATAGCTTGATAATTTCTTTCTTAACCACTTTAATCATTTGTGGATTCAATTGCCATTGTGGTTCTCTTGTTAGTTTGGCCTTATCATCAAGTAATATTTGGTGCATGCATATAGAGGTGTTTATTCCCTTAATGTCGATAATTGCCCACCTAATTGCTGATTTATATTCTCTCAAAACACCAATTAAGTTCTCCTTTTAAATTTTTGAAAGCTTGTATACTATAATCATAGGACGTATGTCTTTGTCTCTTAAGTATACATATTTATAATGTTCTGAGAGAGGTTTGAGCTCCAAAGTGGGTGCCTACACAATAGAAGGAAAAAGTTTCAAGAAAAATATAGGAAAGATTATACCTTGGGTCTACCTCTGGAGAAGAGTCAAGAGAGGCAATAATCTCCTTGAATTCCTCTACTATATTAATGTCTCCCTTTTCATCAGTTAAATATTTGGTACTTTTGATATCAATCACTTGCTACGTTAAAGAGTCAAGTACATTAATAGAAAAACAAGAATTATAATCATTAGTGTACCTCATCGCTTCAAAGATATTGAAACGAGTAACCTCTCCGTCAAACTTGATAGTTAGAGTTTTGACATGCACATCTATCTTTGTCTTGAAAGTTCTCAAATATGGCTTACCTTAAATCAAGGGTGTGGACTTAATAGTAGAGTCATCTCATATCAAGCACATAAAATTGACTAAGAAGATAAGCTCATTAACCTACACTAAAACATCTTTCAAGAGTCCCTTTGAATAAGCATTAGATAGATAGACAAGTTAGATAATTACACTGGTTTTTTTAAAGGGACAAAGTTTTAAAGTAACAAAAATTGAGTAATTCACAACATTAGTTGAAGCTCCTCGATATAGCATAGCCTTTTAAAATTTAGTATTACCTATAATGCATGATATGGTGAAACTACCAAGTTTCTTGCATTCTTGTGAAATTTTCTTTTGTAAGACTACCATCACATTCTCTCACATATTCACTACTTTATTGCCTTTGATCTTCCTCTTGTTAGTTCATAATTCCTTAGGAAATTTACCATAGTGTAGCACTTGTTTGATGGTATCTAATAGTAAAATGTTAACATGTATTTTCTGAAAAGTGTCCAAGACTTCTTGTTCGTGTACTTTCTTTTTGGATTTTTCAAACTTGCTAGGAAAAAGAATAGGGGGTTCATAAGTGGAAATTGAAACTTTATATTGTACCATAGGTGGTTTATTTGCTTCCTTATTATTAGTTTCCTTACTTTCCATTTTGTTAGAATTTCTTGTTTATTCTTCAATTAGCTCATCCTTACCCTTATTTTCTTTGGTTTGTTCTTGTGATCTTCTTCAAGATTTTTACTGCTTCTTAATGATATATCATTGGCATTTTCTCAAGGATGCCATTGGATAAGGAAGTTTACCATATCCTTGTGTTTCTAATCTTCCAATAATAATAGCTAACTGACTGAATCTATTTTCAAGGTTCTTGATAGCAAATTTTGTGTCTTCTTGAAACCTAATTGAGTCTTGTTGGAACTTAATAGTATCTTGTTGGAACTGAGAAGTGTTGGATGCTATCATATTTATCAAATCCTTTAAAGATTTACCTTGAGATGGAGGAGGATTTTGTGATCTCACTTGATAAGGTTATTGGCCTCTTAGAAAAGGAAAACATAGTAGGTTACCAAAGATAGTTGCTTGATTTACTCTAGAATAGCTAAAGTTAGAATAATCCCTCTAACCAAGATTGTATGTTAGAGTAGAGATCATATTTTTGCTTTTTTGTTCTTGGTATCCTCTCATAGCATTTGCTTGTTCAACATTAGAACCTTGAATATTAGGTCACATATTTGTCCCTGCATTTCCTATTGTAAAGAATTCATTCAAGATTCCTTTTTTTCTAGTTACAAAGATTGCAAATCTGTATGTGTTGCTTATAATAATAACAAAACTCAAAAATTTCATTTTTCTCTTTCCTTGCACAAAGCCACTAAACCACTTGAATTGGATCATTCAGATATTTCGATTTCATCTATCAATTCTACAAATTCCTATCACTATTACATTCATTTTATAGATGCCTATTCATGTTTTACATGGATCTATTTTCTAAAGGAAAAATTTGCTGCTTATCAAGCCTTTTTATAGTTTAAGGCACAATCTAAACTAAAAACAAACTATAAAATTAAAGTTTTTCAAAGTGATTGAGGTGGTAACTTTTAATCTCTCACATCTCTTTTCAATTAATATGGCATTATGCATCACACATCATATCCTTATACACATGAATAGAATGGAGTTATTGAAGTGAAACATACACACCTAGTAGATTTAGAGTAGCAATGTTAAATCGTGTTTATTTTCCTTTTATCTTTTGGGATGAAGCATTCTTTTTATGTTTTTTTTCTTCTAATTAATCGTCTACTTAGCTCAATTCTTTATGACTCTTCTCCTTTGAAGATCCTCTTTGGTGTCAAACTTGATTATAGTTTTCTTGAAGTGTTTAGATGTCTTTGCTTTCCCTACCTAAGATCATATGTGTCTCATAAATTGCACAACATATATCATTCATGTACTTTTCATTGATATAGTCCAAGACACAAAGGTTACAGGTGAATTTCAAGTGATGGCAAACTTTACTTGAGCTGTGATGTTATCTTTCATGAATCTATGTTTCCTTTTAACAAAAGGTCAGATAGTTCTAAACATGTGTCTCCTTCAACAGGTTTTAGCAGATTAAAACTATTTTTCTTTTTGTTGTTTCTATTTTCAATAAGCTAGGTACACAGCTTTCTTGATGAACCTTCCTCTTATATTCTTGTGTCATTTATTCCTTCATCACATGTTTTAAATTCTTCTGGTTTTCCATCACATGGTTTTGAATCTTTTATGTCTATACCTCATATTCCAACTTCAAGTTCAATCCTTATTATAGAACCAGTGTCTATCCCTCCCTCATCTTCCTTTCAAGCTCAATTTTTTATTCAGTCATATATAATTAGGACTCATCCAATGATCACATGATCCAAGACAATGGGTCCCATTACTCACCCAATGCTCACACAGTCCAAGACAAGTGTTTTATAACCTAAGGCATACATAAGTATTACTAATGATATGTTTGAGATAGAATCTTCCTAGGTTAAGCAAGCTTTACCTAGTGTTGAGTGGTTTAAATCCATGAAAACTAAATTTGATGCTCTTATTTGTAATAAAACTTGGATGATAGTACTTCCTCCTTTTGATAGAACTATTATTGGTAGTAAGTGCATTTTTTTGAGTTAAAAGGATTCCATCAGGTCTCCTCAATAAAAGAAAATCTCGAGTGGAAGGACTAGGGTATAAACAAGTTCTTGGTTTTGATTTTTTAAACACTTTTAACCCTGTGGCTGAGTAGGTCACCATTCAAATTATTCTTATTCTAGCCTTTTCTCATAGTTGTTTTGTTCTCTATATTTACCTATGTTGAAATATTTCAGATCTATTCTATAATTTTCTCTTTCGATAGTAAATCATAAGATTAAAATCATCTAATTAATGGTCAGTTAATTAGAAGCAATAAACTCATAATAAATGAGACAAATATGAAGAGAAATAATTCAAATTAACATAAAAAAATCAAGCATAGTTCAGAATCAGTCTATTTCCTAGAATAAAGAAATTTTAGTTCATACTAAAAATTTAATTTAACATAAATGAATTCACCATAATTTTTTTGAGAGGTATAGAAAGAAAAGTGAATCGCAAAAAGAATTTGTTTTCATCTCCTCCGTTTGTTCTTCTATCTTTCTGCATTTTTTCCTTTTTTTCAACCTAATGTCGCTCTTCTTTTTCTCTCTTGTTTCTGTTTTACCGAGTCATTTTTTGTTTTTATTCTCCTCCTTTTCTACCCTTTGGTGGCGTTTGGTTCGTGGAATGGAATCGGAATCGGAATCGGAATGGAAAGGAAACAATTTTGTTTGGTTTGACCACTGGAATCAAGCTCTAATCGGGATTATAAAGTGTTTGGTTTACCACCGAATGGAATGAAAAAAGCCGAATGACATTAATACCCCTACACGCTGTAAAGTTCAAATAATGTCATTTAATTACTATTTTTTCGTCAGACAAAATACATTATTGAAATCATTATTTTTCTAAATAAGTATTACTTAATTAAAAAGAAATATATTATTAAAATTATTATTTTTCTAAATAGGGTTTAGGGTTTTGAGGTTTGGGACGTGGTGATTTGTGGTTTAGGATTTAGGATTTTGGGGTTATATTTTGTAGGTTAAGGTTTAGGGTTAAAATTATTATTTTTCTAAAAAATAGTTTAGGGTTTTAAAATTTTGGATTTAGGGTTTAGGATTTTAGGGTTTTAAGGTTTAAGGTTTAGTGGTTTATGGTTTTAGGATTTGGAATTGTGGGGTTTAGGGTTTTCGGGTTTAGGATTTATGTTTTAAGGTTTAGGGTTTAGGGTTTGTGAGATTTGGAGATTTGGGGTTTAGGGTTTTAGGTTTAACGCTAGTGGTTTAGGGTTTGTGGTTTTAGGATTTGGAATTCGGGGTTTAGGGTTTTAGGATTTGGAATTGGGGTTTAGGTGTTTAGGGTTTTGGGGATTTATGTTTTTAGTGGTTTTGGGTTTTGGGATTTATGTTTTAAGTTTTAGGGTTTTGGGGTTTAGGGTTTAGGGTTTAGGGTTTAGACTGGGATTTGGGGTTTAGGGTTTAGGATTTGGGGTTCGGGGTTTAGGGATTTGGGGATTCTGGGGTTTGGGATTTAGGGTTTTAGGATTTGAAATTTGGGATTTAGGATTTAGGGATTTGGGATTTATGTGTTTAGGGTTTTGGGATTTATGTTTTAAAGTTTAGGGTTTTAGGGTTTAGGGTTTAGGGTTTTGGAATTTTGGGTTTGAGAATTTGGGATTTGAATTTAAGGTTATATTTTAGGTGAGGGTAAAATTGGAAAAAAATGTTTAGATGGGAATGGAATAATGATTACTGAAGGTGGGAGAAGGAATTGATTCTCTTTTAGTAATCAGATTCCATTCCGCCCTCCATTCCGTCCAACCAAACACACAAAATGGAAGGAATCGATTCTGATTCCATTCCATTCCCTCCAACCAAACGTGTGGTTTATATAAGATAAACCGCGTGCAAACCACGTTTTTTTAACTTAATCAGTGTCGCCTTTCTCTTTTTTTTTTATAATTTTTTTACTTTCCTTTTGTTTGATCAAATCTTCATTTAAATAAGATTTCAGTAATTCATTTTCTTTAAATATGTAATAAAATTTAAATAATAATAATTAAGTCTAAAATCAATAAAAATATAAATAAAATTAGAGTAAAGTTTAAATTTGAGAAATAATATCAAATTATGTAAGTCATCACGAGTGCAACCATCTCTCTAAAAAGTTTGATTTAGATTATTCACAACTATTTCTATGTGAATGGACTTATCTGAATTGTCATATGAGTCGTGAAAACTTAGAAGATATGTTTGAATTTCTTGCTCAAGAAATTGTGAAACATATGAATTTGATCTCATATTGTAGCATGAGTTCATTCACTATGACTATGACTATGACTATGACTGTGAAAGTGAATAAATATGAAAAACAAATTAAGTACAAATAAAACAAACAAACATAAAGATAACAAAATAAAAATAAAGATAAAGAAAATATTTTTAATTTTTAACAATATTTTTTCCAAAGTTTTTTTTATTTTTTTTATAAAATACTTAAAATAAATAAAGTAAATAAGAGTTAAATTAACGAAAACTTCTGATGATACGGTATCAAAAATTGATGCATTCAAATGAATAGTTAATTTAAATTTCACTTTAAATTACTTAAGATGTCATAAATTAGTACATAACAAGTAAAGATCTTTCCTATCGAAGATTTTGGAAACTAAATCATATTTATAAAAATGGAGGTATTGGTTTTATGAATTAAATATTAAATCTAACAACTAAAATTAATAGAGATAAAAACAAAATATAAAGATTATGATAAAAATTCGAATAAAAGAACAATTACAGGATCATTCTCTACTACTTACATGCATTGCAAATCAACAAAAGCATATCATAATCTTCTATTCTCTTGATTATATCACTTAGAAAAATTCATAAGCGCAAAAGTTTCTATCTTTTCTTACGTATTTGTTGAATTAAAGAAGTTCTTAATCTAAACTATTTCTAATAAATAATTTAGAATAAGCTCTCTAAATCTAATCTATCAAAAGCATTCAATTTTAAGAAGTAAATTGGATGAAGGTTAAACACACAAGCTCGGTTTAATTGTCTTGAGTATTAATTCTCATTGTAAATAATTTATCACTAATTATTTAAATTGATAAAGAGATTATGTACACAATCAAATAAATTGATTAGATGAACCAATTTGATTATTTAATTATGTACTTAAATAATCAAATAAAGTCATACAAAAATTAAAATTGAAAATTAATATATAATTAAGAAGAATGGATAATAGAATATTACAGATTTTATTAAATATCACAATTGATATCTAAAGTTTTAAAATCACTCAAAATCAATTATAAAATTAGCTATTCATAGAAAACAATAAATTAAGAATATTATTCACGAAAATAAAAAAAAAATGAGAATAAATCTTAGGATTATTATTTTTAATTCTGATTTTCAATTCCTTTGATTGTTTTTTGAATCTTCTTCTCCATTCTGCCTCCAATTTAATTATATAATATTTGTATTTTTTTTCTTAATTTTTTCTGTAATTCTAATACTAATTTTATTTTATTGCATATTGTTATGTATTTATACTTAAAAAATTAATATATTTTAAAATTGAAGTATAACTGATACACGAAAAAGAATACGTGCATATCCCACAATTTCCACTATTCAATTAAAAGAGGGTATGATACTAATTCAATCATGTGTTACATGGCCCTTTTAAGATAAATATATATATATATATATATACGACATGTGGCGATGATGTAACATGCGCAAGGAAGTTAAGGAATTTGGATTTGTTTTGTTAAATAAATCTATTTATTTTTCTAAATACATCGAATTATCAAATAAAAATAAAAAATTCATAAAATTTTCTAAAAAAATCTTAAAAAATCTAAAAAATCAATATTTTTTTTAATAAATAATAAAATAATAATTATAACTTATTATAATATATATATATTAAAAAGACATATTTTTTTAACGTATTATTTTTAAAAAGACATATTTTGTAAAAAAGATGATAGAAGACAAAGAAAAGAACAAAATAGAAAAAGATAATACAAAGAGTGTGTGCATTATTTAAATTATATCTAATAAATACCAAAATAAAAGGGCATTTGAATTGTAAATTACAAGTTCTAATCCATTTTAGGTAATAGAATCTATTATATTGACTGTGTTGGGATATCAAGCCCGTCAAACATTCAAAAAATTATCCATCTTTATTCATCGTAAAAGGTATTACACAAATATTAATATATATTTAAATTGTTATTAATTATTCTAATGGAGAACATAAAATCATTTAATCAGTACAAAACAGAGGTTCAATCTAGAAAAATAAGTATCCCTTAAAATAGTGACAAAGATCCAAACAACTCAATGATGATAAAGATGATAGCAAATTAAAAGCTATACATATTTTAGTGGTGAGCAAATGAGGAAGACATGGAAGTGTAGATGAATGTGATATAGAGGGAAATAGAGATGAACTAATGTGATTAAGAAAAGTTGAACAAAGTCACAAGCCCAAATTTAATAACACTACTCTTTATTCTTATTTTGCAAACTAATTCAAAATAAGAACTCTCCAAAAGAAGCCATGAACAAAGAAGCATTCCAGAGAACACTTAAAAGATGGAGAAAAAAAGTTGTTCATTACGAAAATAGAGTAATTGTTATTAAGGATGCAAAGAAGTACCTAAAAAGTTCGCTAATGAGAAGGAAAAATCATAGCATTCCACCAAGAAATGGAACCTTAACAAAGCCATTTGAGAGCTCACAAGAAATTTCTAGGATCGGAGATCTTTTTTTATTTTTATTGAATTTGAAAATAATGACAAAAAACATAGACACCTAAGAAGTGGAGAGAGGAAATCAAATCTTGGTGGAGAAGATGAAAGAGTCAAGGAGTGGAATGGCGGGCATGGGAACAAGTTAGAAGAAAAGCCATACCAGAGAAAATCAGTTGAACTCATATTCTCAATGGCTTTTTTGCGAGGGGTTTTGTATATAAGAGCCAATTTTTGGACAATAGTTTAAAAATGGTTACAAGTTGAATTTTTTTAAAAAATATGCAAAATTTTACCTTAAATTTGAAAGTAAAATTTTTAATCAATTTTATTATAAAAAAAGATATATTAGCTCTATTTGACAGAAAATAATTATTATAAACATAAAAAAAATATTAACATCTTATAAATTTATAATTAATTTTAAATACATAAATATTTTTTTATCATATTATATATTAAAAAATTTATTTTAAAAAATAAAAAATAATTTATTTTAAAATAAAATAAATATAAATTTATACATATATTGAAAATCATATGATAAATATTTTGATAATTCATAAATAATATAATATAGTATTATTATTAATTATAATTATATTTAATATATAATTATAATATTTAATTATAATTATGATATAAAAAATAATATTCATAAAAATAATTAAATTATTAAAAAAAAATTACGAAACCTCTATATCTAACTTTTTACAATATACAATACAAACATAACACATTATATAGTAAAATTTGTGTGAACATATTATCTAATATAATATTATTATAATTATTAGTCCAGTTTTTATAATTTATTTTATAATAATAATCATTATTAATTTTGTAATTATTTTATAATTTATTATTATTATTTTAAGTTAATTTATAATAAAATTTTGATAAGTTATTTATTATAAAAAATTATATATTTATTATTAAATATATTTTTATATTTTATAAATATAAATTATTTTTATTATTTTTTATTCACCCAAAAATTTATTTATTAAAAATTTATAATTTTTATATTCGGCATTTTAAAGTTGCAAAGGGTAATTAAAATATTTTTTATCTTGTTTTTAAAATAAGAAGGGAAAAAAATGGGCAGGGAGTTGAAGGAGGAGAGAGAAAAAAAATAAAAAAAATTGAGATATAATTGAAAGAGAAAAGAGAAAAAAAAAGATTTACTATTTGATTAAGAGGTTAAAAAGAGCCTTTTTTTTAAACTAAATTAACAAATAGCTTCTTTTTAAACTTTTGAATGGAATATGCCCATTATAGACAAAAACCCTTTTTGCGATGCTAATTTAGTTAGTTAAGTTGAGTTGTATAAAAAGAAATTTATCCAATGTTTGGAAAATTATCACTAATGTTCCTCACCTTTAGCATATCTCCACATATGTTCCTTACTTTTATAAAAATAGTTTTAATACCCTTAATTTTTATAGTTAGTGTCAGTAACATCTTTGAATAGCCAACAACGTTAACTTTATATCTAATGATATACTTTCTTTTCTATAATTTTGATATCAAATTATGACTAATTGTTTTGAAATATTAGTTGTTACTTTCTGCAAATTCTTTTTTAAAGGCAAACTTTTAAGTTTCTTATTAAACAATGATTTATCTTTCTAATTTCCTTATTTATATTTTTATACTGATTTGAATTTAATTTCTTTATCTTTATTTTCTTATTTATTATATTTATAAATGTTATATACAAATATTTAATCTTTTAAGATCTTTAATTGATTTATAATTATAATTATCTTACCTAAATTTAATGAATCTATCATAGTCTTTCCTTCTGTTGTTTGTCTTCTTTTATTACATTTTATATGCCTCACCTTGTTGAAGCCTTAATATCCTTGTAGTAATAATAAACCTCTTGCATTTGTACATGGTAAGATGTCTAAATATTCTTACTAAAGTATAGAAAAAGAGTGATTGTATTCCATTTTTTTATAATATTAATAATTATTACAATTCTAAAAACCAACTAAAAACCTTAAAGAGATTTTTAATTGCTCATAATTTCTAGATGCATAGTTACTAGATGAATAATTTTTAGAGTAGAGAATTTACTATTGTTGAAGTTGTATTTGACTAATGAAAATAAGGGTTTTTTTTTATAGGTTAAGAAATCTTTTTACCATAGTTAGAAATCACTATTCACCCATACTTTAATAATTCTCACCTAATTTCTTGCTTTTAGCGTTTGAATTTATGCATTTCATTTCCTTGGCATGATATGTTGACTAAAGATATGAGATCTACATCTTTATTCTTCTTTGTCATGTTTTATTGATAGCTTTTTTGATGACTTAGATGACGATGCATCTTTATCTTCTTAATCTCTAATACATTAAATGCATTTGTGATCCTTAGTGGTTTTCTTGGTGTAAAAACAAAACACCTTTCTTGTTTCTTGACAAATTTTAATATTATTATTGTTAAATTTTGTTTCAAACTTATTGATCTTCTCACCATTTTTTTCATTGAGGAACATATTAATATAGGAAGTTATTATAATTTTACTACTTGAGTAACTTACCTTGAATTCGGAAGAATTATCAATTTTTTGAGTTTATGATAAATTTGACTTAGCATCTGTCCTCTTGGAGTACATAGTTCATATGTAATAAATGAAAGGTGTGTGTTTTAAAAGTTATTTTTTTATTAAAAATATTTATGTATTGTTCATGATTTTGAATATCATGTATTCTTGTTCCTCGAGATTAACATGTTATATTTTGAAAGTGTTCAAGAAGATGCACTTGGTCTTCAACCATAGAACTCTTAAAATGAGAAACATGTAGTTATATAAATGTTGATAAGGGATTCTTATTTAATGACATGAGTATATAAAATGTGTATTTTATATATTGAACATGACCTAACTAGATGTAACATTATATGGATTGTGTTTTGTGTCATTAATGTTTCCATTATGTCTTTAGAATCTTAGATATAAGATGCGTAGGTTTTTCACATGAGAAGTATATAATGTGATTGCTATTTAAATATTATCTTAGGATAGGAATGAAATAGTAGTTCGTTGTGTACAATCTGTGTAGAAGAAATCTATATGTTAAAATTATCATTGTCGCTCAATTTTGAGTTATGATATTATTGGGCCCCTTGGTAAAGTAGAATTATATCACATGCAATATAATTGATGTAGTTATAATTATAATTTACTTGAGAAACCAAGAAAACGAATATAATACAAAAGTGACATGATTCTATTTTGCATATTATTCATAATATCATGTGACAATGATAGACACAAAATTAGTGGATCCAGTAAATAATTACTATGCCATTTGAAAAACTATAATGTAATGATAGAATGTCTCATAGTTAATAATATAAAGTTTAATATTATTTTCAAGATGATATAGATCTTCTATACGGTCACACCAACTGAAGAGAAACAACGAGTATTTTACATTTCATAATGATGTATAAGATATAATACATGAGATGAAATGCTAAAATAAAATGTCATAATATGACATGCTTAGACTATAAATAAATTTGTGAAGTTATGCAAATATTATTTGATATAATGTTTGAATGCATTATAAGAATAATAGAGACATTGTGTAATAGAATATTATGAATAATATTATTTGTTCATAAATTAATTTATTAAACCAATCACAAGTTGAGATTAAAGAGAGCAAGAGATGGCTAAACAAGGCTAGTGGCATTTGTGTAATTGATTCAAACCTTACACAAAGAGTTTCCCTAACCCTTGCCTATTTAAGGAGGCATAATTAAGGAAAATTTGATCAAATTTTCTGCCTCTAACCCTAACCGAAATCTGCCCCATTGTGCAACCACGTTTTTCCTTCTCCTAGGCCAAAACTTGGAAAGGTTAGCTTAAGGCCAAAACCTAGGTGGTTCAACCCTAGGTTGAAAGTCTCTTCTCTCATCTCTTATTTCTAGGTGGTTAGATCTAAGTCTTGAACTCTACATCTATCTATCTAAGAGGTGTGGTAGTTTATTGTTTAGGTTCAAGATGAACCAAGAGGTACTCCCAAAAGAGAAGTGGTTCCAAGAGATCTAGAAGGAAAATTGACTTCCTTTTACTCAAGAGATTTGACAATCTCTTTAGGTAAATATAATATTTTTTATCTCTAGCAATAAGGTAGATGATATTTTTTTATTTTATTTAGTGCACATTAGGTGTTTGTTGAAATGCTTAAGAGAAAATCTTGCTTGCAATTTTCATACAAATGAGATCCTTTGTGTATTGAGTCAAGTGGTGATAGGAAAATTTTAAATTCTCACCATATAGGCATACACATGAAATCCCAACAATAAATTCCTTTTCTAGAAGCACCTTTGATTTTTGAACTTCTATGTTAGTGTTAGAAATCTATAATTTGATAAAATGAAAGAGACTAATACAACTTTCTTTATTCTAGCCCATGAGTGAATTGAAAAATTTGAGATATACAGGCTTGTTACTTGTTTTAATCTTTTCACGAAGTTTTTGATGGTCTTTTTAAAATTTTCAGGAAAATAATTTAACTCATTTAAATTAATTCTTAGATATAGGTTTTTAGTTAAACCTACGTGGAAAGTTTTATAAACAAAAATTGAATCAACTCTTTCAAAAATATTAAATTTACTACATGTAGAAATTATTTTTTGTGGTGTAAAGTTTTATATCTTTAATATGTTCTTGAGCAGATTTTATGACTAAGTTATAGAGATTCAACTATTACGGTTTACTTAAATTCATGTACTTGTCTTTTTCATCTTCAATAATCAATGTATTCATGGGTGATGTTTCCTTGAATAGTAATGGTGATCATACTATCTTTACTGTCTATGTGGGAGGTGTTTCTCTAAATAGTTTGGTGTTCGTACTATCATTTTTATTGTCTTCAACTTACTTGGTGGTGATGATTTTTATTGTAATACTGTAGAGTAATTTTTAACCATATCTTTTATAGTTAATATTTTTGGTACTCTATATTTGGCATAACTATCTTTAGCTTCTATTCTATTAGTGAAAGTTTTGCAAGTTTCTTGATGTATACATATCATAAGTTAAACATCCTAAGAATATTTGTCATTGATTTTTAGTTTTTAATTTATTAGAAAGTTCTTGAATTTTATTTAGTATATGAAATTGTAGATTATGTTTTTCATCTCTAAATTTTAACCTTAAATACTTAATTTTTTACTGAGCAATTATTGTTTTTTTCTCATAAAGTATAATGGCTTATTTCCTTGTTTCTTGTAGAATATTAATAATATTCAAATAATGTTTATTTAATTAATTACTAAAAACCAAAATATTATATACGTAAACACAATAAATATTTTATAATTTCTTAAAAATATTATGCATATATTTTTGAAAGATATTTGGAGCTTGTTTTAATCCAAATGGTACAACAATTTATTCGAATTGTCCTTAAGAGCAATTAACTATCGTTAGTTTTTAAGATTTTTCATTTAGCCTTATTTGTCAAAATTTATTTTTACAATCAAAGCTTAAGAAATACTTTTTATCTTTTATTATTGATAATAATTCTTCTTTCTTTTGAATAAAGTATTAATCATTAATGATTTCTTTATTCAATACTTTGAAGTTTATTGTCATTCTTTTTTTTCTCTTCTTTTTTTAGCTTCTTTTTAACTAATAATATTGGACTAGAGTGCGATGAATTACTTGGTATTATGATCTTTAGTTTCAAAAGTTATTCAATTTATTTTTTAACTTGGTCCTATCTTTTAGAGTATAAATCATGACTTTTGTTCTAATAGCTTTGTTAGTGTCTCTAAGTTTTATATTAGAAATTATTTTAGATTTATTTATTTATGGATCTAAAGTATTTTCTAAGCTTATTATTTTTAATAATTTCTTGATGCCTGTTAAAGCTTTATATTATTGGATTTCTTTAAAAAAAGAGTTTTGTTTTTCTTCTATGCCTACTGAAATGTTTTTTAAATAAAGTTTTTTGTTGTTGTTTTGTGTCTTATCTCATCACATTTCTCTTTTTAAAAGTTGCATAAAAGTTGAATATAAATGGTTTCACTATCTAGTATTGTTAAACTTATTTTATCTAAATATTGTATAAAGTAATTATATTAGGTTAAAAATAATTTTTATTAATAGATCAGCTCTTGTTTCTTGTTGATATATGGTAAAAATGTGATATGTCTATCCTCCTATCATTATATATGTATCTTTTAATATTTTATTCAGATTTATTTTAATATTCTAAGTAATCTTTACAATTAATCTTTTGGTACTTATTTCTAGAGTTCTTTTGGAAATACATATTTAATAACTACACACATATTAGTCAGTGTATCTACCTATGCATATAAATAGTAACTTGTGTAATCATTAAATTTTAATCATTCTTTAATATATGTACTATTTAGATTTATAATATTATACAAACTATTCATCTATCGATGAAAAATATTTATATTTATATTCTGAGTCGGTTATTTTTTTCTCAGTTTCTTATAATAGATAAATATTACAAGTATCATCTATATTTGATTCTTCTATTAGTTCTAAGCATATCTTAAAAGCTTTTTCTAAGGTTTTTGTTTTTTGTGAAAATTCATTTTTATGTTAAAGCCTGTTAGTACATTCATTGGTTATTGTCCTTTCTCATTGTAGATCCAATTAGTTATTGTCATTTCTCATTGTAGATCCAACATTTGCATTTCTTTTTTCTTTTATGGGTAATAATTTTTGTTTTCTGGTGGCTTATATATTTTTCTCCTAAATTGTTTTTATAAGGTTCTTTGTTATACATTCTCTTATATTTTTGAAAGTTTTATTTTCTAAATTTATATATTTTAAATGTTTTGTATTTTTTATATTTTTTATACTTTTATTTGTAAGATTTAATATACATCCATATTTTCCTAACAACCTAAAATCTCTTGTATCATAATAGATTTCATTATTTCCTCTTATTTGTTTATATTCATGTCTTTCTTGACATTTAATGATTATCTAGTTTTTAAGAGTGCATATTCTTCTTCCTAAAGTGTTTGATATAGTTTTTCTATTTCTTTTATTCCATTCTTTTGTTATAGTTTTATGTAATATTCTAGGTAATTTAAAAAAAAACATTTCCTTATAAGTTTCTTCCATAGAAAATGGTAACTTGTAATAATACATTTCATATTTATAATTAAAGGAAACTATATAACATATATCACATATTTCTATATTTGTTAAATTTCATTTGGCTTCCTCAATTCCATATTCATTGAATTCAATGATATGTCTACATTTATCTTCTTCAATTAATTTCTTATATATTTTATTTACTAGAATATTTAAGTATAGTCTACTTATGAGAGCATACTTCTACATTTGTAAATCTTTTTGTTCTGCTAAATTTATAAACCAAAATTTAACATTTTTTTATCATTTTGTGAGTTACTAAGACTCTACAAGTTGAAAGATTTAATTGTGTGGTTAAAGAAGTTTATATGATTATACCCATACTAATAAACCATTCATCTAAGGTTTTTTAATGTCTCATATAATCTAAATATAACAAAATCTAACAATCCATAACTTATTTTTATTATTCTTTTCTATATTTTATTAAATTGGGATTATAGCTCCTTTTTTATATTTGGGTTTTCCCTTATTCTTATGTATCAATGCATTTGATGCCTTAAGTGGTTCTTCCTTTAATCTGACAAATAGATCAAACTTATGCCCATATTCTTAGGGTCCATAACTTGTTCTTTTAAATCTTTTCTATATTCTATTAAACTGTGATTATGACTTATTCTTTATCTTTGAGTTTTGCTCATTCTTAGGTATCAATGCATCTGATCTCCTAGATGATTATTATCTTAACCTTATAAATGGATAAAACTAATAGCCTATAATTTCATTGTATATAGGTATATTATTTACATCATTCTTAATTATGTAAATTTCTTATGCATGTCTTGTTGTAGTTTCTTATTATAATCATATTCTCTTATTTTTTTTAGAAGTTCTTTTTATGTTTCGTTTATGTCATGTAATGACTTGATATTTGATTCTTGTGATATATCTATTTCTTTTGCTAAAATAATGAAAGCTTTCATTATTACTATTTGATTTTTTTGATATGCTTGTTAGACTTCAATTACAATATAACTACTATTTTGTAGTTTATTTTTGAATATTATTCGGATAATAGTGTTATTATTTTCTTCTTAATATCACGTCATGAACTAATTTTTTCATTTGTTTAACTTTTTGTTTTAGTTTTGTCACCTTTTTTTCTTTGTTAGAAGTTTATTATTGAGGATCTATAAACATAAACCTTCATGCATTACTTTTTCTTACTACACTACTTTTTCTTCATGTTATCAAATGTTTTTCTTTAACATCTAAGTCCTATTCTTCAGGTACTTCAAAGTCTGTTAATATTTTTGATTTTATTGTTTGCCTAATTTCGTGGAAAGTTTTATCTATTGTTATGAATTCATTTTATCTATATATTAAAATATTATATATATTTATTAATGAATATCCTACTATATATATTGAAAATGAATGATTTACTTCTTTCATTAAATCTTCTTTTTTAAATTCATAGACTAAACTTAATAATTGATTTAATTTCTTATTATTATTATTATTAACAAACTTAGAATATGCTGTGGATTTCAATTTCTAATATCCTAGGTTTCTATGGATCATTTTCTAATAAAGTATATTTCTTATTTACTATTCTATTATATAACAGTGTTAATTTTATTGGTGTATCAATTCTTTCTCTAAAATGTGTTTTTATTAATATTTAGATTCATCCTAAATGGATGTATCTAATTTTTGTTTTATCCTTCTGAATAGTTTATTCATAATGATTTTTTTAATTAATGATATATTATACATTCTTTTTGTGTCTGTAATATTAATACTCGTTTCTTTATTACTTATTCTATAATAAATTATAACTTTTCATGAATATTTTTTTTATTCATGAGAATGATGAATCTTTAAATCTATTTCCTTCATTGAGATTTAATCTTGTTTTTAATATTTCTTTAAATTTCTTTTTATTGATTGTGAGAAATATCCTGAGATGTCTTGTATTTCTATTTCTATTATTTTTTTATTTTATATTATTTTTGCATTTTTTATAAATAAGAAATTACTATTCACTTTTATTAATCTTAAGTTCTATTAAGTTACGAAGTATTTGTGACTTTTTAAAATCTTAGGAATATTTGTGATATGATTAGGGTATTATTGATATTATCTCTGAATTTTCCTAAAAGAATATAACAAAGAAGAAAGTTGATTGATACTAATTGAAATTTTAAGAACAATAAAAAATATATAAACCTTCAAAAATATAATCAAATTATTGCATTTGTTTCGTTCTATTATTGAACTATTTTTTTTTTGTTTATACTACACAACTTGCAAAAAGTTTAATATATACCATTATATTAGTTTTTATTTAACAATATTACGCGTTAGTATTAGATTTAAAATGATTAAAATAGTTAAGTATTATATTTGAGACAACAATTTTTACTATTACTTGTAACTTCATTCTATATAAACTAATAGAATAATATAAATAGAATTTTTTTACGAATTGGTTGGTAAAAACGAGACAAAAATTACTTTACAGTGTGAACAAAAATTGACGTGACCATATAATTCTCTTTTTTTTTCTTTTATCTATGGTTATAGCATAATTACTTTCTATACATCTTGAATTTCAATGGTAAGCCATGATTAATTTGTACAGCTGAAATAATTATAACAATATTACCTCATTTTCATTTTCAATTCTCCAAAAGTATCCAGAAATTTTTATGAAAAACTAGCAAAAGATGGTAAGAAATATTTTTTATTTAAATTTCTAAGTAGTAGTGAACAAAGTTTTGAACTTTATGAGTTTATTGAATTAGTAAATAGTTGCACGGGTTATTACCTCGTGTATTCTAGGAATCGGTATTTATGCGGATTGAATATGTTTTGTGTCATGTAAAAATCGTATTTTTCTAGCCTAGATTCATATTTTTAATATATAAAAAAATCATTTTAATTAATGAATTTATTTATAATAATAAAAAAACTCAAAATCTTTATAATCACAAAAAGAATTAATTGTTATATTCTTATTAAAGAATTACGATAGCCATACTATCTCTAATGTGCACATCAGTATATGACAGATGTTTGTTACTGACTATAATTGTGGTTAATTTAAATCAATTTGTATAAAGACGTACTAATTTTGTAATTTGTTAAAGACTTTCAATCATAGTTGTAAAAAGTAACTTCAACCAATCGCTTTGTTCCATGTTTTACTAGCTTTTATTTCTTGACTTTCTTCAATAATCTGAGTACCATGTTTTCTCTTTAGGTCAATGAACAACTACTAGCACTTGTTTATTTTGAAGGGCAAATGCATACAGAAGGGAAAGGGTTTAAAACACTGAACCATGAACTAATAATATTGGAGACAAGTTACAAACAAGTACAGTATACATACTACAGTATCAAAGATTAAACATCAATTACATCTTCAACATCATTCCGTTAAATTAAGCTGTAGCTCCAATAACAACTCTCATTCCATGTTTTGGATGAGTTTCCATCTTCAAATCACCCCCGCCGTTGAGAAAATGTAGTTACGGAGTTCCTGTTGTTGATCAAAGAACTTTGTCTTCTACGTTGTGTTGTATACTTTCAATGGGAACAAGAACAACCAGCCTCTCTGCTACCCCCAGATGCCAGTTTATGACTACGCTCCCATTCATCAGCATGAGGTGCTTGGGAATGAGGGACATGACGGGGATGTTTTTCTCTCTTGTCTCCCTTTATTTGCTTCAGTGCATGCTTAAGGGCTGGCAACAAAGCCTCGAGGCATTCAGCAGCAGCATTTGGATTCCCAGGCATATTAACGATCTGCAAAGATGGTACGAACAAATAAACATGAATTACAGTGATGAAATCAACATATAAATTGATCAACAACTTATGATCTTGGCATTATTGATGCAAATATGTACAGTAAGGACCTGTGTACAAGTCATTTATAAAGCTAAGGTGACGACGAAGAATTCAGGACATCAGGCTAAGAGGATGACATGAGCAACATTTCATGTAAATGGCTGTCACTATCTTTTAGTTGTAAATGTTAGCTTATTATTGCTGGAATTCAAAGGGGTTGTGTTGCACATAATTTTCAGTAAATTTTTTTGGAGCAATATACTAGATTGAGAAACTATTTTTATGCTTAAATAGGTTGTTCTTTGTTGTTCATCTTGCTCTTTTTTCACTGATCAAACTTTTACCATCAAAAAGTTTTATGCCATCCATGAGCACTCTTTTTTATATAAGGGGAAAAAAACAAATGAAAATTAACTACCAATAATGACTAGAAATCAGCCCAACTGTGAATATAATAGATTGCCTATAAATAAAAATATGATTTTACCAATGATGATCCTCTTATCCCGGCTGCAGAGCGGGAAAGCATAGCAAATGGTGTCACCTGAAAAGAAGAGGGATAATATTTAATTTATATTACTAGTAAGTACCTGAAATCTTCGAACACAAGATAGATGCAAAATGCATTTCAAAATACCACTTGAAGTTATCAAGTTGCTATAAGAAGCACATTATTGAGTAAAGCAATGAGCCAATTATTATAATTCATTGGTTCTCGAACAATTATAGTTTCAGAGAACAACCTAATGACACACACCCAATTCACTTGGGGAAAATTACAACCTCAGATGGACTGGTGGTTAGAATCCTGCCAGACAGTCGACTTGAAACATGATAAAAAGTCAGAAAATAGATAAAAGATTGTTAAGAAATGATGCTTACCTTCAAACTCTCTTGCATCATGACGTGCAGAAGACCAGGTGTTTCTTTCTCTATTATCATCTTGGTCGCTTCAGGGGTTACATCACGTGTGGTGAAGCCAGTACCACCTCATCAAGACAATTCAATTTATTGGGAAAAATCAGGACTCTGAAAATGAAGAAGAAATGGAAAGGAAAAGAAATGCAAAGCTGACAAAGATTCCAAGTCCACCAAAAGAAACATAGAAATGGAAAAGTAAGAAACTTACCAAGGGTAAGGATGAGATCCATCTTATCAACGTCACTCCATTTCTGCAGAACATTTTTTATTTGGCTTACTTCATCAGGTACCACAGCAGTAGAAACAACTCTAGCTCCCCCTAACCTTTCTGAAGAGGAATTTACAGCAGAAACTGCCCTAGGACCACTACAATTTCCAAACTAATCATAATTATTTTCTCTTTATAACTGGATGCACAAAAACAAAAACTCAGGCATCTCACATAAATTTGCTAAAAGAAAAAAAATACAAAATAAAAAAGAAAAAAATGAAAATCAGCAGATTGAAGGCTGTATTTTCAGCCAAATAATAAATTAAAAAAAAAGAAACTCAACACTGGCTTGGAATCTAAAAATGCCCCTCAATACCTAAAATTGGCAAACTAAAAACTGAATTCTATCCAAGTTTCAATATATTGCTGAATTTTAGGCTAGGCCATGTCAGCAAATCAGTATTATTTATAATATTTTTTTAAAAGAAAAAAACTCTAGTGATAGGATACGGTTTTCTTCCAAAGAAGCCTCACTTAGGACTCTAAACCATCTATCACAACTATTTGCATGCTGAACAGAGTAGGATTGCCCCTCCCCCCTCCAATAGCTACTGGGAATTCATGATTTTGGGAAGGAAGTAACTTAGAGAAGATAAATAAATAAATGATGTAAAAAAAAAACACACTATGATAATAGCTTAGGAATTTAGATGAATTGTTGCAAAGTACTTAGTACTTCCCATGCTTTATTTTTTATAGAAAGCAATATCAACTTTGCCCTTTTTTTGCATCCATAAGTGACTTTTTCTAGAAAAAAAACCATTCTGAAGGAGTCTCCAGATGTAAATAAGCTTAAGAAAATGACCTCTTAAACCTTGGAATGACATAATCAGATAAATCACTACCACACTATTAATTAATAGTGTGATAATCGAGAGTTAAGTATTGTAGTGCAGAGCATTACGCTTCATATCAAAGCTTTGATATGAGTGGTCATCAGCTCTACCCAATAAATTTTAGCATCCACAATGACCTTTTTGAAACGCTTAATCAAAGAGGTGTATCTAGATGCATATGCTCTGACAATTCAACTTAATTTTATTTGCAACTAGAGATATTAGATAAAAGCATGAAAGAAAGAAATATTATCTTCATGCATTGCAAAATAAATGTACCTTTATCCTCATAGTATATGAATCTTTTAAAGTGAACCAATTTAAATTTCATTGTTAATCAAATAGATATATTAAACAAGAAATTTTATCTCAGCAACCAACCAAAATAATGAAACGATTAGAGCCAGAATTCTAAAAAAATTGAGATTAAACAAGTAATGGGCTTGAATGCCAAATGGGAAATAAAGAAAAGGACATATATGCTTTAAAAAATCTATATTTACTTTTTAGCAGCAAGGATGAAAAAAATTGCAAGCCCAAACAGAATAGCAATAACTAAATCCAGTCATGCCATGAAGCATACTGAGCCTGAGTTTATATAATTTAGAGGATGAGACTAGTATAGAATTCTCTATTCAGTATTTAGTAATCTGTTACATAATTTATTCTCAAATCCAATACTAGGTGTTCATATTAATTGAAAATGTGGACAGACACAACTGAGAGAGTTCAAATATCTAATAGACATATTGATATACCGATTGAAACTACTGTACTTAAAGCAGAGAAAATGAAATAGATATATAATTATGTCAAGTAAGCAACATAAATATGACTTCTGCATGATTCCATACTCATAAAAAGAACAAAATCAAGTATATACCTTCTATCAGGTCCAGCCCCTGATGCCACAGTATCACTCACTGTAAGAATAGATACTGTGAATTCAGAATCCATAGAGCCATCTGCCCTTGTTTCTTGTTTTCTATTTTCTAGCAAATGAGAATTCGGATCTGACACTTTGGAACTATTGCTCATAGTAGCATCTTGTAAATCAGAAATTATGATGGTTGACACAGATGCCCCAGCAGTCAGTATGTTGCCTGTCGCTGGCAACTCTAGAAGAGCATTAGCAGACTTCATACTTAGAAGCCGGCTGCTACTTTGATGACCAGTACTCTCAGCTAAGAAACTGATCCAACAAGGGACAGAAAATATATTCAAGGAAAACAAATGTCAAATAAGAGAAGAACAACACGAGGAAATACAGAGCCGATATATAGATTCAATTTAGAGGGTCGAAATTGCAGTAACGGGGAAATATGAAAAAAGATCAAGTGGAATCAGAATGAGACTTTACACTTGATCCAACAGGGTACAGAAGGGGAGAAGGGAGTTCAGGATTCATGAACCCTCAACTTGGATATGAAAATAAACATTGCCCAAGCAACTTACCCAGGGTGGCCCGATCCATCGTTAACCTCCCATTTAACAACAGCACGATGAAATTCTGGACGTATTGGGTCGGTCTTCATGGATTGGCTAAGACGAGCCTGCACCCTTTACATACAAGAAATGTGAGAAAAGGAGGGCACGCCAGAAAATTCCAGCATCTGATTTCTTCAAATGCAATTTGAGAGGGAAAGATAAATATTTGGAAATTTTATTAACCTCAAAGGATGAGGGTTTGCCCATCCAGCAAGATGGCGAATGGTGGGTACTACAAAGATATTAAAACAGACAAGACAACTAACTGGGTTTCCGGGCAGCCCAAATGCAAGGATTTTATTCTCCGTATCTTTTACTGGTTTCAGACTGATTTCTGCAAACGTCAAAGGTTTCCCTGGTTTCATGTTAACCTGAAGAGTGCATCAAATGCTAATAAATATGTCAAATCATTTTTTTCTAGTTGAACAATAACATATTATCAGAGTACATAGTGTAATATTCCTAATATCATCTTATAAATGCATCAAACAGAGTTTCAGTCAAAAGAAAAAAAAGGAAAGAAAGGAAAAAACACAGAAAAATTAGATCTACCTTGTTAAAATACACTATTCCTCTCTTCTCAAGGAGAGGCTTTACAAAATCCTTGTCACCCATTGAAACACCCCCAGAGGTTAGAAGAATATCAATCCCAGCAGAAAATGCAGTATCTAATGCCTTCTCAAGTTCGTCTTCATCATCTCTAGCAATGCCAAGGTCAAGAATTCTGCACTGCTGCTGTGCTACAGCCGCTATTATCATAGCCCGATTGGAGTCTCTGATCTGCAGAAAACCTGAATCAGCTGTTCGAACAAAAAAGGGAAATAGGCCAATTTGAGGATAAAACTGAGAAAAATTGAAGGTAAAGAATAAACCAATATGGACTTGAAAGCTGTAAGTAAAATATTTCTACCTGCAGGCCTTAAATAATCAAATGGACAAAGTAAATAGTTAAGATTAGTGCAATAACTTACCCAAAGAACAACGGGAGAAAGAATGGGAGAAGAAGATAGAAACTTTGTACCCCAAATAATTGTAGTAGTGATGATTCAGTTTATGCTTTACTATACTATTATTTATATCTTAAGGTGTGACCATCAGTATATTAAAGCACTAAAGGTGCACTAGCATGATATCTTTTTTGTTACTTTTTTTTACCCAAAAGCACTTTAATCTGCTCAGACAGTAAGACTTCTCTTCAAATAGAACTAAGATTGCTGATGAAACAACTCCCAAAATTGGCGTAAATTAAACAAAAGGCGAAAGAAAGAAAATAGAACAAGCATTGAACATTTCAAGATTCCTTAATAGAAAACATGAATGAAAACTCTGGAAGAATACAATTGACAAGTCTTCTGACTTACAATAATTGCAATTATGAAAGTCAAATACAAGGCATCAATGCTAACTGTAGCCACAAATATGAGTACCTTATGGTTAAGAGTAGAAATGTCCAGAGGTACATCAAAAACTATATTCTCCCATAGCCCATAGAAATAGTACCTGACCACGACTTAAACACCCAGTTTTTGGCTCTACAAGTTCATCTCCAGTGGAAAGCACGGCAATATTTGGAGTACGATATACCTATCAAAAAAACTTTAGAATTAGTTGTCATACTTATTTTCTAACAAGCACACAATAGAGACAACAGAATACCTTCAAGGTTATCACTCCTACAGTTGCAAGTAGTCCAATTTCAGAAGCACCAATTTTTTCTCCAGATTTCAATACTACAGTGCCCTTCTCAATGTCACATCCCTGGCATTAAGATAGCTGATTGAGCTCATACAAAGATCAAAATGTAAGTAGTAAGCTTGTAAAGCCATTATATGGCGCTAAAAACTTGGGGAAGGTCTAAAAAGGTATAAGGAGTGGCATTGGTCTCTTCTGAAAGAATGCAGTGAAAGCATAAATATCCAGAACGGTAATTGTCAGTGGCCTTTGTAGTGGGTCAAAGCTAAAAAATGACGTTAGATGCTGGCAAAAGTATGTCCAAAGTTGAGAGGCATTAAGCCTGAACATAGTCATTAGCAAAAGCACAATACAAAGTTTATGATTTTGGTTGCAACATTTGGCTGGATCAGGTGCTTAAGGGTGAAAAGGGGTTCATGTATGTGGTGATAGTGTTGAGCATGGCTAAAGCAGGGCATATTGGTTAGGGTATTAGATGTGGAATTTATGGATATTACATTTACAAGAAAAAATTAGCTCGTTTGAACTGTTTAAGGGTGCGAAACAATTAAAACAGATGGCGGTCATATACTGTTGAGCTCAAAAGGCAGAATTTTGGAATTGGTGCCATGTATGGACTTTTAAGGTTTTTAGGTAAGAAGACAAGAAGAAATTATTGCCTTGCACAGAAAGTGAGCACATATTGAAGTCTAAGCCCTTCTATCTTCTCTCAGTGATTTAACTTAGTTTCAGCACAAATGCTGAAACATCTATGTTATAGTTATATATGAACCCACCCATATCCAAACACCTAACAATCAGGAAAAAGTACATGGAAGCTCACATCAGCAAGTCTACACTACATAATATACATCGACGGTTCTAATACATTCGCACATAAATGCTAAAGTCCAATGAATAGCTATTGTGAATGGTATATAGAATCACTCTAAACTTTAAGGTTTAGAAAAAGGCTTGGAAGGATGAAGAGCACATTGGTCTGAGGATGGTGTACATAGTTTGAGAATTAAAAGTATCATACCACGGGGCGGATATCTGCTCCTTTGTTTGTTTTTACCCGTATTCTAACTCCTTTTGATCCAAGTGAAGGGTCTTTAATTTGTTCAGTGTCTTCGACTTGTATGACTGCTCCCTTGTTTGTTTTTACCATTATTCTATCTCTTTTTGATCCAAGTGAAGGGTCTTCAATTTGTTCAGTGTCTTCGACTTGTACAACTGCATCAGCACCATCAGGTATGGGTCCTGAGGGAAAACCACATCCAGAAATGACAGGGAAAATCGCACCAAGTCAAAATACCAATGTGCAAAAATGGAATATCACTAACAAGATCCATTCGGACAAAGTTTCAGCTAATTTTGCCAGGCAACAAGAAGATTTTCTTATAAAATAAACTAATCATGTGGGAAAAAACTCGTTTCATAGAGGGATACAATTTAGGTAACTTAATTCATGACAATGTATGAAATGCATGGGTAATAGATTTTTCTTGAATAGGTAATAGATTGTTGAATCAAAAACTTAACATCTATACTTGACCATAGTAAAGTATTTTTCACTGAATTTCACACTTTACCGGGTCAATCTTAAGATTATGAAATCCCGATAGCATAGTGCCACAATAATTACCATTCTATAACTCTAAGATGAGTAAACATTAAAAGAAAAGGCTGCAGAATTTTGAACAATTTCATCCCCAAGAATGAGGAAGCACTAATAAAAGAGGTCTAGACTCTAACTGAAACAAAAGACAGACACAACACCTTAAGATCAGAAGTCATAAATCATGTTTTAGCATTAAAAAGGTTTAATTGAGTCACTAATCTGAAATTTGCAAGTATTTTGCAAATATGGGTAAATTTATGGTACCCATATTATTTTTTTGGTACTTATTATTGCCGAAGTTCTTTAGTGGTACCTATTATTATCTAAGTTCTTTAGTGATACTTTAAAAGCATTCATATTATCAAAAAGGAACCCATTTCGTTAAAAATGATTTTTATGCCCAAAAAAAAAATGAGAGACTATTTAATCATTTAAATTTTATTATTATTGTCTTTGTTTTTTTCTTCTTCTCTCTTTCTTCTCTTTTTTCCTTATCTCTTCTCTCTTTCTTACACCTCTATCTTTGCATAAAATTATCTTTCATTTTCTTTTCTACTAAACCTTAAACCCTAAATGTTAAACACTAAAATTAAAAAGAGGGAATGAAAATGAGAAAAAATAAAGATGAGAAGGAGAAAAGGAGAAGAAAATAATAAAAAATTTAAAAAACTAAAATACCCTTAGGTGCAAATATTTATTTTTTAACTAAATAGAAATATTTCAAATAATTTCAATACTTTTAATGTACTACTCAAGAACATGTGAAATAATTAACAAAAGATTAATATGGGTAATAAGGTATCATACCATACATAGCACTTTGATGATATATATGCAACAAAAATTACTAATGCCAGTAAAAACAAACTAAATAAATAAAAAGAAAAATGAATCAGTAAGTCACCTCCAGTTGTGACATAAGCAACAGTTCCAGGAGTCACAGTCACCCCAAGTCCATCATTTCCAGCTCTTGCTTCAGCTATTACAGGATAAACACCTGGCCCATCCGAAGCCACCACAGCGTATCCATCCTGAAGAAAATTAAAGGAATAAAATACACAAATCACCATGTTAATTTTTAAAATATCAAACACACGAAAAAATCATCGATTTTCAACAAATATAGTTGAAAATTATAAAACCCAAAATTAGAAGACGCCCAAAAAAAACCAATTCTAACTATGAAGTAAATAGTATAAGCTTTATATAGCGATTGATGACCTTGATGGAGGCTGGGTAAGGAGGCAAAGGGTCAGAAGCACGAATGTCCTCGGCTAAGACCTTCCCAAGAGCTTCGTGAAGAGGGACAGTAACAGGTGCTAGGCGCTGGGCGACTTTTAGAACGATTTGAAGAGCTTCATTCACTGATATCATCGAGGGTTTGGTTCTTCCATTGTTAACGCCATCAGAATTTCCTCCGGTGGCCTCCATCGGTACTTCTGACTTTGGTTTTTGAACTTGAGAGTTGTGAATAAGCTGACGCCACCGTAAATTATATGGTATAGCTCCGTATTGTACCCGTAAACGTTCTTAAGAGTAACTCTTGAATAATCTCGTAAGACATCGAGCAAATTCATAAATGAATTTAAAAATAGATGAATTTGTAATATATCCTTCTAATATCCACTAATATTTTACCTATTCGGTAAGGTATATCGGATCTTTTGACGAAAGTTTGATAAAATCTATAGAAATTTTTAAATGAGACTTGATAAGACATATCGAATGTATTGGCGACTTATAGGAAAAGTTTGTAAGTTATACATGTTATAATTGATATTTGATTCAATTTTTGTGACAATTCTTCGTTCTTTTATATCATCTTTGGTCGGAAATAAATGCATATAATTGTTTGGTTCATGAAATGAAATCATAATTGAAATAAGAATGTAAAGGAATAAAAAAACAATATTGTTTAGTTTGATCATCGGAATCAAGTTCGGAATAAAAATTACAGTGTGGTTTACCATTATAATAGAATTAAAAAAATTATAAATTACTTTAATATCCATGCATTCAGTAAAGTTCAAATAATGTTATTTAATTATTATTTTTCGTCTGACAAAATATATTATTAAAATAATTATTTTTTTAAATAGGATTTAGGGTTTTGAAGTTTGGGATTTAGGATTTAAGGTTTAGGAATTTAATATTTGGGGTTTAGGGCTATAGTTGTGGGTTAAGATTTATGGTTAAAATTATTATTTTTCTAAAAAGGATTTAGGATTTTAGGATTTGGAATTTAGAATTTGGACTTTAGGGATTTGAGGTTTAAGGTTTAGGGTTTTGGGATTTAGGTTTTAAGTGTTAGGGTTTTGGATTTAAGATTTAGGAATTTTGGGGTATGGGTTTTGGGTTTAGAGATTTGGATTTAGGGTTTAAGGTTTTGGGTTTTGGGTTATATTTGGGATAATGGTAAAATTGAAAAAAAAATTGAGATGTGATTCATTCTCCTGTAGTAATCGATTTCATTTCGTACCCTCCATTCAGTCCAAACAAACACACAAATAGAATAAATCAATTATGATTTATTTCTATTCCTTCTAACCAAACAACACCATAGTATTTAAAAAAATAACATGTTTTATTTTATTTTTTAATAAATAAAATGTTAACTTAATATTTATGAAATTATTAATAAATTAATATATAAATAAAATTATTTTTCATCTTAAATTTAAATTTAAATTTTTAATATTTAATATATTAATAAAATTTAATAATTTAAATATATTTTTATTAAAATAAGATATATATATATATATAATATTTTTCTAATTAAAAATAATTAGTATTATTTTTTACTATGTTTATGATAAGGCAAATTCTACATCCACCATGTTTTTGATATACACTTTTTTATGAGTTTTTGAATATTAAAATATTATAATTTATACAATATGTATGAAGTTATGGAATGAAGTTAAATTTGAGAGGGATAAAAAATAGTATAATGTCTTAAAAAAAGGTCTCGAAGATGGTATAATTATTTTCAAATAAGTAAATTAGTTATGTAATTGATGAGTTAGTTATCAAATGTCTTATAATTTTTTAAAAAAGTATCATTTTAATCTTATAATTTATGAGTTGAGTACTACTAGTTATATTATAATTAAAACTAAGTATTTTTATTTGTATACTTAACTAAAATTTTATTAATAAAAGAATTTCTAGTATATCAAATGTATAAAAAAGAGGATTTATAGTACTTAAATTTCATAAATAATAGTACTATAAGTATCCAACTTAAAAATTAATTAATTAGTGTTTATTTTAAACAATTATGAGACCTCGTATCTAACCTAATAATTACAAGATTAAACTGATTAAATTAAACAATTATAAGGCTTCTTGTACCCAACACATGTATCGCGGTAAAAAGTTTTGTGTAAGTGAAAAATAAGGAAATGATCTAAAATAACAACCATAAAACTCAAAACAATTAAAATAACATTATTATCTTAAATTGAAAAGTATGAATTAGTAATATTGATATTATTTTTATTGTTATAAGTTATATGAGTTTTAATTTTGTAGCTTTTTCAAAAAAAATTTAGAAAAATTAATGAGATGCCTTGATATTTTATAAATTATAAAGCTAAAATAGTGATTTCATTATATTTTTTAATTTATCTAAGTTATTTTATAATTAGAACATTATTTCGTAATAATTAATAGAAATTTTCTCCTAATTTTCATTTAGATAATGTAAATATTTAACTAAAAAAGTACATTTTTCTTTTGTCCTAATTTTCTCACTCCTTCTAAATTTTTCATACTTACAAAAACAAATTACCAATTCTTAGAAATAATTCTTTCTTTATTTATACATTGTAATAGTGGTCGAATTTTAGTCTTAATTTTAAAGATTAAATTATAATGATTTATGTATAATTGTAAGTCTTGATATACACTATATAAAGGTTTAAATTCTAAATAATTTTAAAATTTATAGTTTTGGAGCATGAAGCAGCCTTAAAGAATTTATTAATTTTAATGAAAATTGCTAACTATTTGGTAGGAATATGATACAAACTTAATTTATTGTTATGCTCCATATTAATTATTTATTTATTTATTTTTTGGGATTAATATAAGAAATACTCATAAGTTTTAAGGAATCTTTAAAAGTATTATTAAGGTTTCAAAAAATTCAAAAATACTCCTGAAACATAACAGAAGTAAATAGTAGTATTTAATATAAGAAATACCCCTAAGATTTCAAAAAATTTAAAAATATCTCTGAAAATAACGGAAATAACATTCTTAAAATTGAAGAAGAAGAAATAGATATAGAAACAGAATACATCTCAGGATATTTTTCACAATAAATAGTAATAAGTAAAAAGGAATTCAAAAAATATATTAAATCTTAAAAAAAAGACAGATTTAAAGACTCATCATTTTTATTAAGAAAATTATTCCTCAAGAAAGATATAATTTATTATGACATAAGTAATAAAAAAATAAGTATTAAGATTACAGATGCAAAAAGAATGTATAAGATATCATTAATTGATAAAAAATTATATTAAACAAGCTATTAAAAATTCTTTATCAAGACAAAGAAAAATTAGATACATTCATTTACGAGGAGTTCAAATATTAATAAAAGCTTATTTTAGAGAAGAAATAGATACACCAATAAAAATAGTATTATTATAACATAATAATAAATAGACAAGATGCCTCATTAGGAATGATCCATGGTAATTTAGTATACCAAAATTTAAAATTTATAAGATATCTTAAATTTTCTATTAATATACATGATAAAAATCTAAATCAAATATTAAATCTAACTTATGAATTTGAAATAGGAGAATTAATGAAAGAAAGAAATCATTGATAACTCTATGAAAATAGAGTCATTAGTGCACTTTTTTACTTAATATTTACTTGTTTTATTTAATAAATAGTATTTTTATGGCCAAAAAAATTAAAATATAAAATTTTTAGTGAAAAGGGGTGAAAATATAATTTTTGGGATTTTTCTGAAACTTTTATGGATTTTTTATGAATTTTTAACGCATGACCAATCAGAAAACTGCCACGTGGCATGCCACGTAAGTAGAGGAACTGATTGGGCAAGCCACATGGACACCAAACAAGCACGGAGAGTGAATCAAGTCATGACACATGTCAACACAACGTTCAATCCGAGTTCAAAAATCGGTCAACACGTCATGCCACGTGTCACCACGCCATTGCTTCGCGTGTTCCACCTATGTGTCATGCCATCTGTTCCGACAAATCATGTCGCGCCACGTGTTGTTGACTTGGTGAGTGTTGACTCTGACCAGTGTTCCCTTCCACGCGTCGCTCCCTGATTCACCTAATGAATTTATGATTCCATGTGTCGCTTTGTGATTGGTTGAAAATGTGAGTTTGGTTGTTTTGATCGTAGCCCTTGATCTGAAGCTAATCGGACGGTCCAGATTGCACTTGATCTTTATTTAAGCCCCTAATCACTCCATAAACCATAATTAATCTCCATTAGCATGATTTTGGTTAGTTTTTAGAGCTAAAAAGAGAGAAAAATACAGAAAAATTCAAGAGAAGATACAATTTTGGTGGAGATTCAAAAGATTGATTGTATTTCTTTTTCTACTCTTTTCTTTATCAATTTTATGTCTTTCTTTATGAAAAATATGAGCTTTATAAACATAATTATGGTTAATTAATTTATTAATCTAGGGATCTTATGAACCCAATTTTCACCATGTGATGATCTAAATTTTTTTTCCAATTATAATATTAATTTAATTATATTATTTAATTTGATTTTTATGCTATTAATTGTTTGGCTAACAATTTATCTATAGAGACAATTAAATAGATTCGAAAGAATTATTTAATTGTTTGTCTTGATT
Organism: Hippophae rhamnoides; assembly: GCA_033030585.1. Classification (NCBI taxonomy): domain Eukaryota; kingdom Viridiplantae; phylum Streptophyta; class Magnoliopsida; order Rosales; family Elaeagnaceae; genus Hippophae; species Hippophae rhamnoides. The sequence continues at coordinate 14,209,690 of CM065431.1, forward strand.
AAATAACATGCATAATTTCTAGGTATAGATGTATGATTTTTATGTATATGATCTATAATTGATGAACTTAATGAGTAGTATACAATTTAATTGGCATGAGAATGTGATTAAATTAATTACTATATGGTGTGTAGTTTACTTGAGAGAGGAATACATGCTAGGTTAGATTCAATTGATCATGCAATTAATTAATATTATATTGGGAGATTTTTGCGATTCACATGTTTAGAAAATTGAGAGATTAAGTATTCCTATATATTTTCTCATATATCTTTTTAGTCACAAAATCTGATTTAATTAATGATTGCTATTTATTTTTAGTTATTTTAATTTTGCTTTCTGAAAATATAAAAACACAAAAAAAATTGATTTTTATTATTTTTAGTTTTAAAAATTAGTTTCTAAAAAATAATCTATGTGGGAACGATCTTTACTTTTCATTATATTACTTGTTACGACACATATACTTGCGTATTCATTGCACACACAATTTGTGTGGCCATCAATCATTCATTTTCAATACATTATTTAGTCACATATTCTTTAACAAATAATTATAATAGTTAAATATACGGACAAAATGAAGTTATAGAAATAGACAAAACTTTTAAGGAACTTGGACAAATAAAAAAACAAGAAATACTAACAGACTTTGAAATACCAGAAGAATGGAAATTAGATATCAAAGAAAAACCTTTCATAAGAGGAAGAAAAAGTAATATTGTTAAAACTAATAGCATGCCAAGGTTTACTTTTATAAACCATGAAGGAGAAACTTCTAACCAAAAAGAAGTTAAAAAACTAGTAAATGAAGTCAAAATAATGAAGGCATTAGTTCATTATTGCATATTAGGGAAAAATAATGTTTAGACATAAAATAAAAAATATGTATTTAGAAGTAAATGGAAGCCTAGTAGCTGTAGCAAAGAATCAAGCAATTTGAAACTGTACAATTATTAATAGAGGAAATAGATTTAGTTCAAGAATCAAACACAAAATATTTACCTAAAATGAATGTGGTTATAATAAACTACAACAAGATATGCATAAGGAATTTTCATAATTAATAAAAGATATATACATCATACATAGGAATAATGAAACGATAGGTTACAAATATGATCGCTTAGAAGGACTAAAAGAAGAACCACCTAAGAGATCAAATTCCATGATTCCTAAAATGAGAAAAGGAAAAATGAAGAACAATCTAAGAACAAAAAGATAATTTCAATTTAATGGAATATAGAAAAGAATTAGAAAGAAAATTCATGGGCCCTAAAAATAGAGATATAGAAACATTAATCAGTTTATTGACATTAACAAATGAAAAAATAGGAGAACATTATAATGAAAAACTTTGTACTAACAAAGAAGAGGATGATATGACAATAATCAGTGAAACTGATTCTGAACCAGAAAACATGACTTCAAAAGGTCATATGAAACCAATTTCATTACTAGTCCTTTACCAATAAGGAACATCTGACCCACATAGGGGAGAAAGAAATAGGCAAAGAACAGAACAACCTGATACCACATATAGAAGAAGATAATAACCTAAAATGGAGGAAGGGTTGCATTGGGGAACTAGAGGTAGTATTCCACCAAAGTTCAAACTCCATAATAATTATAAGTTTGAACTTCTAGATTTAGATTGTATAATAGATAGGAAGAAAGCCTTAGATGAATGGGCTAGTAGAATGAGTGTGCTCACACAAACTTCTCAAACTTAACATATCAACAATATTTGTTAATGCAAGAAAATGCTTCCACATGAAGGGAATACTTGGATACAGTAATAAATGAAATATACAAAGAATTTATTGGAGAAGATAAAGGAAAGATTATTACTAAATCCAATGAAAATGAAATCAATGAAGCTAAATGACATCTAACAAATATGAAAATTTGTAACAAGTGTTACATAGATTCTTTTATTTGTGAATATGAAATGTATTATCATAAATTACCACCCTCTATGCAAACAACTTGTAAAAAATGTTTTTCAAAAATTACCTGGAACACTATATAAAAACTTAACAGAAAATTAGGAATAAAGGAATAGAGAAACTATACCAAATACTCTAGGAGGAAGAATAAGAAGCCTTAAAGATTGGATTATTATTAAATGTCAAGAAAGAAAAATAATATAAAGAGATAAGAGGAAATGATAAAATCTACTGGATACAAGAGATTTTAGAATACCAGGGAAATATAGATGTAATATAAAATCTTATAAACAAAAATATAAATTCAGAAAACAAAATTTCCAAAAATATAAAAAGAGAATTAATAGAGAAAACTACAAGAAAAGATAGTTTAGAAGAAATATTTATAAACCTTCTGAAAAAAGCAATTATTGCCCTTCGGGAAAGAAAAAATACAGATGTTGGATTTGTAATGAAGAAGGACATTATGCTAATGAATTTCCAAGCAGACTTCAACATAAAAAGGAATTTCCACAAAAAACAAAAATCTTAGAAGAAGCTTTCAAAATGGAATTAGAACTAATCGAGGAATCTGATATAGATAATACTATACTTATAGTATTATCTATTGGAAGAAACTAAGGAAGAAATAACTGACTCAGAATATGAACACTCAAATTGTGGATATTCTTCATCAGAAGATGAATGATTTGTATAGTATTACAAATCCAAATAGTATTTACATTAAAGTAGTACTAAAATTTAAAGGCTATAAAACTTATCATTTACATGCATATATAGATATAGAAGCTAGTATGTGTGTAGCTAATAGATATATATTTTCAAAAGACAACTGGAAATAAGAGCAAAAAGATTTAATTGTAAGAATTGCTAATAATACTATAATAAAACTTAATAAGGCATTAAAAGATACTGATATAATGATAGGAGGAGAAAACTTTCACGTTCATACCATATATCAACAAGAAAGAGGAGTAGATTTGTTAATAGGAAATAATTTCTCAAACTTATATCAACCTTTCACACAACATTTTGACAAAATAAGTCTCACAACCTTAGAAGAAGATACCATATATGCTTCTAAAGTAAGAAAAATTTTAACTCTTTAAAACCCAACTTTTATGCAACAACATAAAAGCGAAAACGTGGTGAGATAGAAGATCAACAAAAACCTTATTTAGAAAATATTTTATTAAATATAGAAGAGAAACAAAACTTTTTTCTCAATGAAATACAAGAGAACAAAGCCCTAACAGGCATTTGAAAACTATTAAAAACAGTGAGTTCAAAAAATCCTTTGGATTCAAAAATAAATAAATCTAAAGCAATAGTCAACATAAAATTAAGAGATCCTAACAATATCATAAGAGTAAAACCAATGATTCATACTCCAGAAGACATGATTGAATTTAGAAAACAAATTCAAGAACTTTTGGAACTAAAAGTCATAATACCAAGTAATTCACCTTACTCTAGTCCAACATTCTTAGTTGAAAAAGAAGTTGAAGAAAATAGAGGAAAAAAGAGAATGATAATAAACTTTAAAGCACTGAATAAAGAAACCATTAGCGATAGATATTTCATTCCAAAAAAGAAAGAACTTCTATCATTAATAAAATGAAAGAAATATTTCTCAAGTTTTGATTACAAAAGTAGATTTTGGCAAACAAGACTGGATAAAGAATCCCAAAAATTAACAGCATTTATTTACCCCCAAGGGAAATTCCAATTGATAGTTATACCATTTGGATTAAAACAAGCTGCAGGTATTTTCAAAGATATATGGATAGCATTTTCAAGAAATTATAAGATATTTGATGTGTTTACATAGATAATATTTTATTTTTTAGTAATGAATTAAATAAACATTATTTAGATATTATCAATATTCTACATGAATGTAAAAGATAAGGCATTGTACTCTATATATGGATAGAGTAAATGCAAAGGTAAAAAATTTACTAACTTTATATCATCGAGGACCAGATGATAAGATGATAATTGAAACATATGTTTCACAAGAATATTTGGGAGTAGTTCTTAAAGCAAGAGTAGATGACAAAGATGAATATTTTTGTGGATATACATCATGATCTTCCCAATGTTCATAATAAAATTACCATAGTAATGAAAAAGAATATTTAGCTGTTAAAAAACTATTAAGAAATTTGCAATATATGTTATAAGCTCCAAATTCATAGTTAGAACAGATAACAAGAATGTTGGTTATTTCTTAAGAACTAATATTGCACTTCTAACTATTTTTATGCTTTCAAGAATGGAACATCTTGATATCAAAATCAAGATAAAGGAAAATGAGATAAAAATCCTACAGGAACAACTCGAGATGCTATATCTCAAGAAATCTCTTATGGAGACAATAAAGAAACAGGAAGAACTTAATTGTTCAAAACAACCTCTAGAGACCAGAAGCTCAAACAAGGAATCTTCATTAAGAAAAGAAGAACCTAATAGCTCACAAAAAACTTCTGAAACCACAAAGTTCAATTGGGCAGATAAGGTAGAAAAAAAGAACAAAAAAAAAGTTTTTATGGTCTATAATGGCCCAAAATTAGGAATTTATAACAACTAGGTAGAAGCTAGCAAATCTATTCTAGGAATTAGTGGAGTAACTTATAGAGCCTTCACCAATAGAATAGAAGCAGAAAATAGTTATACCAACTACAAAACACCAAAACTGATAACTCTAGAGGAAATAGTAAGAAATTATTCTACAGGATTACAACAACAACCAACAGCTCCAAGCAGGTTGACAAATCTTGGAAAGATAGCAAGGCCTCTAGTGCTATTTAGAGAAACATCTCCTCCAAAGACATAAAAAATAGTAAAGCATTCAGTACTATTCAATGAGACATCTCCTAGAACTACTCCAATCATTGACTATGAAAAGGACCAATATAGAAAAATCAGTAAACCACAATAGTTAAGTCTCTATAAATTGGCCAAAAAATCTACCTAAGAACATATTGAAGATATGAAATATGAAATTCTATACTATAGACAAGGAATTTCCTACTTGAAGTAAATCCAATATATTGGAAGGAGCTGATCCAATATTTATGTATAAAGCATTTTATGCAGGACTAATAGAAAATATATATCCAGGAATTAATTTTAATGAATTAAATTATTTCTCAGAGAATTTTAAAAGAGCAATCAAGAACTTCAAAAGAAAAATTAAAACAAGTGATAAATCTGTTTATCTTAGAATTTTTAGTTCATTAATGGACTAGAATGAGAAAGAAAGTATTAGTCCCTACCACTTCATCAAGATATGGATTTCTAATACAAACAGAGAAGTTCCTAGACCAAAGGCACTTCCAGAAAAGGAATTCAACAAATAAGAACTATGTGTCCTAAGAGGTCAATGCTAGGCCAAATTTACTATAAACTCAGAAAAATTGATAATTCTTTTGAGATTAAAGTAAATTATTCAACTTACAGTCATCATCATTTCTCACAATAGCATGGCTCTGTCAGAAGAAAATGGTGAAAAAATTAACAAATACAAAACCAATTTTAATTGCAATAACCTAGAAATTGGTCAAGAAACAAGGAAGGTATTCTACATGTATACCAAAAAATCCACCAAAGACCATAAATGCATTCTCTGCAAAGATCGAGAAGATAAAGATACATCATCATCAATGTCATTAAAGGAACCGTTGGCAAAAATGACAAAGAAAAATAAGAAAAGAAATTTTCGGCAGAAGACAACAAAAGAAATAAAGATGTAGACCCTACATCTTAGTCGGCAACATGTGCTAAGAAAAAAAAAGTAGTGGCTATCCTTTAAAGTAGAAAATAGATGAATTATTAAAGTAAGGGTAAAATAATAATTTTAGTCTTGTAAACAAGGATTCCTTGTTCTATAAAAGGAACCCTTATTATCATTTAAAAAAAACACGAATACATAGAAATCTAAAGCTCTCTACCATGAAACACTCTAGCATAGAAAACTCCTCTATCTAGAAATCTTAAAATCAATAATGTTATACCTAGTAATTATGAGTGGCTAAGCACCCCTTCAAGGTTCTTAGTTGGCCTTAAGTTGTAATAATTATTATCTTATGAATAAAATGAAGTTCAATTACTCTTCTCTAGTAAGTCAACTATTGGACACCATTTATGTACGGATGTAGAAGACTCACCATTGCTAGGGGGCATTAAGGTTTGAGCAAAGCTAAGACATAACAAATGTAACAAAAGAAGATGAACAGAATGGAAGACCATAGTGGACCCATCAAATTTAGGTATAATAATTATAAATTTAAGTCAGTTAAGAATCTTGAATGTTTAAATATTTGCTTATAATAAGATATATTACTACTAAAATAGAAAAATGGAAACTATTTTTAGAAATAAACAACTAATAATTCCAAATAAAATCAAAGATAAAAATCTAATTCTATTAGAAACATTTGATAAAGGTTATCTCTATTATTTAAATGAATATTTTAAAGATGAGGATTATGAAACTTGTCTTGAAAATTTTAAAAGATTTAACACCTTATTAGATATTTATACAAATTATATTAAATTTATCACAAGCATCATAGACCATCCTATTTAAAGGACATTAAAATACTATTTTAGTCAAAAATATGTAAGAATAGAGGAAGAGAAATTTAACAACTTAATGTTTGGATACTACTTCTTTGAAGATTATAAAATACTATATGTACACAAGAAAAATCTACTTGTATACTATGAATAAGACAAAATAATATGCATTCAACATATATGATTTATCAAGGTAATACTTTATGAACATCGAATCATTAGTACATAAATTAGAATTATTAGATTTAACAGATGAAAGAATAATTTTTAATTTTAAAAGATAATTAATGAATTTAGGATTAGAATTAAAAAACCAACATAATATATTGTGCAATTGTAATGAATATAGAAGAAAATTAGACTTATATAAAAAAATAATAAGCTTTTTAGACAAATTATTGCCTTCAATAAATAGATAAAGACCATCAATTTAGTCAATATTAACTCCTGATTAAAAATTATATTAATTCGTAAAAATTGGTATCAGAGCCTAAGAATAGTAGTCTAAATAAGCAATGGATAAAAAATTAACCCCATTAAAGTCTAAGAGCATTTTTGATATTTTATAAATCTCGAGGGCATAATTGAAAATATGCCGAACCTTAGAGGCATTTGAGATATTATTATTCTTTTTTTGTTTCCCCAAATGTGAATAGACTATTTCACCGAGAATAAGGACGTGATATAGAGGTTCATTTAACTACTAAGCATATTCAATCGAAATCGTTGTATGATGTCATTTGGGGTATGTAATTTTACATTTTTATCCTTTTGGTCAATTTTTCCATTATCGTTCTAGATTATTCAAGGTTAATTTCCATAGTTCTTTCTCCCCTAGTTTTTTCCCTAACTCCTTCACGTTTCCACCTAGTAAGTTTCACCCCCCACATGCTCCAATTCCTACCTTTCTCCCTTTCTCCTATTACTTTGTAAGAGTTAAATGCTTTATTTTCATTTAAGAATCATCAATCTTTTCAACTTTGTTGAGAAGTTGCAAAGCTCTAAGAATTCATCCTTGACGGATCGGTGATTTTAAACTTCAATTTTTGATTTGAATCTAGATTTTAACGAAATGATTTGGCATCGAACTATTTTGATGCTTGAAGTGGGCGAAACTACGAGCCCTAGTAGTAATGGGTATGATGGTGAAAGGAATAGTAATAGTAGCATGTTACATACATCGAAACTTTGTATGTAACATGTTACATATGTTTTGAGTTTCATATGTAACATGTTACATCCACATATTTCTTTATATTAACATGTTATGTATGGGGTTTCAGTGTAAATAATTTATAATTTCGGTATATATAACATGTTATATATAGTAGAATTCTGTATGTAACGTATAACATCTATTTATGTCTTTGTATATAATATATGACATACATTGGAGTTTCGTATATAAAGTATTATGTACATTGTAACTCTAGTGAGGTCGTCGATGGTGGTCATAAAAAGTGGTAGGATTTTACCTTATTCACATTTTATTAAAACTATGAATTAAAGATATTTTATTCTATTTATTAAGTAGTTTAATTTAAAATTATGAGTTTTTAGAAGAAGAAAAATATTTTTAATTAAAAAAATCGATCAATTTATTAAAATACATGTTATTTAGGTAAGAAGCTCGTATTTAATCTCTATTGTTTTTTGATAAAGTATTTTACATTGGTATAATATTTGAGTGTTGAGAGTTAATTTGTGAGTCTTTATATTCAAAATCATGTATTATATTTCTTTAAGGGATAAGATTTTATCTTTCTTATTAATATTTGTGTGTTTTTTTAACTTTTGTATTTATCATGTATCAAAAATAGAGAGTAAAATATATGAAATCAAAGTTGTTTGCTATATTAAATTTTAATACTTTTGATTTATTTGAAAATATGTGAAAAGAGTAAGTAAAAAAATTGAAAACAAAAGGTTAAAAAATAAATAAATTTGAAAAAAGCAAAAGAAATAAAAACTTATTTAAAAAAAATAAAAAAGAAATGAGATGAAGGAGGGGTTAGAAATGAAACGAAGAATGATAGTTTGAATTATCTCATATTATAATAAAGTATATATGAAACTAATTAATAATTTTAAGAAGGATATAATTATGATATTAAGGAAAAATATATGAAAATTTTGAAAATGAAAGCATATAGAAATAAATTAACAATTTCTTTTTTTTTATAATTTAGATTTCAAAAATACATTTTTGAATTTTAATTTATCATTTAGGAAAAAGCTCAATTTTTCAAAATAACTATTTTAGTACTTGTTTTCTTCAAAAAATTAAAAATAAAGTATGTTTCAATGGCTTGTTTAAAAATCAATGAACTTGTTTTTTTTATAAAAAAATTAAATATTTTTTAGCATCCCACTTAAAATAAGTGTACTAAAATATTTATTTTAAAAATTGTAAGTAACTTTTTGTAAATGTATCAGAAAGTAAGTAAACTTAATCATTCTTTTGTAAAAGAAAAAAAAAACTCCAAATACCCTTTTTCCATATTAAAAGAAAAATGGTGTAAAAAAACTCCATAGTTAATTTATACGGTCTGGGTCCACAGTCACCAAGTGTGGCTAGGATACTAAATCACTTGATGTAGTTTGAATCCTCAATCACCAAGTATGGCCCGAATGCTTAGTCACTTGATATGGTATGGATCCATAATTTAGAGGATGAAATGCTATGCGTTGTGACCTAGTTAATAGTTTGTCCTAGTAGCATAACCTAGACCCAAGCCGAGAAGTTGGACCTCACCGTTCCTTACTTCACTTTGATGCGAGCTTTTCAAAGTAATCGGACTAAAGTATTCCTGATGAGTACCCCGCTACCTTCCCTACATAGTGATGAGGCCATGTTGGAAGTTAGGCCTGAAGGTGTGTTTGAAGAGGCCACTCCTAAGTTTTTGTCATTTTTTTGCAAAGTAACCATGTAATCTTTAAAGGATAAAAGGTATAATTTTTTTATGTAATATAATCTTTGGTGTGAATATGCTAGTTAATTTGTTGATCTGATTATAATATATGGTATTTATCACTTCATATTTGTCATCTAGTAATTAAATGCTCTAATTGGAATCCATTAGGCTTCTATTTAATTGCCTCATACTTCATTTGGGCTTGTTGTTAGAAATAGTATTTTGATCTTTTCTTAAGAGTTTGAGGCTATTGTATGAAATTGTAAGTTTCATTTTTGAAGTCCAAAGTTGTTCCAAAGCAAACCCTAAATTGTAATTTTGGAGGCAATATTTAGGTTTTTTGGGTTGAATGGATTACAACCAAGTTAATCTGGGCGATTTGATCAAAATAGGGTTATGTTTTTCTTGTACCCTAAACACCCTTCCACATGCTACTAAGAAACATCATACTTTACCTACCATAAGTGACGAGGTGAATCAAATCCCCTCTGATACACCTTCGGCAAAGAAAACCAAAATATCCAAGGCATTTCATGCATTATGTTGCACTATAGAGGAGGATATTAACTTAGGGTAGGTGCCTAAACCTATCCTTAAGATAGGAAGGGATTTGTCAATAAGGTCTACCCTTATTGAAGAGTTATCCCCGTTAGGTGAAGACATTAACCTATTACAAAGTATTTTCCCCGCTAAACTTCAATGAGGTGAAAGTAGCAGTTTGAGTAGCCTTTTTGGAAGCAAGATTTTTTATAACCTCAATGTTCAAGATGAGTTATATCATCACTTCGTAGTGCCTGCAGATCGGTCCACTATTTATACGACTTGTAAGTATGAGAAAGGGACAAACTGGCATTTTGTGGCCATACACGTGCTTTAAATGAACGACCTCTCAAGGCATTTAGTGATGTATAACATTGGTAATATTTAATTAACCTCTTTTTTTACTTGATGTAGGAAATATCTATCAAGTATTTAGAGTAAGAGATGGATATGTGTTGTGAAACCGTTGAGTTTGTAGACCAAGAACTGTGTAGTTTAAAGACTAGCTCTAAAGCCATGGAACAAGAGTAAGAGGAAACACGTATTGAATTGGTAAGGGCACTCAATCAATAGAATAAATACAAGGAGGAAAGGGATAAATTGCACAAACTGGCCAAATATTGAAAGTAGAGGGTGCTAGAGAAGAAATACTCACAGGGATCCTATGTTCGAAAGCATTGGATCATATCCTTGCTAATAAATAAAGACCTTCTTAACTATAAGGTGGTTTAACTTTGTAATTTTTTCTTCATTTGAATGTACCTAGAATTAAAGAATAAAGCAAGGTATTGATGCATTTTTTTAGCAAAGGGAAGGCCTTCTTTTGGTGGACTAAATATCCTTTTTTAGGATGGGTGAGACGCCTCTTATCCTGCATCCCAAGTGGGGGTCTATTTGGCCACCTCACTCTGTACTTGGGGATTATCGTGTTAATATTTTGTGAGATAGGAGATATGTAAGGGTGGAATTGATTCTTACCCCTATATACGCTTCCCAAAGAGGGGGTTCACTTTGGTGAACTCAAGACCCTTTCTTAGAATGAGCAACATGCCTCGTATCCCACATCCTAAATGGGGGGTCCATTTAGCCATCACACTTCATACTTGGGGGTTATCGTATTAATTTTGTGAGACAAAAGACATGTAAGGGTGAAATTGAATCCTACCCATACATGTGTTTCCTAAAGAGGGGTTCATTTTGGTAAACTTAAGACCCTTTATTAGAATAGGTGACATGTCTCTTATCCCACATCCCAAGTAGGGGTGTCCATTTGGCCGCCTCACTCCGTACTTGGTGGTTATTGTGTTAATTTTTCATGAGATAAGAGACATGTAAGGGTGAAATTGAATCCTACCCATACATGCGCTTTCCAAAGAGGGGTTCACTTTGGTGAGCTCAAGACCCTTTCTTAGGACGAGCCACGTGCTTCTTATCCCACATCCCAAGTAGGGGGTCCATTTGGCCACCTCATTCCATACTTGAATAGATTCTAATGTTGTAGGGTTTCTAGAGAGAAGTGTGAAATGTGAATAATGATTAGATCTTTTATTCATCTCACCAAGAAGATATATATAACACCTAAGAGATATGTGTCAAGGTTACATTGGTAAGCGCCCTATTTATAGCTACCAGAGTACATAAACAAAGTTCTATACAAAATTAGGTCGCTATTCTTAGGTCGTATAGTACACTCCTCATTGGAATAGTGAGCTCTTTAGGAGGGCTATTAACAGGTTGCTCACTCCTAGTCTAACTGATCAGGTGTCACCTGCTTTGAATAACAAGGTCATGTTTCTTAGGGATTGTTATTTACGGGATGCACTTAGATAACCAATCCATCCATACACGGGTTGCTTGAGGTCTTAGGTACAAATGTGATCTAGGTCGCTAGGGTGGTGTACTTGTTACATGTAAAGTATGAAACAAGTTTGATTATATGTCGTGAGAGTACAATCATCATTTAATGAATATATTCCAACCTATGAAGTCTTGAAATGATTGAAAATCCTTTGTTATTTAGTATACATTCTAGTCTAACATATCATTAGTTGTTTTCTATACATATGCTTGTAGCTAGTATGGATAGGAGCCCATGAGGCTTACTGCTACTAGTGTTTTTACCACAGTTAGTTCCTTCTTATTGCTGGTTGTTTTTATTGTATGTTGAATCGAGTATGTTATTTTGTACTCCTCTATGCTATTTGCTTAGTTTATGTTTGTGAGGCCAACTTGAATGAATTAATATAAAGTTCGTAAAAAGATTCTATGGGTTAGTGTTTCCACCCCTTATCTAGATCATGGTTAACTATTTGAATCAGAAGAATAATTGTTCCTTATGTAATTATTCATGCGTATAGGAATCTTCATCAATCATGGTACCAAATATTGTTTATTAAAGGAGGGCAAAGATTTCCAAGTGACAAAGAATGTTTTTGTTCCCATTTTTTAGGAATGGCTTCAAGTTGAATTCAAATCTCTTTCACCTATTGCCAAATATTGGATGACTAAGCTCACTTCTCAACCTAATATTGGTACCTCTCATACCCCTCCTCTTCAACCTATCTAGATTGGTGGACAATCCACACAAAATCCCAGTGAACAAGAGAGAATGCTTCTTGCTCTCCATCCCAAAAGGAGACATTTTCACAAAAAGAAACTCGTATTCATAATAAAGTTTAAAATGTGGTAATTTAGGCTCGTTCTCTAGCTACAAATGATTTTACTTCTCTAGTTCATAACTAGCTTATAAAATTTGTTAAGGATTTTTATGATGACAATTTGAGGTACAAGATGTTAGCATAGTTGATTAGGTTTGCTATCAATGTTAAAATTGACTCTATTAACATAAATCTTAAGCGAGCTCAAATGGTACACATTGCAAATTTTATCTTCCATAAAAATTTCTTTCATATTACAACTCTAGTGAACCATGTTTTTTTTCGAGCTATTCCAATATCATACAACCCATCTACAATAACAACTTAATCATACTCACTCTGCTTCCTCACAACACTTACATGTAACTCACTCGTACAAACACATATATTTAGGTACTAATGATCTAGGAAAAATAATAAAGCGCATGGGGGTTATCAAAACTTCTTTCATTAAGAAGAAACAAATAGTGGAGTGTGGTCAGGGCAACGATTTTAACTTTCAATCTATTTCACTTATATGTTTGAATGACCAATTGATGTTTGTATGGGGTGTCACTGATTTATTGGAGCAATTTAAACAAGGTTATACTGCTAATAATGTGGTTTATTAAATAATGCTGAAGGCGAAGAGGAAACTTTGAATGTGCCCTTAAAGATGTCATGATTTTCACGTATTGGAATGGTTAAGGTCTTGTGAGACCTCACACTAATAGAAATTACGCTATTTGGTTCGAAAACATAAACAATTTGTTTTATCACTTATGGAAACCAAAGCTAACGTTAATGCAACCAATAATCTTATCAATGCGCTAAATTATTCTAGTTGTTATTTTATTTCTACAAATAGTTAAAGTAGTGGTTTATTGTTTTGTTGAAACTCAAATTTAGAGCTACACATTAAATATGTAGCCTCTTGTTATGTGATTGCTCAAATTTGTAGCCCGTTTAAAAATATTAATAATTATCTAATGTGTTTTTTTTGTTTATATTCCTCCTTGTTACAAAGATAAACATAAACTTTGGGACCAACTTCAAATTTATTTAACTCTATACAAAATCCTTGGTTAATGGTTAGGGATTTTAATGAAATTATTCATCCCTATGAAAAATTGTGTGGTCAACTTACTTATTTCAATGATAATAATTGTTTAATCAATTTTTTGAAATTAAGTGGTTCTATTGATCTAGTTATATTGGTTCATAATTTACACAGTGTAACAATAGAATTGGATTTAATTGTATCCATAAATGTCACGATTGTGCCATAATAAATCCAAATTGAATTGACACTTTTCCTAAAACCTTCCCTTTAATACATCTGATCATACATCTCTATTACTCCATCTATTTGGTGTATATGAACCTTTTACCCAAAGATCGTTAAAATTTCTAGCTACTTGGTTGAGAGACAAGCATTGGGAATGTATCATTCAAGACTTTGGTCTCATTCCACTTAATGAATGAAGACTTTTATGTCAAAATTAAACAAGCTTTATTTGGATTATCTGGTTGAAACAAAGATCATTTTAATCATATTTAAGGTAAATTAAAGTACTTAATGCTCAACTGAAAGATGTTCATTCAAATAACTTCTCTTCCTTTGATCCAAATCTTGAAAAGGCTCTTACTACAGAGTTTGATGAAAAGTGGATTTTTCAGGCTTATACTTTAGTGAGAAGAAGGTTAAATTTTATTCATGCTTTGACATTAACTCGTGGAATTTTATACTGGGATCATACTATGATTGTAAATGAAGATGTATGACACTTTATTAATTGCTTTTAGCCTTCAAACCTTCCTCATTATGACTCTTTATCTTTATTGTTCACTTTTGTTATCTCTGAAGATTAGAATAGTTTATTAGTTAATGTTAATTCTCCTTTTAAAATTAAAGTAGCACTTTTAGGATATGCATCCACTTAAAACTCCTAGAGTGGATAGTTTTCAAGCTTTTATTCTACAAACAATGTTTGGCATATAGTTAGTTCGAATGTTGTCAAATAGATACATGCTTTCTTTATTGGTGAGTGTTTAAAGTAGAACTGGAATTATACCTTTATCTTATTACTTCCTAAAATGTGAAATCCAATTAAGGTCAACCATTATCGATCTATGGGTCTTTTTAATGTGATTTACAATATTATTTCTAGGATTATTGTCAAAAGACTTAGAGGTATTTTATGCAGTCATATTTCCCCTTTCGACGCTGTTTTTATTCCAAGGAGGTGGATTATTGAGAATACTTTGATTGCTCAAAAGGTGTCATCCACTGTTTCCAAAAAAAATTTGGAAGAGGGGTCTTATGAAAATTAAATTGGATTTACAAAAAGCTTATGAAAAAGTGGAAAGGAAGTTCTTGATTCAAATAATAAGAACTGTGGATTTTTCGTAAAACTTTCTCACTCTCATTTGGAAATGTATTTTCACTATAAGCTTTTCTAGCCTACTTAATGGCTCACCCTTTAGTCATATCATACCTCAATGTGGTCTTCGTCAAGGTGATCCTCTTTTTACATATTTATTTTTAATTGTAGTTTAATGCCTTTCTAGAATGATTTCACAAGCTAAAACTTTGAACTCACTTCATGGAGTAAAGATTTCTAGGAATCATCCTCTTATTTCTCAACTTCTTTATGCAAATGATATTATTTTATTTTTGTGGGAAAATTTGTCTGAAGTGACGACTTTAAAACAAATTCTGGATAATTACTACCTATGATATGATTAGTTAATTAATTTTCAAAAATCAAATTTCTTTTTTTCCATAAATGTATATATTCCTTTGAAATAGTAGTTATGTAGTGCTCTTTACATTTTTGAAAGTTCTATTCTAATTATTTACTTGGGACATACTCAACCCATCGGTAGGAAAAAGAAATAGGAGTACTTTTTGTTTACCTTCAGGTATTTGTTCTTCTATTGAAAGTATTATAAATAAATTTTGGTGGACTAGCAATACTAACAAGTAACACTATTTATCTCTTATTTTTTAGGATAAAATCTATTTACCAAAAGATTGTGGTGGTCTTAGTATTAGACATAATAAGGATTTCAATAAAGCAATATTAGTTAAAGCTGCTTGGGATTTTCTTAAGCAACCTCACAAAATTGTGGGTTCAAATCTTTTATGACAAATATTTACAACATTCTTATTTTTTTTAATGTCTCAGCAAAACCTTTAGATTCTTTCATATGGAAAGGTCTTCTTTGGGATCAAAATGTTTTTAAGGATGACAATTTTTTTTTTAAAATAGGCAATAGTTTAGGTATTAATGTTTGGAAAGATCCCTAGATACTTGACATCTTAAATCAAAACTTATCTACTCATTTTCAATTTCATCCTAATCCTTTAATTCAATTTGTTGATCTGTGTATTGGACATACAATTTTAAATTGTAATGTTACAAATTTGATCCAAACTTTTGGTCTTCACATCTCTTATCTAATTTGTTAGCTTCAACCACCTTCTTTAATGGGAAAAGATTCTATTGAATGATACAGTATTGGTTCGAGATGTTTCTTTATCAAAGATTTTTATGGGATTATAGTTACCAAGAAATTTTTTTCCAATCAATGCAGGTTTTGGTAGTTAGTTTGGAAAGCTAAGATTCATGAAAGTCATTAACTTTTTCTTATAAAATTACTTTCAAGAGCTCTGGGTACAAATAAGCAGTTGGGTCATCTTGAGAACTTATTTTTCCCTCATGCCACATGAAAATTGAAGATGAGGAACATTTATTTATTAGATTTAATATTCTTAAATCATGGTAGAAACATGAGAATTGGAATCTCAACTAGAATTTCTTAGAAAAATTGGACATTTAGACTTGCATTCGCCTTATTTTGAAATCTTCGAAGCTAATCATCCCTTCTAGTATATCTACCCAACTTTTCACTTACTGCTATTGTTATGCATGAAAAAATCTAGTGGATACGAAATAAGATTTTGTTTGGAGGGTACATATAATCTGCTCAGAGTATCATTTATGACCTCATGTACCAGATCAATGAATTTAAAAAGCTTCTTGCTGAGGATTCACTTCGTTCTACTTTGGTAGATACTAGAATTTTACTGTTATTCCTAATCAATGGAAAAATCCATCTTTAGGTACATACAAGTTCAATTTTAAAAACACACAGCACAATGGATTATCAACAATTGGTTTCAACATATTTGATTATTATGGGCAATTATGTTATGCTTGGACAAATTCCTTAATTGCTCATTTAGTAGAGTTTGATGAGGCATCGACTTTCCTTAATAGGATCCAATACACAATTAACTACAAGAATTGTGCCTTATAAATAAAAGTGGATGATAAAAAGAATATTGATGTTTTTAATAATCTTTCTCTTGAGGAATTCTCTATAAAAATTACATATTTAATTCCATTTTCACAATCGTTGCTTTATCACTTCTAAGTGATCGTTGCTAGGTGGATTCCATGTCATAACAATGAAATAACTCATAATTTGTTTTATTGGTCTATTTTTCATTAATTTACAAGAGAAATCAACTAGATGAGTTACTTATCAATATTCAAAAAGGATACCAAACAAAAGATTGAGACGTTTCGTCTTTCTTTGTAGCAAAAAAAAAACATTTTGGAGTTACAACTTTTAAAAGTCAAATGCTATGATTTATATTGAAACGTTGTGATATTTTTCTAAAAATACATGATTTTGAATGGGTTGCAATTGGTAAGAATATTTACATAGATTTTAAAGCGACATGAACTTTGTAACATCTTAAAAGCAACTTTTTTGAATGTCAAGAAGTAATTCATTATGTGAATAATGTAATGTTGAACCCTTATAAATAAAAAAATGTTTTAACCATGTATAATCACTATTCAAACATATTCAAACAAATATATCAAAGTTTGAAATTCTTAAACATAAATATTTGTAAATTCAAAAATAGCATAATTCGTAGGAAGTATATCTTAACATATCATATCAAGTGTATCCCCGTATCTACAAATAAATATGAATTTAAGTATTCATATGACTTGATGATGGTTGAAATGCATCTATTGCAACAAAACTAACACAACCTCGTAATATCTTTTGGACCTTCTTGAGCCATTTCCTCAAATGTTGTTCTTTATTTGCCTTTCGAATCCCTTTTAACAACTGCAAATATCTCTATCACACCATATCTAATTAATCAAAAGTTATGATTTTTTTCAAATGTAAGAACTAAATTACATATTATTAAAATAATTGTCATTTCATACCAGATCATTTTGCCATGGTGTTGCGGTGCACTATGGGAATCTCGAGTCCTTGCTCGAGTCAAAGTGATAATTAATATTTTAATCATACTTACATCCTTTAACTAAATTTTATTTGCTATTTGAGTTTCAAAATTCTTCTGCACCGACAAATTTGGTGGACTAGAAAACAATGAGGATGATTCTTCTATCCTTGCATTTAAATTATTATCAAGTCATATCCCTCATTCACAATTTTGAACCTCTTCTTTATGTTCTATCACCACATGAATATCAAAATGTGTACCTGACATTTCTATACAAGGCTCTATTGTGTTCTCTATAGAAGACAACATTATTATATCCATAGAAACATTTGAAGGCTCTTATCTTCTTCTTTTTCTCTCCTCTATAAAAGAGTCATTCATTTTGGTACCATTCTTCATTTCCTTTTCTATGAGAGATTGCAATTGTCTATTCATACCTAATGTAAGAACACCTCAATTAATAGAAAATAATTTATAATCGTATAGATTGATATTTCAAATAATAAAGTTAAAATCACATGAATGTCAAGAAATTGATTCATGAAATAACTTAGGTGAAATTCGATAACCCCAAACAAAAATATCATTGAGGTTCGTTAGCCTCCACCATACCTTTCTATTAGGTTTGATAGCTTCTAACAAACTTGTATCGTGTCTTCCCTTCGTCCATCTTTAATGGCCTAACACATTCCTACAAACATTTAGTTTTTTCCTTTCACTTAATAATCTAAATTGTTACAACTTTAAGTAGATAGGAAACAATAAAATAAAATTAAAAAATATATCTAAAATTAAAAGTGGTTGTAAATGGGAAGCAACCCTAGTTATGGAAGCCCTAAAATATCCCCACCGCCAGCATGACTTGTTGGCTAGTTATGGTGGTAGTCGCTCGTCTAGGTGGTGTGTTAATGGTGTTGTGCATGTACACAATAAATAACAGTATATGGATATATCAAATATGTAAAAGGAAACACATAGAATTTACGTGGTTTGGAAATTTGCCTAAGTCCACGGGAGGTAGCTAATATTATTGAACTGAGTAAGAAATATACAGAATACTGATATAAATTTTCTCACTAATAATATCTCTCAGGTGTTACCTCAAACTCATAGAAAACTCTCACACTCAAGGAGTATTTTCTCTCTTGGAGTTTGCCTATGCTTTCTCTAATTTTTATTTTTATTTTTGATGATGCTCTCAATGCATGAACTCCTCTAAATTATAGATGAAGCAAGACTCCGTCTCCCTATTGTACAATGAATAAGGGAAAGAATCAAGGCCACTAATTAAGGGAAATTAGGCCACAAATAGGCATATAATTTAGGGAAATTAGGCCAAAAGTTAAGCTACAAATTAGGCACATAATTGAGGGAAATTATGTGCCTAATATAATTTACTTAAGAGATAATTATTCAACAATATCCACCTTGGCGAAAAAATTTCATAGCGTTGCCTCAAAATGTGCCCTAGGTGCTCTAAGCTTGAGAGATATTGATCAAGTTCAAACAGTGTTGAAACTTGATCCCTATAACCACCTTTGTAAGCATATATATAAGGTTATCTATAGTCCCTAATTTTTGGAGTATAACATTCCCTTTGTCGATGATTTCTAGAACAAAATGAAATTGAATATCGATGTGCTTAGTACAATCATGATGAACTTGGTTCTTTGCCAAAAAAATTTCACTCTGCCTATCATAGAAAATCTCCAGATTCTTTTGAACAATACCCAAATCCTTGGTCAACCCGAGAAGTCAGATAACTTCTTTGAATGCTTCTGTTATAGCCATATACTCCGCCTATGTAGTAGACAAAGCTACAATTGACTACAATGTTGATCTACAATAAAATGGTACTCTTTCCATTATGAACACATAACTAGTTGTAGATCGATGCTTATCCAGATCTCTAGCATAGTCAGAATCCACATATCTGACTAGGTACTTACCTTCAATCTTATCTCTCTCAAACTTCAAACCAATATCCATAGTACCATAAATGTACTGTAAAATCCACTTCACTGCTTGCCTCATTTACCGGGATTGTGCATGTAGCGACTCA
Source organism: Hippophae rhamnoides (assembly GCA_033030585.1). Lineage (NCBI taxonomy): Eukaryota > Viridiplantae > Streptophyta > Magnoliopsida > Rosales > Elaeagnaceae > Hippophae > Hippophae rhamnoides. The sequence continues at coordinate 14,229,660 of CM065431.1, forward strand.
CCATACTAATAACATGAGAAATATCAGGTCTAGTGTATACCATTGCATACATCAAGGAACCAACGGTATTTACATATGGAATGCGCTTGATGGATGAATGAATTGTAAGACCGGCATTGAAAATACCAATCTTGCAAAATTTACCCTTTATAGTTTTATTATTTGTAAAAATCTCTCAAGTGCACAAATCATTTTATAGAAAATGATAAGTATACTCCCAATGTCGATTTAAGGAAGAAATATATATGGTTTTTAATTTATTATTCAAAATCTTAAAAACAAAATTAAATCCTAAATATCATGTCACGATATTTTGGTTTATTTGTTTCCTAATCTAATAACATAAAAATAAATATAAACATAGATATAAATTCAATAAACAATAATGCAAATTTTATCACTCATAACAATGGAGTATTTAATGATATAATAATTAAATTAATTATGTTTTTTCGTATTATTTAGGTTATTAAATTTATAAATTAATATTTGTTGATTTTCTCTTTTTGGTATGAAAGTATCCTTAGGCGGGACCCAAATTCTTTTATTTAATATTAACTAACTAATATCCTTAGTGAGGGCCTATTAATTAATTAAATATTAAATTTCAGTTTTATTTTTAAGAAAATAGCAAACCATCTAATCACAGTTTTAGGCAGAGTCAAATAATTAGACTTTATTCAAGGTGTCCAAATTAAACCTAAGAATTTAATTTTTCAAGTATTAACTTTCATGTTTTAAAACCAATACTAAAAATATGTCGTCAATACATTTTCGAATAATAGTTCTTATAAAAAACCTTTTGATATAGAGTTTCATTCTACCTACCAGACGATTGTAGCAATAAATAAAAGAGCATTACTCTAAATTAGACCGAATAATTAAACCTTAAAATCTAATTTTCAGATTTAAGTTTGTAATGAAAAAATACTGTATTTCTCTCTAACATCCTTAGTATAAAATTAATTTATTTTATAAAAGTGTTTTACCTATTTAATATTTTGCAAGCATAACAACGTTATAATTATATCATATTTATAAACAACCAATCATATTAAATTTAATCACAAACAAATTAAATATAACATATAAGAATAAAATATAAAATGATAACAGTAAAGAATTCATTAAAATAATACCTTAAAAGAATCCTTATAATAGTTTGATGTAAATTCTATAACTTGAAAACCTCCAAATGGATTTGTATATTTGCTTATTGAATCAAAAACTAAAATTTTTATAAAAATATAACTAGTTCCTCTCAAAAAGAGAAGAACTTAAAAAAACTAAAAAATAAAAATAAAAAAAACTTTTTAGAGAGAGAAAAAGCTTAGAAATTTTGTGTGTTTTGAAATGGGAGAAGATGATCCTTTTATAGATGAGAAAAAGGCCAAAAAAGGGGGCGAAATATTTCAAAATTTGATTTTGTGCACGTTTGGACAGGTTGGTGCGTGTTTGGGGCGTGAAAATCTCGCCAGAAGGGTTATCGGTGCGGTAGACGGGCGATTGGCACGCGTAGAACACGATGAGGTATGGGTACGATGAGCACGGACGTGATGTTGTGCACGAGACTCGGTGCTGATCGATGGTGCACGCGTTGGTGTACGTGGGAATCAGCTCGATGGGCATCTACGCGCACAAGACTTGGCACAGATGAGCGCACTACGTGGATTTCTCTACGCGACTGGGCTGCTACGTGCACGATTTTGGCCTTTTTGACCCATTTTGTCATCTTTTTTACATTTCCCCATTTATTTTCTCAATATATTTGTGATATATTGCCTCTAGTATTTTTTTCTTCGAGTCTTTAAGTTATTTTTGAACTAAAATATCTGAAAAATAATAAAAAATACATGTGATTCTAAAAAGATAAATTTATATAAAAAATATGATAAAAGCGTACAAATATAAATCTATTTAATCAATTAAAGTACATTAAATAATAGTAATTTTAGTGCTTTTAAAGCACTCATCATAACCCCCAACCAGATTCTTGCTAATCCTTTAACAAGAAAAGTGATAAAAAACTAAAATAAAAACTAAAAATTAAACTATCTTAAATCACTTCCGTGGATTGACACGGTTGCATTTAGCGTATATAACAAGTCTTTAAACTCCTAGGTTGTCCTAATGGACAAGTTTAAGTCTCGTGATGGTTTTCTATAATGATACCCACAAACATTAACAATAATAAAAAATGAAAACAAAATAAAACAAATAAAATAAGAAATTAACTAAAATTTAAAATAAAGTAGAATGACTAAAATAAAATAAAGAAGTGAAATGCAAAAATATATCATGCTTATAATCTCTTTTAAACTTCATAATTAAAATCTTAAGCATATATTTTTTCGATTTTCTAAACATTTATGATTTATTATAATAATTAGTTGAAAATCATTTTCATATTTCATATAAAAAAATGTATCAATTTAATTTTTCCAAAACTTAGTGTGAGGAATCTGAATTCGCTTTAACTCTATTCCTCACAAGTCGATACTCTCAAAAACATTGAATTCTATGGGTTCAAATGCTCTTACTAATTTATATACGAAATAGTTGATATATAAAAATGAACTAATATGTTCGCATATGTCTAAAGAAAAAAGACTCAAAGTTATTTTAACGTTGATATTATGAAAGGAATCAAATGTAAAGATTTATAAAATATTATACATTACTTTCATGCATAAATCAAATTCATCAAATAAAAATATCAAGTAATATACCTTTTAGAAAATGTAGGAAAATGCAATGACTTCTTAAGGAATTACTTTCTATATTTTCTTTTGCATTAAACCATTTCTCACAATTGTTTAGGTTTTTTGGGTCATAATATATAAATTATACTATTCATTTTTCTTTTCTCTCTTTCTCTCTTTATTTTTTTTTCTTTCTCTTATATATTCTTTTTAAAAAAAATACAATTTTTTAGAGAGTGAACCCATGTACAGACTGTACATTTTTTATATGATAAGGTGAGTGGTTAATATTTTGTTTTTCTGTTTGTATTTGTATAGATAACCCTAGATATATCTCCTTTTTAATAAAAGTCATGCATGGATGAAGAAAGACATATATTATCAATTTCTAATTAAATCATTTAATCTAAGCAAATGAAAAATAAATATATATGAGACTTTATTATATAAAAATCCAGACTTCAATGCTAAGTCCTATAGAGATAATCTAAAAATTTGAAGAATAAGAAATGTGTTCGGAGTAGAAAAAAAATATTTCACTCAGAATAAAAAAAATTAGGCTTAAATTCTATCTCACAAGGTTAGTCTCCACTATTTAATTTCTAAACACCAATTTTGGGTTTAATATAATTTCCACACCTTATCAAGAAATACTAGTCATGACAAAAACTAACTAATTATCACATACTCCATGATATGCTTTCAAAAATTAATCTAACAATGCAAAAGATTTAACTATTTACTTAAATTTGATTTTAAAAAATGATAAATGTTTGTAAGAAATTTTTTAAAAGTAATCCTAAAATTCTAAAACTTACTAAATCACACAAAGAAAATAAAAATGAAAATGTGAACATAAAATTTTTAAAATTATTGAAATTAAGTATAGTAACTTTTCACCACCCTCAACCTAGAACTTACATTGTCCTCAATATAAAATTATAAATTAAAGACTAAGAGAAAAGAGAAGAAAAGTTATCTATTTTCTGAGAATATGCAAGTAGTGATGGAAAAATGCAAGTGCATCTATGATATTTGTCATTAATGTTCACACAGGCAGATCATTGTAAACTTCTAATATCTCAACAAATATTTTTAGTTTTAATAATTCTAAAATTATTCACATGCAATTAAACTAAAATAAATTAACCAAATAAAAGAAATTACTTAAAATGATGGGTTACCTTCTATCCAGTGCTTAGTTTAACGTCTTAGCAAGACGTAACTTGAGGGATTTCATTTTAAGTAAACTCAATGTCCTCACATCATTGAGTTAATCAACCCTACAGGTAATACAAGGTTGTTTACCTATACTTTTTCAATCATGTTCTAATGGATTTTTAAAAATTTTCTTTACTTAAAACTAAGGACATGATTATGGGTTTTAGATAACCCACTTCTAGGTGCAAGTCAAATAACTAAGGCATCAAAACACATTTGTACCTAGATCTAACAAACCAACTACCTCCTTTTATCACATATTGTAATTTAAAGATATTTAAATTTTGGAGATAGCTTCAGCAAAATTTTTTATATTATAATTTTTAAGTTAAATAACATAATCCGTATTAACCAAGAGTATTCTCGGGAAAGAATGGTGGGACAAAGGTTCCTTAAAAACTATCATCCTAGACAGAGCAATATTCTCAGGAAAGACTAGTGACACAAAGGCTTCCAAGAACTAGTCTCATAGATAGAACTCTCTTAAATCTTTACTTTAAATACTATTAAAATCTAAGTTATTTAAGTTAATAATAATCAGAATTAATTAAGTTAATAAATTAAGTTAAGTTAAAAATCTAAGTTAATTAAGTTAATAATAATATAAGTTAATAATGTTAATGTTTAAGTTAAAAAATTAAGTTAATTAAGTTAATAAATTAAGTTAGTTAATTTAGTTAAGTTAAAAACTTAAGTTAATTAAGTTAACAAAATAAGTTAAAGTTGAAAATCTAAGTTAATTAAGTTAATAATTAAATTACTTTACAAATCTTAGATAATTAAGTTAATAAATAAAGATAAGTTAAAAATCTAAAGTTAATAAATTAAGTTTTTTTTTCAATTTTAAAAAAATAAACTAAAAATTAAAAGAAAATTAAAACTTAAAAAAGAATTAAAAATAAAAATAATAAAAATAAAAAATAAATGAAAATTAAGACTTAAAAGAAATTATTAAAAAAATTAAAAAATCAATAGGTAAAATTAAAAATTAAAAGAAAATAAAATAAAATAATAAAAATTGAAACTTAAATTTTTTATTGAAAAGAAAATAATTAAACAAAATATTTTTTTATTTATTTTATTTTTAAATATCAAATCTTAAATTAAATGTTTTTAATAAATTTTCACTGTTCACGTAAAGGAACAATTTTTTTTTCTTTTTTTATTTTATTTTAAATTTATATCATAAATTTTAATTTTTTTTGTTTGTTTAATTGTTCAAGAACATTTTAATTTTAATTTTTGTTTTCCTAATTTTTTGGAATTTTAAATCTTAAATCGTAACTTTTAATTTTAAATTAATTTTTTTTGTTATACCGTTAAAGAATAGTTTAAATGTTTTTTATTTACCGTTCAATATCAGTTAAAACAAATTTAAGTTTTTTCTTAATCTTGAATAAAAAAATCAATTTATTTTATAAAAGTGTTTTACGTATTTAATATTTTGAAAGCATAATAACGTTATTATTATATCATATTTACAAATAACCAGTCTTGTTAAATTTAATCGCAGACAAATTAAATATAACATATAAGAATAAAACATAAAATAATAACTATAAAGAATCCATTAAAATAATACCTTAACAGAATCTTTATAACAATTTGATGTTAATTCTATAACTCAAAAACCTCCAAACGGGTTTGCATATCTGGTTATTGAATCAAAAACTAAAAAATTTATAAAAACATAACTAGTTCTTCTCAAAAAGAGAAGAACTTTAACTAAAAAAAAAACTTTCCAGAGAGAGAAAGACCTTAGAAAATTTAGGTTTTGAAAAGGGGGAAAATGGTCCTTTTATAGATGAGGAAAAGGCCAAAAAGGGGGGAGGGGGAATATTTCAAAATTTGAATTTGGATGCGTTTAGATAGGTTGGCGCGCGTATGGGGCGCAAAAATCTCGCCAGAAGGGCTATCGACATGGCAGGCAGGCGGTTGGCGCACGCAAGGCACGACCCGATGCTGCACGCGGGACTCGGCACAGATCGGATGGTGCACGCACTAGTGTACACAGGAATCAACACGATGGGTGACTATGCATGCGGGACTCGGCACAGATGGCGCGGCTATACGTGGGGGACTCAGCGTAGATGGGCGCGCTACGTGCACAATTTTGTCCAATTTTTTCTTCTTTTTGACTTTTCCTCATTTATTTTCTGAATATATTTATGATTTATTACCTCTAGTATTTTTTATTCGAGTCTTTAATTTATTTTTGAACTAAAATACCTGAAAAACAATAAAAAATACCTATGATTATGAAAAGACATATTTATATAAAACATATGATAAAATTATACAAATATAAATCTATTTAATCAATTAAAGTACATTAAATAATGGTAATTTTAGTGTTTTTTAAGCACTCATCAATGCTCTATTTGCTTCTTTTCATTAGTAGTGCTAGGTGACATCAATACACTCAACTGAAAAGGAGGAGCAAGCGTTGTACTTACTCATTTGGTTTTCTCATCAATGTCAAACCTTTGAAATATTTTCTTTAAATACTGAGTCTGTGTCAGACATATTGTGCTTGCAACTCTATCTCTTGTGATTTTCATCCCAAGAATTTTCTTAGCTTCACAAGATCTTTCATTTCAAATTCTAAAATTAACAAAGCCATCAATCTATCAATCTCTGCCTTGCTCTTAGATGCAATCAATATACCATCAACATATAAGAGAAAATAAATGAAAGTATCATCTTGTAGTTTCTGAGAGTATACACAGTTATCAAACTGGCTACGTGTATACTTATGCTCTTTAATAAAGCTATCAAAGCGCTTATACCACTATCGTAGTGATTGCTTCAAACCATAAAGTGACTTGCTCAATTTTCAAGCCCAATTCTCACATCTTGGAACTTTGGAGCCATCTAGTTGAGACATGTAGATCTCTTCGTTCAAAGTACTATGCAAAAAATTTGTTTTGACATCGAGTTGAGCCAACTCGAGATCAAACTATGCCACCAAAGCCAATAGTATCCAAATAGATAAATGCTTAACAACAGGTGAGAATACATCATTATAGTATATTCCTTCTTTCTGAGCATAGTCTTCTACTACCAGTCTGGCTTTGTATCTAATGTTGTATTGAATAAGAACACCTTCCTTCTTGGTATAGACCCATTTGTAGCCAATAGTTTTCTTTCCTTTGGGAAGTTGAACCAATTCCCAAGTCTGATTCTGGTGTAAAGACTTCATCTCTTCATCCATTTCCATTTTCCACTTCATACTATCAACTCTCTGGATGGTTTTTCTATAAATGCATGATACAACATCATCAATTACTGGAGGTGCAAATGCTACCATGTCTATGTATCTTGTACGTTTCCTAATCTCCCTTCTCAGTTGAGTAGTGACGATAGATTTTGGCAGCTGATTGATTAGTGGTGATGGTGAGAAAACCTTTACCTCAATTGAGATCTCTTCTTGATCATCAATTTCATCTTCACTATAATCGGTAGTAGGTGTAATCTTTTCTGGATCTTTTGGAGTCTCAAGCACCACCTTAGAAAGAGTATTTGGACTTTCATTCTCTTTCTCTAAATTTGTTTGTCTCAATATAATAGACTCACCGAATGTGACATTTTGGCTTAAGATGATATTCTTCGATTCATCACACCAAAGTTGAAATACTTTAATTCATTCATTAAAGCCAAAAAATACTCTAGGATCCACTTTTGATTCACTAACATGATAATATGCAAGACATCCAAATATTCATAATGAATCATAATCAGAAGTAGATTTTCCAAACCATACCTCTTTAGGAGTTTTCTCGTCTAATGTAGTTGCAGGAAGTCTGTTGACTATACGAGTTGCATATGACAAAGCCTTAGCCCAAAATGCCTTGCTCAATTTGGATTGTGATAGCATACATCGAACTTTCTCAACCAAAGTATGATTTATTTGTTATGCAATTCCATTCTGCTGTGGTGTACGAGGAATTGAAAAATATTTGATTATCCTTTATCTTGACAAACTTTGAATAAGGGATATGATTTGTACTCGTTACCATTATCAGATCTAAGCCTCTTAATTTTCCTACCTATCTGAGTTTTAATCATTTTCTTCCATTTAAGAAAGATATATAGAACTTCATCTTTATGACTCATGGTGTATATCCAGACATATATAGAGAAATCATCAATAAAAGTCACAAACCAGTGTTTACTTCCAAATGAAACATTCTTGGAAGGTCCCTAGACGCTCGTGTAAATATAATCTAGAGTTCCCTTAGTACGATGAATGATAGTGCCAAACTTGACTCTTGTTTGTTTTCTCATTACATAATGCTGGCAGAAATAAAACTTTCTAGTCTTGGCACTTTTTAGAAGACCTTGCTTTATTTACCCTTGCAAATGTTTTTCACCGACATGATCTAAGCGCATGTGTTACAGGCGGGAAGAATCATATGTCTTTTCTTCATAATTGCTGAAGATATTTGCTCTTCCTGTAACTATATTCCCATATAGGAAATGCAGGTTCATCTTACGAGTACCCTTCATTGCTACAAATGCACCTTGTATAACTTTCAAGACTTTATTTTCCAATATTATCTTGTAACCATCATAATCTAGAACACCTAAAAAAATAAGGTTTCTCTTTAGATCAGGAATATACCTCACATTTGTAAGTCGTATGATTCTACCATCATGCATCTTTAGTCGTATTGTTCCAATCTCTTTTGCTTGACAGGCATTGTCGTTTTCCATAAGCACAACTCCTCCATCGAGCTCCTTAAAACTCAAAAACCAATGTCTGTTTGGACACATATAATAAGAACATCCAGAATCAAGGATCCATTTGTCTGAGTAGGTATCTGATGATGAAATTGTAAAAGTTGATTCTTCATCTTCATATGCTTTCTATGTAACATTTGCATTTGACATGTCCTTGTTTGGACGATCTTTCTTCTAGTTCCCTTTATGGTGACAATAGGCACACTCATCCTTTGTAGGACATCTTCTAACTGACTCTCTTCTGGATTTTGATATGGATTGTGCCCTATTATTTGATATGCTTGATTTTTTGTTGTTCGTCTTGCCTATTGCTACAGTCAATGTTTCTGATGTTGAGTCTCTGTGATCCTATTGATCATTCTTTCGGTACTCCTTATTTACCAAAGCATTTGAAATATCTATGAATTTAACCTTATCTTTTTCATATAATGAAGTTGTGGTTAAATGCTCATAACTCTCAAGTAATGAATTTAGCAACAATAAAGCCTTATCTTCATCAATAATTTCAACACTTAAATTTTGTAAATTAACCAAAATTTTGTTGAAATTATCTAAGTGCTCAATCATAGAGGTACCTTTCTTGTACTAGAAATAAAAAAAAGTTTATTCTTCAAGTAGAGTCAGTTCTCTATGCTTTTCGTCATGTACTTGTCCTCGAGCTTAAAAGAGAACTGCGGCTACATTTTCTTTCATGACAAAGTACTTCTGATCTTTTCCCAAGCATAGTCAAATTGTTCCACAAGCTTATCGATTGAAATAATTCCAATCTTCATTAGAATAATCTTCTAGCTTGGTCTCCAAAGTAGTATTAGATCATTCTTAGAATAATAGATCTAATACTTCACATTACCACATGCCGAAGTTATTGGTGCCGTCGAATTTATCCACCTCAAACTTTGCGTTGGATAATATGGTTCTTCAAGTAGAACAACTTGATTTTTCAGAAATTCTAAGGTTAACTTATGCATCTTCCTCGAACTTTCTTGTATCAGTCATAAGTACAAACGAATAGCAGAAATTTTGCACTTATAACTTAAAATAATGTTTTTTTTAATTTTATACCTTATTTGAAAAAGAAGAGTCCGTGGTTGAATCCAGAATGGTCCAATTAACTAGGAATATATCCGACTCAGTTGAAAACTGGTAAAAAATGGACCAACTCTGTCCAAAAATTCATTAATGAATGAGTTGACTCGTTAGTCAATAGTCAACGACTCTGTCAATGGTTAACAAAATGCTTGGCCAATGGACTAGGCTACTTGAGTTTACGGCTTGGTCAATAGCTTAATGGCTCAATCAAATGGCTTAGACAGCTTAACTCGATGAGTTGACATGGTCCAACTTAGTAAGTTGACTTAGTTGTTGGCAACAACACTTCAACGACTCCTTGTAGTGTCTCTAACCTCTAATTTAAGCGATTTTTTTGCCATTATGTTTGTCTTGTTGAGAGATTCAATTTGGTATATTATGTCGCTATATTTGGCTATGATACCAATTTGTTGTGCACAGAAGCAATAAATCGCTGTATATGAATGTATCAAATCGGTAAAAGGAAATACACATAATTTACGTGGTTCAACAATTTTCCTAGGTCCATGGGAGGCAGCAAATATTATTGAACTGAGTAGGAAATATACAAAGTAGAGATACATATTTTCTTACTAATAATATCTTTCAGGTGTTTCTCCAAACTCATAGAAAACTATCACACTTAGAGTATTTTCTCTCTTTTAGTTTGCCTATGCTCTCTCTGATTTTTATTTTATTTTTGATGATGCTCTCAATACATGAACTCCTCCATATTTATAGATTAAGCAAGACTCTCTCTTTCTTGTATAATAAATGAGGGCAAAAATTATGGTCACTGATTGAGAGAAATTAGGTCAAAAGTTGGGTAAAAAATTAGGCACATAATTAAAGAAAATTAGGTAAAAAATTTAGCCAAAAATTAGGTAGTATGACACATTACACTTATTGTATCATCGATGATTTTAAGAGATTATCAATTATAAGTTAACATACAAGTTATTTATTACTAGTTAAACACATAAACACATGGCCTTTGAAATTGTAACTATATTCCTCGTATCTCTTCAAGATAATAGTGATATTTGTATTCACTCCAAGCCAACTAAACTCTCTCTTCAAGATAATAATGATATTTGTATTCACTCCAAGCCAACTAAACTCTCCTAATATCAATCAATTTTATTTGTTTTGCTATTTATTCCACCACATAAGTAGTTAATTGCATTTCCAATCTAACTAGGTAATTATAGTGGAAAAGACAATAAAAAAAAGGGTCGGTGAGATTTAACAAATTGTCACGTTGTTGGTAAGGCATAAAGCCTTACTACAATCATCTAAAAATTAAAATGAAATTTATTAACATAAATCTCAAGCGAGCTCAAATGGTACATATTGCTAGTTTTAGCTAGTATAAAAATTTCTTTTATATTACAACTCTAGTTGACCATGATTTTTTTGATCTATTCCAATATCTACAATAACAACTTGATCATACTCACTCTGCTTCCTCACAACACTTACCTATAACTCACTTGTCCAAACACCCATCTTTAGCTACTAATGATCTAGGAAAAATGGTAAAGCACACGGGGGTTGTCAAAACTTCTCTCATTAAGAAGAAACAAAATTGGAAACTCTCAATCTATTTCACTTATATGTTTGAATGACCGGTTGATGTCTGTATGAGGTGCCCTCAAAGACACCATGATTTTCATGTGTTGGAATGGTTGGGATCTTTTGAGACCTCACACTAATAGAACATTACATTATTTAGTTTGAAAACACAAACCATTTGTTTTATGGATTATAGAAACCAAAGCTAATGTTAATGCAACTAATAATCTTATCAATGCACTAAATTATTCTAGTAGTTATTGTATTTCTACAAATGGTTTAAGTAATGCTTTTTTATTGTGTTGAAACTCAAATTAGAGCTACACATTCAATATGTAGGCTCTTGTTATGTGATTGCTCAAATATGTAGCCCATTTAAAAATATTAATAATTATTTAATGTGTTTTTTTGTTTATATTCCTCCTTATTACAAAGCTAAACATAAAATTTGGGACTAGTTTCAAAATTTATTCAAGTTGATATAAAATCCTTGGTTAATAGTTGGGGATTTTAATGACATTATTCATCCCTCTCAAAAATTGGGTGGTTAACTTACTTATTTCAATGATAATAATTGTTTAATCAATTTTATGAATTTAATTGGTTCTATTGATCTGGTTATATTAGTTCATAATTTACATGGTGTAACAATAGAGTTGGATTTGATTGTATTATAAACGTCCCGATTGTTCTATAACAAATCCAAATTGGATTGACACTTTTCCTAAAACCTTCCTTTTTATACATTTGATCATGCTCCTCTATTACTCCATCTATTTGGTGTACGTGAACCTTTTACCCAAAGACCATTCAAATTTCTAGGTACTTGGTTAAGAGACAAGCATTGAGAATGTATCATTTAAGACTTTTGGTCTCATTTCACTTAATGAATGAAGACTTTTATGCCGAAATTAAACAAGCTTTATTTGGATTTATTTGGTTGAAATAAAGATCATTGTAGTCATATTTTAGGTAAATTAAAAGTACTTAATGTTCAATTGAAAGATGTTCATTCAAAGAACTTGTCTTTCTTTGATCCAAATCTTGAAAAGTCTAATACTACAGAGTTTTATGAAAAATAGATTTTTCATGCTTATACTTTGGTCAGAAGAAGGTTAAATTTTATTCTCATTTTGAGATTATCTTATGGAAGTTTATCCTAGGATCGTACTATGATTGGAAATTAATTCGTATGACACTCTATTAATTTTTTAATACTTAAACCCTTCTCATTGTGACTCTTTATCTTCATTGTTCACTTCTGTTATCTCTAAAGATTAGAATAATTTATTGGTGAGTGTTAATTCTCTTTTTAAAATTAAAGAAACTCTTTTGGGAAATATACAGAATACAGATACAAATTTTCTCATTAATAATATCTCTAAAGTGTTTTCATAAACTCATAGAAAATTCTCACACTCATGAATTATTTTTCATCTTTGAGTTTGTCTATACTCTCTCTGATTTTTATTTTTATTTTTATTTTTGATGATACTCTCAATACATGAATTCTTCTATATTTATAGATAAAGTAAGACTCTCTCTCCCTCTTGTACTGAGGACAATAATAATCAATGTCACTAATTAAGAAAAATTAGGTCAAAAATTAGGCTATAAATTAAACACATAATTGAAAAACATTAAGTACTTAATATAATTGCCTTAAAGCCAATTATTTATCAGATGGTTGGTTATGGTTCGTCCCTGAGTTGATGTCCAACGAGGGTTGAGATATGTAGGGTAGAATTGGTAGAAGGGCTCAATTGTTAATAATATTAAAATACTATTGTATTTCTTCGATATTAATTGGTCTAAAATGAATTTTTTGGGGTTTTTAAAAACCAGCTAATTAAGTGGTGGTAAAAAAGTATCAAATTTTAAGTTTTTTAACCGATTTTTAATAAATTGGTAAAATTTAAGTGAGGAAAATATTGTATTAAGGTAAGAGATAGTTTTAAAATTTCATGCATTTTTTAATTGGTAAATTGTGAACTATTTATCATGAGAATATTTAAGAGTAGAAAAACGTTAATTTTCTAGAATTTCTCAATTCGAAGAGAGAAGAGACAAGGGAGAAAATTTTTAAGAGAGAGAAAAGGGGGGCCATTCTTCATGAAGACCCAAATCTAACACCCATATACCCCAACATCACACCACGAAAGCAAAGCTGTTTCGTTCAAATAATCACAATTTTGAAATTGAACCATCCAATTTCGCCAAACCTTGGCATTTTCAAATTCGAATTCTTCGTTTTCAATGAATTTCCAGTTTTCACATTCGTAGAAGCAAAGAGGCCCATCCATGTCAGGTTCACCAACGCCCAATAAGTGTCCCATGGTCTCGCCTACGAGCTCGAGGTCTGTGACCGAGACGGTGAATGGCTCTCACAAGTTTGTAATTCAAGGCTATTCGTTGGCTAAGGGTATGGGAGTAGGAAAGCATATTGCGAGTGAAAATTTCACCGTTGGAGGGTATCAGTGGGCTATATACTTCTACCCAGATGGTAAGAATCCAGAGGACAACTCGGCTTATGTGTCGGTCTTCATTGCGCTCGCTAGCGAGGGAACTGATGTTAGGGCTTTGTTCGAGCTCACCCTTGTTGATCAAAGTGGTAAAGGGAAGCACAAGGTTCATAGCCATTTCGATCGATCGCTTGAGAGTGGTCCTTACACATTGAAGTATCGGGGCAGCATGTGGTAGGTGATGTTTGTTGTCTGTTGTAACCATTCATCAATGATATTTCTAATTAGGATTTACGGTACATTAAATTCAATTGATTTTGATTTCTTGATGTTTTGAGAGGTGACTCTTACCATACCTACAATGCTTTGTTGCTAAATGCTGTTAGCTTAATTTTGCTGATTTGAAAAAATCTCATTTGGTTTCTCTTTGGCATCACTTTTGAGCTTTGCTCCTTGTATTAGGAGATTTTTTTTAATAGAATTGAGGAGGGTGTATGCAATTATGATTTTGATAGATTTTAAAGAGTTATAAATTTAAAAGTTTTTTATGTAAGCACTTTTGGTATATTTTAATAGTCTTGTGATTATAGTAGATTTTATTTCATATTTTTATGTATTGTAGTGGATTTTATATTGATAATAATTGAGAGTGTTTGGGAGAAAAAATCAAAATAAAAATCTTTTGAAATCTGGGGGGTGAGAAGAATGAGTAGAGATTTTCGTACGTATAGTTTTAACTAAAACTTCCATCAAAATCCATAAAAATTTGTCAATTTTGAATATCTTTTAAAATCAACTTCTTTTTGAACACACTCAAATTTTTAAATACTTCTATAAAATCTTATTGGAATACACCTAAACTTTTATAGATTTTTAAAAGCTTCTATAAAATCCTAGTTAAATACACATAAACTTTTAGAGAGTTCTTAAAAATCCTAATTGAATACACTTCAATTTTAAAACTCCATGGTGACGCTTGGATCGTAGAATGGAATTGGAATCGGAATGGAAATGAGAATGGAATGGAAAGGAAACAATGTTGTTTGGTTTGACCACTGGAATCAAACTCTAAATTAAGATTACAGTGTTTGGTTTGCCACTGGAATGGAATGGAAAAAACTGTAAATTACCTTAATACTCCTACATTCATTAAAGTTCAAATAATGTCATTTAATTACTATTTTTTCGTCAGAAAAATTAAATAACAATTTTTATTTTTAATTTTTTAAGTAAAAAATATATATTTCCTTTTTTATATCATAAAAATTAATTATATATTTACTTTTATAGAGATGAATGATGTTATTAGGATTGTTTTTGATAGCATTCAATATATTGAAGCCGTTTGTGGGATTTTTTTGTACAGTGATGCTATTCATTGTTTACAGAACAACAAATTATCAATATAAACAAAATTTTCGTATGTTGATCCTACTACTTTCGTATCATCTGTTCAATCAAGCACAAATGTTCATATTCCAACCGTGTTCAAAACACTATATCAAAATATTGATATTAGCTTAATTAAAATTAAGTTAGATACCAAAACAAGACTAATATAACAATTACAAACGAATATTCATATAGTAATAACACATATCCATAACTTAATATAATGTACCTTCACGTCTAAGAAGGCTTCTGATCTAACCATCTTCGTTGTTATCAAGTATGTCGAAAAATACATTCATTCTTACGGGTTTGTCAACAAGAAGAATTGTAGCAACATCAAGCTCATCGTTGCTAAGTGATGTGGTCCTTTGTAATTCATTGTACAACCTCATTTGTTCTTCTTTTGTGATGGATTGACTCAAAAGGTTGCCAACATTCTTCATCTCTTCTGCAAGTATCAAAGTTGCCCTCTCAACAGAATTTCCATATTCATTAACTCCAATAGTTTTCTTTCTTTTTTTAGATGAAACATTTGAGTTTTGTTGGTCTCTAGCATCTACGTGTTGATGTAATGGATCAATTTCATTTACTGTCTCTTGATCCCGTTCATTATCAAGTTCTAAAACAACATCATCTGGAGTCTCTGTATCTTTTTCTGTGGCTCTGTCTTTACCAAATACAATAGCTAAGTCCTCGTAACGAGGAAATGACCTATGTCTAAAATAGGCAGCTTCTTTGTGACTTTAAAAAGTATTAAAATATGTCAAATTGAAAATATTAATAGTTAAATGGACTAATTTCTAAACATAAATAATGTATTTATTCATAACAAACAAGAACAACAAACAGATTACCTTTATATATGCATCCCAAACAGGTGCCTCAGTAGCTATATGTTTATTCATTGGATTCCACCCAAATCCACTATTATTCTGACCAGTTAGCATGTCATGTATAGTAGTAAATTGAGTCTTCAATGTTTTCAATCGAGACTCAATATGTGGTTTAGCTTTCATAGTGCAATCTGGTAGTTTTTGAAGTAGTAATTTCTCAATAGCATTTAAATAACCAGGTTTGAAACCACCATCAGCTCTATATGAACCTTGATTGTGTAACTCTACAAGACATTCAATTAATTTTTCATCTAATGCTGCTGTCCAAAATCTTTTATTCTGTTCAGGGCCTTAATTTCTTGAGGTAAAACTTTGTGAAGATGACATCCTAAAATTAAAAAGTAAGTACAAAAAAATATACCACTTATTAACAAAATATAAATAGAAAATATATTAAAGTTGACGAGCCTAGCAACCAATGAGAATAATTTTAAAATTATAAGAATACGACCAGTAGCATAATGTTTTACTAGATTACACATAATTTCAATCAAACAATCTCTTCATTACAACCACAATCAAGCATAAATAAGAAAACACGACTTCCATTAACCTAAACAATCACTATCATCTATCCCTGTCTCCTTTCTCTCCATTCATTGTACATGTTTGATGTCGTATTATCTCTAAATACACTCTATTCATGTGTAAAGTCTACAATTCTTATTGTATCTTCATCATCCTCATCCTCATCTCTATCTTCAAGATTTTCCCAATTTTCTTCAAATGGACCATATGATATTTCCTTTCTTATATAGTTGTGTAGCAAGCAACAAGCAATAATTATTCAGTTTTGAGTTTTAATGGGATAGAATGTTGGACTTCTTAGAATTGTCTATCGATTCTTTAACACACCAAAACATCTCTCGATCACATTCCTAGCCTGTGAGTGCTTCATGTTAAAAAATTCACGTGGATTGCGAGGTTGTGGACCATCTCTCCATTCACTCAAATGATAACGTTGACCACGATATGGAGCAAGAAATCTATTGGAATTTGCATATCCAGCATCCACAAGATAATAATGCCCTATATATTAAATATATTTTACAGTTCAATTTCATATTCATAGAATTTAAAAAAATTGATCAATTCACATATTACTTACCAAGTTGGAGTTTAAATTCATTCCTTCTACGTATAGTTTCACGTAAGACTCTACTATCAGCTGTTGAACCCTCCCAATCGGATAAAACATAAATAAATTGCATATTAGGAGAGCAAACCCCCAAAACATTTGTGATAACCTCATCCTTTCGGTTTCGATACTTAGACTTATCATCTACATAAACTCTTACCCTAATAGGAGTACTATCAAGTGCTCCTAAGCAACCCTAGTACCATTAAGTCAAGTAAAATCATTTAATTATTAAAAATATTACATGATAATAAGAAAAAAGAAAGAAAGAAAGAAATTAAACATTATATTTACCTTGAAACATTTCCACCTATCGTCATCACAATCGTCAAGATTAGGTTCAGGTTTTTTCAGTAACTCCTTATGCAACCGTATGATAGAATGCAAGACATTGTTGAAATACTTACTAAATGTCTCTCCAGATCTTCTAAATCGATCAGTTATAACTCTATTTTTCACATGGTGTGCAATCACATGAAGAAACATGGCTACCTGCTCATCTACTAACAAATGTTTTGATTGTTTTGGCCCTTCTCTAGTTTCAAGCATTGCACGCAAATTGGTAAAAACACTCGTACTTATCCTAAGTTGATTAATACTAGTATTGTCGCTCTCATAGCACAATCTATGCACAATTTTCCTATTTGAAAAAAATTCAAGCTCCTACAATTGTCTCCTTAAAGATATTATCATGTTTTTATCCACCACCATTTCAAAAAAGAATTTTACAATATACATTATATGCATCAAGTACACAACAATAGGATCCAAGTCTTACACATTCAAGCTATAGTCATTCATTTTACCTTAAATTACAAACAAAAACAATACTTAATCAGAAACAACGATATACTCATAAAATTGATAAAATATACCTATTATATGAAATTGTCAAAATTAAGTATCGTAAAAGATACTGATTATATCACTAATAATAGACAATATTAATTTGGATTAAGTATTGCTCTATTAATGGACATTTTTTGTTTATGAAAGATTAAGTAATGCATTATCTTTGACAATACTTCTACAAGTATCACTAATGGACAGTTTTTGAATTCATCAACATATCAATTAGTTTATGCAGCACTAATGGATAATTTAAGCCAAAATTAGAGTTATCTTCAACAATGAAACTGTCAAAATTAATCCTAAAAGCACCAATTGATAGTTTATGCCATTAAGTTGGAAAACTCTAGCAAAGAACCAATATTTTTATTGTTCGAAACAATATCAGCATCGTTTTCATGGGACGTAGAAGGAATGTTCATATCGAAGCTGTGTTTGGGTTCATGAGACCAACAAATCAATTCAAAACAAACAACAAAGAATATCACATACCAGAATATCAAAACAGATAATAAAAATATGAATTGATTCAAAATATAAATAAATTTTGACAAAACAGAGAACAATTCCTCAGACGAACAAGGCACAAGATCAGAACAGAGAACAAAATTAGGAATCGATTCAAAATAGAAATAAATATTTACAGAACAGAGAACAATCTCAGAGGAAAAATCCACAATATCAGGAAACAAATAATATATTCAGAAGCGAGAAGCGAAAAACAGAAAAGAGAACACCTCACGAAGAAATTAGGGTTGCAAGACAAATGAGAGAGAAGACACAGATGAGGACGAGAACTCACCTCGAAGATCAAAGAAACCACCAGCTGTGGAGGTCCAGGTGAGGCAACGGCTGAGTGTAGAGTTGGAGAAGAAATTGCATTGCGTAGGGTTCTCTTCGTGGGTGTGAAAATTGGGAGGCAGATTCATTCTGCGTCTTCGTTTATAAAGGAGGAGCAGCTTTGAAATTATAATATTAAGTGAGGGGTAAAATTGGAAAAGTAAATTCATATAAGGAATGGAATCATCATTCCTAAAGGGGGAGAAGGAATTATGATTCCTTCTCCTTTAGTAATCGATTTCATTCCATTCCCTCCATTTAGTTCAACCAAACACACAAATGAAAGGAATTAATTCTGATTCCTTTCCATTCCCTCCAACTAAACATCACCTCAATTGAATACACCCTTCTTAGGCACTGCTAGAGCTTCATTCATGTTGATAGATACTACTTGGGATATGACAAAGGATACAGGTTGACAGGTTATATGAATTATACAGGGATGTATTTTCTTGTTTGGTTTTCTTTATATTTCTTATTTTAGGTAACACCTTTCGAGTTCCTTTTGATGAAAGTGAACTGTTTCCTGTAAAGTAAAAAATCAAAGCTAATTTAACATTTATGCAATGCATGAGCTAATGACGACAAGAAGAAATAAATGGGATACATGCAATTTTAGTCTTTTTACTGTTTTACGTTTTCTTTATTCCTCTGAAGCTGTTCTGTCTAGGATTCTATGGCCAGGATGAAAATTCAGTTAGTGGGAAAAAGGGAAAGCTTGTTGAAGAATACATAATTTGAGTCTCCTATGCCTTATCGTGTCTGTTTTAAACTTTTTATTTATTAGCAAGTCGCTTGCAAAAAGACCAGTGCTGCTTGAAAGGAATGTCTTTCTTAATGTTATGTGAACAACTGAAACAAGCATTGTGTTAGTTGAGTGTTTTAGACTTTAGATAAGGGCTTGAGCATTCTGAAGTTATGATTTTAAGTCCTGGACAATGTAGAAGTGAAGCATGTCAAGAATTGGTTTGCTAAATAAATTGAGGAAATTGTGTTTATGAACTGAAAGGGCTAGAATGTTCAGAGAATATATTATGCATTTGTGAATAGGTTGGTAAACCAGTTTCATACTTTAGTCTAATATTGAATTATGTAGGAAGAAGAAGGAAAAGCTGTTAAAGTATGAAATTGACAATGAATGGATGCTTCTTTAACCCATCAAGCGCGAAGCTATTTTGGTTTCGCATAGCAATGTTTGCAGAGTACAACAAACCCACCATCATCCCCTCTATTATCATAATTATTTTCCAAAATCAACAAAGGAAGGGATTTACTTGATTATCACTCCAAAAATCAATACATGGTTTCATAACCATGGAAATCCATGCTGGGTAGCTTGTGGGGATGATGTTGTTCCAATGAAGAAGAATGATAGTTATATTATTATTATTTTAATCATTAAGTGGTTTAAGAATATTAAGATTACGGGATTGAGATTATTATCTCTATAGTATTAGGATTGTTATTGGGCAGAGTCAAGAATTAATTATTAAGGGCCAAACTAAAAATCAAAATCTTGAAATAAACATAAACAATATAGTAAAGAATCTAAGTTATGCTATATACCACCACCAACACATGTAGGAGGTGATAGAAAAAGTGAATTTTTTTGAAGTTATGTAGATATAACTTAAATAAGAGTTAAATTATGTATGCGTGGTACATAGATTTATGATAAATTTGGCACTATATTGAATATTTAAGATTATCTTACAAAGTAAAGATGGGAGAGAAAAAGTTTAAAATGATCTTAAAAAGATAACAATGTAGATGAGATGTTTTATTTTTATTGACTTATATATGATATAATAACAAATAACTTTATTGCAAATTTGCAATTAATTTGGTGCCAAACAAGGTTTTAAAAGGCATTTACAAGCCTCGAGGTAAAATCGTGTAAGCCTCAAGGCGTACTAAGGAGTAAACCTCATATTTAAATAAGAAAAAATATAAAAATGGTAAATATGGAATAACATGAATGTAAATATGAATAGATAGTAAACATTAGTGTGATTTAAAGAACATATCTTGCTACGTGGCACCTTAATGCTCTAAAGATGAATCTAAAGGATAAAATACCTCTATGGGTTGCATAAGTGAACCCATCTTCATTAATTAGTTTTATAGTCAAATGGTCGATAACACATAATCAAACGACACATTTTAAAGGGACCATTAATATTTTTATTACAATGAAGCATAAGATGGGGATTTAGATGAAATGTAAATAATTTTATTATAATAGACGTCGTAACTAAATCGCTGATGAAGGTTGAATGTATCTTGCCTACAACTAGGAGCCAAAATGGAGACGTAGTACAATGGGAATTGTTTTTGGTTATTTTCATCAAAATAACCAGGAAAAATCCTATTTTCTTTTGGGGCTTCTTTTCCCCTCTCATTGGACTGGTCTGAATTGGGAAACTGGCACAAAAAACCCAAAAAGTTACATTTGAAGAGGCTTACACCTTTTTAAGTCATGAGGTGGATAGCCTTGTACGTCCCATGATTCATAAGGTGTAAGCCTCATCAAAAAGAGCCTCAATCTAATGCCTTAGTGTATGTAAAACTCAGAATTCACTCTTATATTCTCATTCAAAGACACTACCTATTTATATACAAAGTTAGAGACAATCTTAGGTGACATACACCTAATACACAACTAATATATTCACCTAGTGTTAGACACCTAATACACACACAACTAATCATCTTTAACACTTTCCCTGAAGTTGGAGCATAGATATTAATCATGTCCAACTTGTTACAAAGATAATCAACCCGAACCCCACTTAAAACTTTCGTGAAGATATCTCCTAGTTGTTCTCCAGTCTTCATATATCCTGTAGAAATCAAACTTTGCTGAATTTTCTCGTGAACAAAATGACAATCAATTTCAATGTGTTTAGTTCGCTCATGAAACACAGGGTTAGAAGCAATATGAAGAGCAGCTTGGTTATCACACCACAATTTCGCTGGTACTGAAGTTTTAAGACCTACTTCATCCAAGAGATGATATATCCATATTATCTCAGACGCAGATTGTGCCATAGCCCTATATTCTGACTCTGCACTCGATCGTGACACAACATTCTGCTTCTTACTTTTCCATGAGACTAAATTTTCTCCAATGAAAATACAATAGCCTGATGTGGATCTTCTATCCACTTTGGAACCTGCTCAATCTGCATCTGAAAAACATTCAATATGAGTATGTCCATGATTTGCATACAAGATACCACGTCTAGGTGCTCCTTTCAAGTAACACAAAATTTGCTCTAACGCTGCCCAATGATAAACTGTTGGAGATGACATAAATTGGCTAACAACACTGATTGAATATGTAATATATGGACGAGTCATGACACAGGGGAACGACGGAGAGCAACAGGAGGTCGGCCGGAGAAGAATTCTGCACGGACACGTTGTCACGCGCCGACGCGTGAAAATTTGACAGAAAGTCGTGGTGGCGCGTGTGGCCCACTCGCGGCTCGTCTGGTGACCGGACTTCGGGGTTTGGCCTGTCGGCGGCTATTCTTCCCCCTTGTGCCGGCGGTGAGATGTGTGGAAATTTGACAGAAAGTCGCGGTGGCGCGTGTGGCTCACTCGCGGCTCGTCTGGTGGCCGGACGTCGGGGTTTGGCTGGTCGACGGTTAGTCTTCCTCCATGTGCCGGCGGTGAGAAAAAATGTGCACTCCAAAAGGGTGTTCCGAGTTGAAACTCAAAAATGCACGAAATCCTAATTTGTGTTTACCCAAAATCAGCCCCCAATTTGAACAGAAAAAAAAATTCCCAAATTTTGTAACCCAAATGCTCTGATACCATGTAAAACTCAGAATTCACTCTTATATTCTCATTCAAAGACACTATCTATTTATATACAAAGTTAGAGACAATCTTAGGTGACACACACCTAATACACAAGTAAGACACCTAATACACAACTAATATATTCATCTAGTGTTAGACACCTAATACACACACAACTAATCATCTTTAACAGTGTATATTCTATGTGCCTTTTGAAAATGTGAGCCACGAGCCTTGTGAAAGCCTTCATGGGGCCAAATATCTATTTTATCTTTATAAAAGCTAAAATTTATATTAATTTACAATTAATAGCAGAAATTTCTCAAAGAAGGGGGCCATGGCCCACCCCGATCCCCTTCCCTCCCAGGGACTCTTATCTCATGAAATCATTTTTGAACACACATTATAATGTTAGGTCTTTTATAGTTATTAGATTTTTTTGATGCCCTATTTGGAATGATGAATTAATGAAATATTTATTAAATACTGCTTCTCTCTCCTCTGTCCTATATCTACTCTCTTCTCAATTTCCATGTTATGTCAATTTGGAAATGGAGCCTTGCTTTGATCCCCATTTCTCCTTTCCTTATCAATTTCTATTTCCAAATTTATTTTTCTTATATAAAAACAGCTGTTTTGTGCTTATTGTTATTATGCTTTCATCACTTGATATGCCCTTTTGTTTTGTCTATGCTGTATCTTTCTCAAATCTACCTGAAGATTAAAAGTCAGTAAAAGAGTTACTTTATAAGAGTTTGCTGTTTCTTAAACCCAGTTGTCAATTATGCTGTTTCATGCATTGCTGCAGTCATTTCCAGTCATTATTACTAAGGTTTTCCAACTTTAGTATTTGTATTTGATATTTTCAGAGCCTAGCTTCTCTTGGTCAGGGAGAATGATGTTAATGAGGATGATCATATTAAGAGGGCCAATTTGTAGTTTAGGATTATTAAGATTTATGTTATGGATTTGCAATTGTTTTCTATCATTATTAGGATTTTGATTGTTCTGCTTCTGAAGCTGTACGTCTTCTTGCTCCTTTTGTCTACATCGTTTTTTGTATTATGACAATCTCCTCTGTCAATAAACAATGAGCAACAGTATATGCATCTCCATATTACTAGAATATACTTTTGTTTTTGTTTCTTATTTTAAATTAAAACAAAACAACTATTATTTGGGGCTTTTAATAAGTACACCAGTTTTAGATACTATGCATTAATTTTTTCTTGCTTTCCCAAATTGATATATATTTTTTTATTTGTGGCATGTGGTCTTCAGTTTGCAGAAATACAAATTGAAAACTCATACTTGGATATCTATGCGTTATGGTAATTCGTTTATTTTGCTTTACATGTTAGGGGATACAAGCGATTTTACAGACGTGCTGTGCTTGAAACGTCAGATTACCTCAAGGATGACTGCCTGAAAATCAATTGTACTGTTGGGGTGGTTGTTTCAGCAGTTGATTGTCCACGATTGCACACTATTCAAGTCCCTGAGTCTGATATTGGAGCACATTTTGGCATGCTATTGGAAAATACGGAAGGTTCGGATATTATATTTGATGTGGCTGGTGAAAAGTTTCATGCTCATAAGTTGGTATTGGCTGCTCGATCTCCCATGCTTCGGGCTGAATTTTTTGATAAGCTAGAGGAGGATAAGCAGGAAACCATTGTCACAGATTTAGAGCCCAAGGTTTTCAAGGTAAAACTTAACATTCAGGGTCACCTTTTGTTTTGGATGGTTTTAAGACAGTTAATATTTTTGCTCTGTAGGTAAGATCATAGTGTTTGTTAATGCTATTATTAGTATTTACGTGCTGAATTTCCTTCTATTCTTAACAGGCCATACTGCATTTTATTTACAGAGACTGCCTCCCAGATGATATAGAGCTGGAAACATCAAATTCATCATCTGTATCCTCAGTATCTGATTCACGAACAGCAAAGTTGTTAGCAGCAGCAGACAGATATGGTCTTGATAGGCTCAGAATGATGTGCGAGTCCCATTTGTGCAAGTATATATCTGTGAAATCTGTTGTCGAAATTTTGACCTTGGCTGACCGATGCAATGCCTCTGATCTAAAAGCTGTCTGTCTAGGATTTGCTTCAGAGAACCTCGCAGGTAACTCCATCTCTTTGTGTTTCCTATTAATTACCATTTGAAAATATCAGGTTTTCAATACTTTCTATGAAAGTCAGACCACAAATTTTGCTTGCTGAAATTGGTAAGGTATGACTTAGCAGGAATATGCCAATAATAAATTAACACATATTTTTTTTAGTAAATATGATCTCCATATTTGTGATGATAGTTGCAATGCAAATAGTAATTTGATCTTCCAATTATGCCATTACAGCTACTGGTGTTATTTAAATGTATTTAGGTACTTTGTCGACTTTTAGAGTGAGGTAATATACATGTATGTGAATTCCATGTTTCATCTGGCTTGACTTTTGACACTTGTATTTTATTCAATCAAAAGCCTTTTTAATATCAAAGTTTATCTAATATTTATCCTTTAAGTATAGCATAAGCATCAAAGCATCTCTCTTTGAACTACTTTAAGAAATGTTTGAGATATATATTGGGCTCTTGGCAGTATTGAGAAATAGGTTTAACATATAGAAATAATATACTGTCTTTAGTTGGTCGAAAAGAGGAATGGTTCCCATATCTACTCATGCAGCATAAATTTCCAAATGAAAATTGAAAGACATGGAAACTGCCTTATCTCTTATCAACCAGTGTGAAAAACCAGTAATTGTGGCCAATATAGCATGTAACAGCTTCAATTATGTGGATATATTGAAAATGAAAAAAAGCTGCTTTTGATGTTGGCTACTCGTAGGCAATATGTTGACAATTTAGATGATTAGACTGTTTTTCTACATGTATAAGCAATCATCCGATACCTGAATCAGGGAAGATATTGCCTTTACTGAAGAAATGTTCAATTGTTCATAAATATTGGTGCTTTGTTGACCTTTACTGTCAGCCAAGATTTTCATCTTTTCTGTAGGTCTGAGATTGAGAAGCTTAAGCTTCTCTGCAATTGTTAAAGCTTTTCTTGTTTGTCTCAGGTCAAAGAAGCCCTTCTGAAAATTTAGGAATATGTCAAAAGCAAAAGACATATAGATTTTTTTTAATCTAAAAAGGCATACAGATTATGGACCAAAAACAGAAATAGATGAACCTTTAAACCAGGACCCGAACACCTACAAGGAATTCTACCTAGGCCTCACAAGGAACGATGGATCACATCATCATCATTCCCTCCCATCCACAAGAAGTTCGTCCTCGGACTTGTGCCAGACGGAATTCGAACCCTTGACCAGGCTCTAATACCAAACCAAAGGAGAATTGATAAGCCAATTCTACCAAAAGCTTAAACTGTTAGTAAAGGTGCTACAATTCTCTTTAAACCAGGACTCAAACACCTGCAAGGAATTCTACCCAGGCCTCGCAAGGAACGATGGATCATATCATCATCATTTCCTTCCATCCACAGGAAGTTCGTCCTTAAACTTGCACCAGGCGGGATTCGAATCCTTGATCAGGCTCTGATACCAAATCAAAGGAGAACTGATAAGTCAATTTTATCAAAAATTTAAGCTTTGAGTAGAGGCGAACACCTGCAAGAAATTCTACCCAAGCCTCGCAAGGAATGGTAGGAATGCAAACAAAAAATTAGAGAAGAGCTCAAAATTATTGGTTCTATGCATAACAAAAAAGCCTCACTTCCTATACAACTGAAAATAAAGAGGTAGAAAAAAATTGTTCTCTTGATTAGGAGCTCAACAAGGATAAAATCTTTCTATTTTGAGATAAATTAGAAATTGAAATTTTGGGATAGAAAGAATGAGATCATTGCCGAGCAGGAGGTCTTCAAAGACTACTAGAAGAAGAGAATTTTACCAAGATGACTTGAAGAATGCCAGAAATCCGCATTTAAAATGCTGGCCAGAGTTGAGATTTTCTTGCCTGCATTGGGATTAACAGATTGAATATGAAGGTCTAGGGCACAAGATGATGCTTGATGTAGTAGGGGAAAATTTTGAAGGCAAGCTCTGAAGCAGACAAATATTGAGAGTAATGGATTTGTTTGCGTGTGAAGATAGAGATTGAAATAGTCCAAGGGTGGATAGGTGGAGCATTATCTTGAGGAGAAAAAAGGGTTGAAACCTGAAATTTCGTATGTTGAAATACACAGAAAGGAAACGTTAATTACCCAATCCTCTCTTTCAGTAACTTCACTATAAAATGAGGAAGAAGAATAAGGTGGTAGACATAATTTAAGAAGTGAAGGGAGTCAAAGCTTGAGAAATTCAGAGTGTGGATGATATGAGAAAGAGGTGTCTGACTTTTAGTCAAAATTTAGAAATGAAGAGTAATAATATAAATTATTATATTTATTAGATATTGTTATGGTTTATGAAAGTTTAAATATTGTTTGGTATTTGGGATCTAGTTTATTATTATGTATTTGATTTTTAAATTAGGGATTTAAATAAAAGGTTAGGACCTAGTTTGTTATCATAATAGTCCTACAAATATGATTTCGATTGTACTTTGAAATCATACCCTGAATACGAATTAAATATCATTTTTCTCGATTATCTCTATCTCCTCAATAAATCCTAATTCTTTAATCCTTAACTCTAATTTTGTCTCTTTCTCCTTTTCCCAAATTCTATTCCCTCCCCAATCCACATCAATGTGGTGGCTTACAGGCCTAATAAAAGTGTTTCTGAATATCTTTTTTAGAGAACGGGTGTCTTTCTTGTCTCATGGAGGTGAGGGAATCATCTTGATTTGGAATATAAAAACTAGAAAAGGTAACTTATTATATTGTTGGAGAATATCCAATTTTGACTGTGAGCGGTGGGTGGCGGCTGTTAGGGGTAAATGATCCTTGTTAAAGGCAGTCAAGGAAAAATTCCTTGAGGAATTATCAAAGCTTTATGGATATGTAGCCCAAACTGGTTGTGGGATGGGACCTCTATACGTGGTAAGCTTTCCTTCCGGCAATTCAAATGGAAAAGAGAAACAGTGAAATATATAGGAGTTAATTTTCTAATTATAGAGATGGATTTTATGGGTGCTAATATTATATGGTCCTATATGAGATTTAGTCTAGTAAGCTGTAAGCTGTTTTTGGTTTTTACCTGTTAACGGGATGCATTGTTGAAATATGCAGATTCTCCTCAATTGAGTAAGCACATAGGGTAATGGAAGGTAGAAACTGAATATCAGGGGTGAAAGAGCCATATATTTGTGAATGAGTTGGAATATTTGAAAAAAGTTTAGTAGAATAAAATTTATGTGGATATGTAGAGAAAACAGTGTTTGGAGGAAAAGATTCTTTCTTTGACAGGAATATGAGGAGAATAAGGTCAATTACTTGAAAACTTTATCGGGTGTGAGGTGGCTTTAAAGCATGAATGAAAATTTCCAGAATTGTTTCATAATTTTCTAAAATTTTGATTAAATTTTTTGAAATATTGATATGGAATATTGTAAAATATCAGCTTATAATTTTTAATTTTGTCTACTCCAAGATGCACAGTCGTTACTTATTTGTATTATATAAGTCAATATTCGTGTAAAGGTAATCAAATTTAGTTTTCTTCGAATTTTTGCATTTACTTTAATAGTAAGTATTTAATTATAATTTTTCGAAGGAAAACTATAATTCATTAACTTATGATATATTTGTATAGTTAAAAATTATTTAAAAATTATAATGCATGTGATTTGATTTGTGACACTTAGTTGTGTTTCATGATTTTTGGTACTTAGTTACATGAATTTTTTTCAATTATCTTTCTCCCATTTTCTCATGCTATTTTGTATTTTTGATTTATTTAATTCTTATTATTGAAATAACTTTGTACCTGTATTGATCACTTTTTTCATTAATTTGAACATAATTCATATAGATACATGAAATTAAAAAAAATATTTCCTTAAGGAAAGATAATTTTAACAATAATACGCTGGCATGATAATATTATATGTACATCATATACTCTATTTGAGTCACAAATATTTGTTTAAATGAAAAATCAATTTAATTAGTATATTATTATTTGTTTTTGTATTTTTAAAAAGTTTACACAATTTTTAAAATAGCTATAATTTCTACGATTTTCGTAACTTCCATTAAATATCCGTTAGTACTAATGATATGGTGGATGTATCCATAAAATTGAAGGAATGATATTTACACTGATCAATATTTTCATTCATGCTTTAGAGTATGATGTCTTCCTTCGGGGCGAAATGCAAGATCAGGTATTTTTTGTTCGTGGGAATGGATAAGATTGGAAACTGGCAAATTGATTTAGAGAGTCTATGTTGTTGTGGAGGTCGTTTAAGACTATTTCAATTTGTTTTGTTCGGTTTGAGTTGTCCTACTTATTAGTATCTTTATTTAAACTTCGTTGATTTGAAAGTATTGAGAACATCATCCGGGGTTTCCTTTAGGTATAAGAAACAAATTATTTTAAGATGGTGTGGATGCTAAAGAATGGGATTTTGAAGCAGCAACTTATAGATGTAGGAATCTCTAAAATGACGACCATAAACCACCTGTGAACCATAAAGAAATATATACGATTAACCATGATGTCCGAATGTATGAATCATATTCACTTGATTAAGTTGGCATGAATGTGGCTGCTGGTTAGTCTTGACAGAAAAGAAGAGGTGTGATGTGTGTTTTGGTTCATCCTTGGTACAATGTTCTGGATATATTTTAATTCTACTTATGGCTATGAGATGTGTAAAAGCTTGGCTTTTTGTCCTACTTTATCAGATACAATTGAAATATTAAATATTGATATTTAGTTTCTTTGTTAGTTTTGAATGTTGAAAACTGCTGGGGATAGAATATTAGATAATTATTATTACGTTTTCTTATTAATTTAAGAATTTTATTAAATTTCCATTAAGATTATGATTTTATTCTTATTATTTCTATAAATATTGATATAATATTGAATGAATGAGAATTAAATCATCTCTCTTCAAGGAGCTAGCCTAAGCCGCCACTTGCGCCATTGTCAACCACCATTAGACCATCATCGACGCTAGCTTTTGTCGAGTCGCAGCTCCTGGGCAATCTACCAGCCACCGTCCCAAGTCGGAATTCTCTCTTGCACCGCACAGACGAAGTTGATTAGGCCTTCAGTGCCAAAGCCCAGAGCCAGGCACCTGCGCCGACAGATTCTGTGACAACCTCCCTGCTTTGTGCCGCTGCCTGCCCTTGCTTGAGCTCCTGCCTTTAGCTTGTTTCTGCTTAGTTTGCGTTAGCGTTGTTATACCCGGTCAACGTCGTATATGTCCATGTGATCTTTGTGTTGCCGATTGGCCTGCGGCGCCACCGGCTCTTTGATCGCCTATGTTTGTAACTAGGTTTTTTACCAGTGCCGACAAAGCCTTTTTTCCCCAGTCATTAGCGTCGAGGGACCCAGTTGCTGTTGCTCTCGGTCCACCCACATCCGCCACCTACTTGCCTTTTTTAAACTTATCCTTGTTAGATTACGGTTATTTTTGGTATATGGGCTGATTGAGTATTAGAGCTGACTTGGAATGTGGTTATTTTGGCTGATGAGTGTTTTTGGGCCTATCAATATTTGAGCTGATTGGTATCAGGGTTGCATTGGGTTGATGGGTTATTTTACCTGATTGGGTGTTTTTGGGCTTATTTGGGTATTTTTCTCCCTCATTCAGCTTATTTACTAAGTTGGGTACTTTGACTTGGCTTAGTATTTTTGAACTGATTAATTGTGCCCATTGCTATCGATATTTCTGCCAATGAGGATATTTTTATTAAAATTGAATTTGAATTGGTCACTTCGTTTTATTGTGATTGAACCCAATTTTTGGCTTTTTAGTTTATACGGTTTTTTATGTGTTCCTTTGTTGGATTTTTATGTGGTTCCATTTTGTCTCTTAATCCATAAAATTTCCTTACTAATGATATTTACGTGGGTCTCAATTTTATACTTTGTGACTAATATTCCAATTATTAATTTGTGATTTTCCTTAACAAAGTACTTTGTTTTCGGTAGTCATGAATTGATTATTTGGTGGTTCTCTATGGCTATTTGTTGAGAATAATTAGTTTAATAAGTACAGTTAGTAGCAGGTAGTTTAAGTAACGGTAGTTTAATAATTGGTTTAATAGCAATTTAGTTCTTCCTGATGTATAAATATAACGTTAGATATTAATAAAATCAATTCAATAAGCTTCTCTCAACAAAAATCGGAGAAAATCAACATGGTATCGGTGAGCAAATTTGATCTTGCTCAAATCAATCCCATGGCAAAGCTGTATAAGTTCGAGAAATCTAGAAAATGTCACAACATATAGAGAGACTTACAGGTGTCGCTAAATGGTAAAAATTACCATCTTTGGGCACGTCAGTGACTTTTGGTCTGTCGGAGACAAATTTGAGCATGTCATCGCGGTGAGAAATCAAAACCAAAAGCCGAAGATCAGCCGGCCAACGATTGAAGAAAGAAAGGAAATTTCGAGAATGGATAAAGAGTGACAATCTCGTCATGAGTTGGTTTAGCGACTACATGGAACCCGTATCTCGATCTCGCGACATATCTAGATACCTGAGATATGTGGGTTAAAAGCCGAGACAATGTTCGGAAGAAGAAAAATTACTCTCTTATTTATCAACTTCAAGAAGCTTGACAAATTACAACAACAAAATCAATCCGTCACCGAACTATTCGACAAAAATCCAAAAAAGAATGATGAGATAAGAGTGTATCGACCTCTTTACGGTGATCTTGATGAAATCAAAAGAAGAGGAGAAGCGGGATGGAATTTTCACCTTCCTTTCCAAGCTCGATTCAATGTGAGAGAATACGCCACAAATTCTTCTTACTACATGGGTGCCATCTGGTGATGAGGTTGTTGGGATGGTTGAAGAGAAGAGACAAGAAGAATAGTGATGGGTACTCGTACTGCGACAACCACGAAGCCCAAGGCTTTCATCGCCAGATCTAACCACTGAGGCTGAACGTCGAGGAGACAAACACCATTTCCATTGCGATTATTGTGAAGGAAGGACATAAGCGCGAGGAATCGGTCATTTCGCTCATTGCGATTATTGTAAGAAGGAAGGGCGTGACGCAAGCGAGGAATCTTTGGTGCCTCAACCACCGTCTCGACAAAGGGAAAGCGAGGTGGAGGCTTCGTCGAAGGGGGAGATCAACGACAAAATCGGGTGAGAAGCGAGAGAAAAAAATGGGTTATGCCTGAAAGGAAAAAGAGGATATGAGTACAAAGCGAGTGAAAAAGAAATAAAGGTGAGGTGGATATGGATCAAATGAGGCGGTATGTATACAATTATCCGTGATGTTTCAAGGGAAAATCTCAAAAAACCTCCGGTATGATTACAAACCTTACTCGAGAAAATTCTTTAAATTCCAAATGGATTCTTGATTCGGAGTTCGGCAATGATCACATAACGGAAATAAAAACTTACTCGATAATTACAAAAAAATTGAGACTAAACAATTTGTAATCGTTGCGAATGGTGAAAAAATGGAAATTTTAGGAAATGGTTCAATTAGTCTCCTTTCAAGAAAAATTTCAAATGTTTTGCATGTGAATAATTGTACATCTAACTTGTTATCCATTAGTAAAATCATACGAGACTTAAATTGTGAAATTACATTTACATCAAAAAATGTGATTTTTCGTGGAATTGATAAGAATATCATTGGTGAAGGTTTTCTAGAAAATGGGCTTTATATTCTAAGTGAAGAAAAGTGCAACTTGATATTAAAAAGAAGAAGAATTAGGCCTTCTCTTTGGCATAAGAGAATTGGACATCCTTCCGATAAGATTTTAAAATGTATTTTTGATTTCAAACAACTAGATTGTAGTAGTTGTGAAATTTGCAAATTAGGAAAGCACACAAGGTTACTATTTAGTTTATCCAATTGTAAAAGCAAAAAACCTTTTGAGATAATACATTCTGATGTTTGGGGCCCTGCTCCAATTGAGTCATTTAATGGTTATTTGCAAATTAGGAAAGCACACAAGGTTACCATTTAGTTTATCCAATTGTAAAAGCAAAAAACCTTTTGAGATAATACATTCTGATGTTTGGGGCTCTGCTCCAATTGAGTCATTTAATAGTTATAAATACTTTGTTATATTTATAGATGATTTTTCAAGAACTACATGGTTACACTTGTTAAAAAATAAAAGTAAAGTGTTTTCTCAATTTCAAGAATTTTATAATTTTATAGAAAATCAATATGATGCAAAGATTAAAACTTTTAGAAGTGATAATGGAACGGAATTTGTAAATCAAAATTTTACATATTTTTTCAAGCAAAAAGGAATTTTACATCAAACAACTTGTATTTACACACCCCAACAAAATGGTGTGTCAGAAAGAAAAAATCGACATTTACTTGAAGTAACAAGAGCACTTTTGTTTCAAAATAATGTTCCAATAATTTTTGGTGGGATCTTGTTCTCACCGCAACATATTTAATTAATAGATTGCCAAGTGCCAATTTGAATTTCAAAAGTCCACTTAGAAATCTCTACCGAGAAAAACTCAATATCTATCATTTAAGAGTATTTGGATGCATACATGTTATGCACAAAAAAAACAACTTGCAGATTAGATTATACATCAATCAAAGCTATTTTCTTAGGGTATTCATCTCGAAAAAAGGGTTATAAATGCTATGATCCAGATTAACAAAAAACATTACATTTCAAGAGATGTGACATTCCCGAAAATGAGCCATATTACAAAACACTAGAAAAGGAGACTAATAACCAAGAGGAACCAAATGAATTTACATTTCCATTTTTTATTAGAAGAAGGAAATATAGTAGTAGAAAATGAAAATGAAATAATCAGCGAGAATGAAGAGGATGAAACTTTCTCCAAAGTGAGGGGGAAGATGGTACTACCAAATAATACCATTGAGAAGGTCTGTCGGACTCATGCCTACTGACTAGATTACGGGATTTTGTAACATATGAGGTAAAATATCTATCCAAAATTATTTATCTTATGAAAATGTTACACATGATATAGGACTTATTTGACCTCGATTTCCAAAGAAAATGAGCCAAATAACTATGAGGAAGCAATAACCGTATAGTGCAAAGCAATGGAAGAAGAACTTGAGCACTTGAAAAAATGAAACATGGGTAGTCGTACAACTACCCGAAGGAAAAAAACCCGTAGGATGCAAATGGGTCTCTAAGATTAAGTTTAATAGTGATGGTACTATTGAAAGGTACAAAGCACGATTAGTGGCAAAAGGTTACACTCAATCCCATGGTGTGATTATCAGAAAACATTTGCACCCGTGACCAAAATGAATACCGTTGAGATTTTACTTTCCATGCGGTAAACCAAAATTGGACCTTACATCAAATGGATGTCGAAATGCTTTTTCAAGGAACACTTGAAGAAGAGGTATATATGACACTTCCACAGTCGTAAAAAGAAAACAATTCTAGTCTAGTGTGTAGGTTAAAAAAATCTATTTACGGACTAAACCAATCTCCACGAGCATGGTATGGAAAACTAAGCTCTTATTTAATTTCTTGTGATTTTAAAATTAGTAATGTCGATCACTCATTATTTTCCAAAAATTATGGTACATTCACAACCATAATTCTATTATATGTAGATGATATAATAATTCTAGGAAATAATTTGGAAGAAATTAAAAAAGTGAAAATGAAATTAAAGGAGAATTTTGATATCAAAGACTTAGGTTTATTAAAATATTTTCTAGGAATAGAAATAGCATTCACCCAAAGGGACTCTTTATTTCACAAAGAAAATATACACTTGACCTATTGAAAGAAAGCTGGTAAATTAGAGTAAACCAACATCTACACCAATAGATAGTAAATGCAAATTAAATATTGAGGATGGCGAACCACTTAGAAGACATAAGCCAATTTCAAAGACTTGTAGGAAAATTAATTTATTTAACGGTATAGCCGACGGACATTTCTTTTTCGGTAAGCAAATTAGTAAATTTATGCATACACCTAGAACACCACATTTAGAGGCTATACATAGAATTTTAAAATATTTAAAAGGACACCTAGTAAAGGAATTCTCATGAAACGTAATAATTTAATGAAGTGTGTGGCTACTCCGATGCGAGATTAGGTGGTAGCTTTGATAGAAAATCAACACTTGGTTTTACGTTTGTAAGTGGCGGAAATTTAGTCACGTAGGAAAAGCAAGAAACAAAATGTTGTGTACGATCAAGTGCGAGAATATCGAGCCATGGCATCAGCCTCAAGCGAGCTAACTTGGATCAAACAACTTCTTTTGGATATCGGAATTAAAATTCAAGAACCGATGAAGATGTTTTGTGATAACCAAGCGGCGCGACATATAGCATCCAATCCAGGTGTTTCACGAGAGAACAAAACACATCGAAGTGGATTGCCACTTCATTCGAGAAAAAATTCAAGCAAAGGAAATTGAAACTCCATTTGTGAGAAGTGAAAAACAATTGGCGGACATCTTCACCAAAGGTTTAGATTTAAATCATTTGAAGAAAATTTAAGCAAGTTAGGGTTGACCGATATCTACACACCTAACTTGAGGGGGAGTGTTGAGAATAATTAGTTTAATAACGGCTAGTTAGTAACGGCTAGTTTAGTA
Organism: Hippophae rhamnoides; assembly: GCA_033030585.1. NCBI lineage: Eukaryota > Viridiplantae > Streptophyta > Magnoliopsida > Rosales > Elaeagnaceae > Hippophae > Hippophae rhamnoides. The sequence goes on from CM065431.1 coordinate 14,265,051, forward strand.
ACGGCTAGTTTAATAACGGCTAGTTTAACGGCTAGTTTACTAACGGCTAGTTTAACGGTTAGTTTCTTCCTTTCAATGTATAAATATAACATTAGACATTAAGCCAAAATCAATTCAATAACTCTCTCAACAAAAATCAGAGAAAATCAACACTATTTTATGAGATATTTGGTTTGTTGATTTTTGATTGCCAATACATATTATAAACCTGCCACATTTTATTGTTGGGTTTGTCTTCTATGGAGTGTGTTACTTGCTTTCTATAGTGACACCAACTGCAGATGACAATGGGAGTTTTCATGTTGCCGTCAACTTTATTTTTGTATTTAGCACCATGTTCTTCTATGGTTGGTTGTTGGATTTCTTCTCTATTGTTACTATATGGTTTGATATATTGGAGTGTTTATATATTGCTCCTATTATGTGGGTTATATGTATTATTTGATGCTAGTATTTAGTTGATATGTTTGGTTATATAATTCTATATGCTTAATTAAAGTGTATTATTTTAAGTTTGATAAAATTCGAGTCTACTATTAATGCTCTATAATAAGATTATTTGTTATTGAAAGATTTTACTTCACCATTCAAGTTGGACATATTTGATATTTATGCTCTAACTTGAAGAGAGAACGATCCTATGTTAATAGTTACTTACATCAAACTTTATTATTTTGGCATCGTCACTACCAATTTCATAAAAGCCCTTTTTTTGTCTGTCAGGTTTTGCATTCAACATATGCCTTTTATGCGTGGTTTTGTGCTACTGTTTAGCCTACACCACTACATTATATTTTACTTTTTCTAATAGGGATTTTTCTTTGTTACTCTACACTGGGCATGTTTTTAACATAGTATTAAAAACCCTGATTATATAATTTTTGTATAGTCATGTGTTTGGTTGTAAAGTGATGTCATATTATACAGAATAAAAATTGTACGATTATTTTGAAATTAAGTACTAGCAATAGGTGTGGGTCGAAACTGTATTAGATACTTAGCTTGTCTGACATTTGAATTCTAAAATTATATGTCTTGATTTTTTTCTTTCATCTCAAATAAATTTTTTTAATTTTAAAATGTCAGAAAAATATAAAAATAAATTTTTATAATGAAATTATTTTGAAACTAAAGAAAACTATATAAAATAAATTAAATATTATTTTAAATATAAATTATTTTATTAAAATATTTATTATCAATTTTTTTTGACTTTATTATTTAAGTTGTCATCAAACACCGTACAGAATAATTATAATACAATTCAATATAACTTAGGCCGATACAATTATACTTAATCTATTTAATACGATATACTAAACATGTCTTTAGGGTTTACTTTCTACTGTATGTAGCGTACAAATTCAATCATAGTTAATGTTGAATTCATTATTTCTAGTTATTTCTTGTTGGTTTAGTGATTACTTTTATATTTTAGCAAGATTATATAACGAGCAGGTTTGATATTCAACTTCAAATGTGCCGAATCTATTTATAATTTTTGTTAAGTCTTTTGTAATTGTCCAAACTGAGCACATCTATGTTTAGCTCAAGGAAGATAATTGAAATATTAGATATCGATCATTTAGTTTAATCATTAGTGTTGGAAATTATTAGGGATAGAATATTAGATAATTATTAATACACCTTATTAGTTTAGGAATCATATTTGGAGTCATTAGGTTAGGGTTTTAGTCTTATTATTTTACAAATATTAATGTAATTTCTTGACATTATTATAAATGAATGAGAATTAGAATGTCTCTTTAATTTTCTAGTTCCCCTTTCAACTTATTTTGATTGATCGGCTTCCACATTCTTTATTTTACCCATTTTAGATTTCTAATATTTTACTCTGAAAGTTGCACATCATGTGATTAGATCCTTCATGTTATTTTAATCATGTTTTTGAATATTTAAACTCATTCATAAGCATGCAATTTGTTGACCGTAAATGACTAAGATTAATAAGAAAAATGGCTTTTCAGATTTTATTAGTTTTTGGAAGGGAACATTCTTTGTACATATGAGAATCTATGTTACATGCGCTTGGCTAAAAGTGTCGGATACAGGGCATTTTTAGATGTCAGACATCTATTTTCCTCAATGTGATGTAAAAATTTAATCAATTTGAAGTTTCGAGTACCGACACTCATGCGTTTGAAGATGAGCAATAAAGCCACTAGTCAGGCGTTAGGAAAGGCAGAAACAAAGTAGGAAAACAAGGCACATATTAATCACATTCCTGTCAAATGATCAATGTTAATAACGATCCTCTTTAGGTCAGGAATTGAGGTCTGTGTATATCCCTCACCGTGATCAAATGACAACCTTTATTACCTAGAGTGATGGTTCTAGTATAAAAATTCCTAAATAATGGAAACAATCTGAAAATAGTGTCATAAAATTAAGAGTACCGATGATTACATGGTTAGATTCTAACATGATTGACAATGTACCTTATTTTTGACTTGAAGTGTTTGGTTGACATTACAGCCCTCCTGGACCATGAAACTGATTTAGAAAGTTAACCTAAGACTTGAATGTTAATTTGGCTGTTTTGGCTACTGACAGTGGTTTGCTTAGGTGAATTTGGAGTGAGGAGATTTGACTGTTGTGATGAATGTGTTGAGAAAATACACTGTGTTAGTGGCGAAGAGGACATTGTGCAATGAATAAAAGAAAAGAATAAAACGTAAGCAATCATGGCTTTAAAAAAAATAAAAATAGAATAGTAACTCTGATTGCTCTGAAGCTGACGACGGAGGTTTTGTCTACTTTTTGAGATTAATCATAATTTGACATATTGGCTTACTATAAGTGCTGCTAAGTTTACACAAGTCATTATAAAATTATCAGATCACTGTGCTGTAAGTTTCTGAACTTCTCATGCATTTGAGAGAACCAAAGAGCCGAATTTTTTTAGTTTATAAGATCTCATTTTTTCTCATATGATTCCTTCTCATGTTTAAATAACTGGTGACTTATCTTAACTTCTATTGTTCTTCATGTGGCAGCTGTTATGCACTCAGATGGTTTTAAGAACCTCAAAGAACATGGTCCGTCATTGCAATCGGAACTCCTGAAGACAATTGCGGGCTGTGAGGAAGACTGCAGCAGTGGAGGGGGGAAATCCAGGAGCGTCTGGGCCCAACTTTCGGATGGCGATGATACCAATGGTCGGAGAATCCGGCAAAGAACCTGATCTATGAATAATTTCTATATTTTTTTCGAGTTGTAATCCATTATGCCAAGAAATTGTAAACATAAAACAGAAGCATTTTCCATCACATAATCTTTCTCTAGAGAAAAAGGGAGGAAAAAAATGCCACTTAAACGGTAAAAAGTTGTTGAATTGCTGGATCTGTTGTAGAATTGTCATGTTGCTTGGTTGTAGTACTAGCTAGATAGGGGATTTCATTTATGTAGCTATTTGCTGCTTGACTGTTGAAATCTGACTAGTATGTCTTCTGAAATAGACATATAGAGGTCCATTTATTATTTTTTATAGTGATGTAGTTAGACATTAGAGTGTAAACATTCTCGTTTTCTTATCTCGAGTTTTGTGGAACAAAGTAGAACTCTAGAAATGCTGCTACAACAGTTGGATACTTCTGTCATCATTTGGGGGAACTTCTATGTAATAGTTATTATATGAAGTGGCTTTACATAAAAAAAATGAATCATTAAGAGTTTGTTTTGCAACGAGTTTTGTGTTTTCTAATTCATTTAAAGAAAAACTTTTTTAGTAAAAAATTCTGATTTATCTTTTTATTCCCTTTTAAGCAACAACAAAAAAAGAGTTAAAGTTAACTAATTTAAAGAAAATTGAAATTGGATTAAGGTTTTCAATTTATTTTTTAATTTCAAAAATAATAAGAAGTGTGTAAAAATGAAGTCGAGATTTAAAATGATTTTTAATTTTAAAATTAAATTAATTATCAAACAATACTTATTTTAAAAACTTGGGTAAAAAAATTGAAATTTAAAATCAGAATTGATTGCAAAACATGATTAAGTAAAGCTGATAAAAATAGTTATTTTACTTTTGTAAATTAGAGTGTACACTTGAGTAATTTTACTCCTAATGAGTTGCACACTTCGATCATTTTTTCGTTACACTTTAGCTTTACACTTACGTAAGTGTGGGTAAGGTGATTTAAGTGTAAAATAATTGATTATTGTAAGACTTATTAAGAGTAACATCAGGTGTAACATTTAATATTAAGTTAACTAATGTGTTTAATTTACACAAATAAAATTTGCATGCGATTGCTTTTATCCTAAAACACTATACCACACTGTAACATATAAAAGTTACTTTTAAGGGGAAATCAATATTTCTGGTGGGATTAGTTTTTACAAGATAATGTTTAGTGAATCGTGTGTAAGTTAAATATAATTATATTAAATTGTATTATAATTATTATATGTGTTATTTAGTAAGAATATGTATAATATATTTAAATAAAATTAATGATAATTTTTAATATTTAAAATAATAATTAATTTTTTTTTGTAATCTTATTACCTATCAAAATTATTTAAGTTAATATTTAATTTACTTTTATACTTTTTCAAATTTTAAAAATTAAAAATTACTTTCGATTTAAAATTAAAGATATTATTAAAGTATCTCAAGCGTTTTAGATCCACACCTTATTAAATTTTTACATAATCATATAATTTTTATTATATTTAATACGGTCTCATTTTATAGTTAAACATATAACTGTATAAAAATTACAATCTTTAATAATATGTAAGAAACACACCCAAAGAGTAAGAATTAGTTTATTGTTCAGTGCTTTCAGAGTTCAATTTTTTTGTAAAAATAATCATCAATATGTTTGGTAATAATTTTTACTTAATAATTTTCAAGAAAAAATCAAAAATCAAAAATACTTTACAAATTATTTGATAATACTTTATATATTTTTTTCAAAAAATTAAAAAATAAAAAATTTTTGATTATTATTTATAAAATTTATAAGATTTTATTTAGTGTTTAAAAATAATTTTTGAAAATAAAAAAATTTAAGTATTTATAAATCACCCTATATTTTGATAATGATTCCTTAAAAATTGAAAATTAAAATAAAAAATCCTTACCAAATATACTTAGTTGAAAAATCATTTAAAAAAAATCAAAAATTTAAAATCAAAATTATTATCGAACAATCATCTGTGTTTTGCTATTAACGTACATTTGACAACTTTAATCCAAGTGTATTTCACAATATCAACAATAAACGCTAGTGTTCGGTGTGATGTTATTCCTTGCTTATTAATTTGCAAACCCTAAATCCTATTTCCTGCAAAGCACCCATATTTATCTTATATTAATATAATATATGAAATAAATTTGCAACTATCACATAATGACTTATATCTATCTTATTTTATATGTAATTTAATATTTTTAATAAATTTATAATATAATATTTTTTATTTTATTTAAATATTATCTTTATCTTATTTATATTATAATAATTAATGAATCTAATTTTAAACATATTATATTATTTTTATTATTAAACTTATTCCACGTAAATCAGGGACTGTAAGTATTAACTCAATAACAAGGTGGGGGAGGAATGATTAGTTTTGTGCAGGAACCCAACACAACAAAGAAGTAGCTACTGTTAAAATAATAATTATAATATCAATTTTAAATAATAATTATTAATTATGAGTGCATGATAGTTTTTTATAATTTCACACACTTATTATTTTTTAACATTTATTTAAAAATATATTTAATTTTAAAAAATTAAATATTAATATAATTTTTATTATATTATATTACTTAAATTATTGATATTAATTTTAATCTTTTAACTATTTAGCACATATATTTAGATAAAATATTAAATATAAAAATAATAATAATAAATTCAATCTAATTATTCAAAATGTCATGGATTTTATTATTAAAAGTTTATTTTTCTATTTAATTATATGTAATAAATTATCATTTATTATATATTTTTATTTTTGTATTCTTAGTTGTTTCATATAGGTTTATTAGAGACAAATGATATATCTGAATTAGTATCGTTTCATTACTATCTCATCTTATTAAAATTTATATGAGATAAGATGAAATATGTTTTGAAAATTAATAAATTATCTTATAAATTTCATTAATATTTTATATTAATTTATACCTCAAGAAGAAAATAGAATTAAACTAATTTCATCCATATATGATTGATGTGAATAAATTTTTTTTTTTTTTTGGAAATATGTGAAAGGGAAGAAATTAGGATTATGGATGGTAGAATTGAGATTTAAAATAGAAGAATTAAGAAATTAGGAAAGAGAGAAATAAAGGGAGAAGATAAAATATAAGAAAAAAATTTATTTATGTTAGGTTAGTAGCCCAAAAAGTCATAAAAGAAAAAAAAAAGGGACATTTTTGGTCGAGGAATGTGAAGTTGAAATGGATGTATGATTAATGTAGCATTTTTAATATCCGTACGTCTTTATGGGCGGGGTAGATGAAGTAAAAATCAATTTGATATATAATGAGAAATATTGGGGTATGATTTATGTGAATGAGATTATCTATGCGAAAAAGAAAATTACAAAGAATAATATGAAAAAAATTAGGTTATTTGTTTTGAATCTACGTGAGATTTTTTTATAAAATAAAACTTTGAATTTAAGTGTTTTTTTAAATTCTTAACATTATTTTTAGTATAATAAGTTAAGACTTATATTAAAAAATGATATTAGTGAATTTGTTTTTAATATTAGTGGTAGATTATGTTAATTTTTTTAACCACGTAAATTTTCTTGTGTTTTTTTTTTTTGTATATTTTTCGTGTGGTAGCATTAGAGCTAATTTATGAAAAAATATAACAATAAAAAAGTTTGAGCCTAACAATAACAATGTCAAAAGTATACAGGTACAAAAAGGATTTCTTAGCAATTGTTATTATCAATTGTTTTAAAACCTGGTGTACTCAACAACAAAGAAGGCCTCTCTCTCTACACTATACTGAAAAATTGGACTCTTTTTGAGCTAAACCAACAAAGTATTCCATTGAATGAAGTTCACTTCCTTTCTATAAAGCACTTTTAGACGAAAACTTTTGTTCGTAGTGTCACGACCTTAATTTCTCAAGTAGCGATCATGCGGAACTTAGCTCGATCCGTTGCACTAAGCCTGCCTTTGAATCCAAAATGTAACTCCAAAGAGAATAGAAAGAGTTTGCAAAGAATGCTTTGTATTGCTCTAGAGAGAGTTTATGATACAAATGCTAAGAATTCCTAAGGATGATTACAAATGAAGACCAAGTGGTCTATTTATAGTGTGTGACGAAAGCCTAGAGTATGCCACGTTTCTCTAGATCCTTCTAGCTCTAGAATATACAAGAGAGTTCTATGTACAATGCGCCACGAGGTTCTAGGACCTTGTCAACTCTAGAGCCTTCTAGGTTTGTCTAGCTCCGCCCATGCACCTTAGGGATGTTTCGCAAGCTTCCGGCGAACACGCAATCTTCCCGAACCATCCCGGCGCGTTCTAGAATATTCCGACCCGTTACTAGCACCCTGGGTGTGCTCACTGTGAACATTCTAGGGTCTTCGACTTGAGTTGAGTCCATCCAACTCCGGCCACCTTTCTAGACTTCTCTAGGCAACTCTAGAACTTTCCATGTGTCTAGATCCTTTGGCGACCATCGTTTGGATTTTTAGGGGCGGTTTGGGGCGGGACGTGACACCCTGCCCCATTTCGAGTTCGCGATGCCCTCGTCGCGCCTTCAAGTTGAAACCTCTCTATAGCATCTAATTGCCACAAGGAATCCTCGGGTTCCCGACTTGTCTCTTCTTACGGGCGTTTTCCATTTGACCAAGTATTCCTTATAACTTGAGTACGCCCTTCTCGTCGGATCAAGCGGTCCGCCAAAATTGAGTCCAACTTCCTTGTCAAGGGAGGTTACCCTTGCGGTAGGTGCCCTCTTGGATTCTCCCGACTATGTCTTCCTTGTCTCCACATGAAAGGGTTTCGGCGTACTTACGTGAAGAGCCGGATAGATTTTAAGCTTTGGAGGGAGTTGTAGTTTGTACGACACCTTACCAACTTTCTTGAGGACGGAAATGGTCCCTCGTATTACGCAGCAACCCCTTATGAACCTTCCGCAAGGACTTGAATTGTTGGGGCAATAGTTTCACCGGGACGAAATCACCTTCTACGAAACTCTACCATCCTCCTCTTCTTGTCGACCCATTTCTTCATCTTCTTGACGCCTTATGCAAATAGGCTCGGGCCAACTCCGTTGTTCATGCCAGGGCCTTGGAAAACTTGAAAGCAGCGGGGCTCTTCCGCCCGTAACTCGTGGCCAAGGAATGGGGAGTCGTGGAGTTGCTGCCCCGTGACAATTTCGAAGGGACTCTTGGCGGTGGACTCGGCACAACTTTGCGGATATATGAGAATTGGGCTACATCCAGCTTTTCTCCCAATCCCGTTGATTGGCAACAAAGTGCCTAAGATACGATTCCGAAGAACGCGTTGGCGCACTCCGTTTGTCGTCACTTTGTGGATGAAAGCTTGTGGAGAAATTCAAGTCCGATCCCAACTGACGGCTTGAATAGTTCCGTCCAAAATTTCCCGTGAATCGTGGGTCTCGGTCAACTCACGATGTGGAAGGAATTCTGATGCTTCACATGACATTCTTGAGGAACAACCGTGCCGTCTCATCTGCCGTGCGATCCGTTGAGGTAGGTATGAATGTCGCGTATTCTTAAAACGGTCAATGATGACAATAATGCTACCAAATCCCTCGGATTTTGGCAAGCAAGTGATGAAGTCCATGAGACACTCTCCTACGGTCTCTCCGGGAATGGACGGCAACTAACGACAACCCTCCCGGGTGCGTATTGCTCAATCTTGTCATGTTGGCGTACAAGACAAGTCTTCACATAAGCTTGACATCATCCCGAAGTTGAGGCCAATAGTAGATGGATTTGATCAAAGCAAGGGGTGCTATCTCGTTGCAGGTGTCCAGCCAAGGAATCATGGCATTCCTTGATAAGCTCCTTCCTTAAGTTCCCCATTTTGCTACGAAGATACGACTCTACTTGGCGTAGAGTAGTCCGTCACTCACCAAAATCGTCTCGTCTTCCTTGATGAGGGCAAGGAGATTTTGAGCAAGGGCATCATCTCTAACAACCCTTCTTTGATCCTTTCTAACAACAAGGACTACTTGGCACGCTTAAAGGCACTGTTTGCTCCCGTCTTTCTTTCAGCCACGTCAACCACCACATTAGCTTTGCCAGGGCTTGTCTCCAACGTAGTCAAACTGCGCCAAGAAATCACACACAGGAGCTTGCTTGGGACTCGAACTTCTTTTGAGTACGGAAGTAGCTTGTTGACATTGTCCGTCACGATAACGAAATGAGAGCCCGATAAGTAGTGTCACCGCCGCCTTAGACAATGAATGACAAGGCCATTTCCTTCTCTTGTACGGTGTAGCGGCGGTTCGGTGTCGTTGAGTTTGCGGCTCTCATAGCTTATCGGACATCCTTCCCTGCATCAATACTCCCACCAATGGCAAAATCGGTGCATCAGGTATGCAGCTCGTAGCTCTTGGAAAGCGGTAGGCAAAGCACGGTTCTTCGCTGCGGCGCTTCTTGAGTCTTGAAACGAGGCTTGGCATTCACTTGTCCATTCCCAAGCCTTGTTCTTTTGAGCAAGTTGGTGAGTGAAATTTGCTCTCTCATTTGTAGGACTTGATGAACCTTCTATAGTAGTTCACGAGTCCGAGAAAAGATCTTAACTCGGGAACTTTGGTAAAGAGGTTCCCATTCTCTTGGATGGCTTTCACCTTTGCTCCGTCCATCATCAATTTCCCATCCGTTATCCTATGTCCTAGGAACATCACCTCATCTTGGGCAAAGGAACACTTCTCCTTTCTTGACATATAGATCATTTTCCGCTTAGGACCTCGAACACGCCTTCAAATGCTCTAGATGTTCTTCCATAGTCGGTATAGATCACAATGTCATCAAGATATCTTCACCACGAACCGGTCGAGGTAGGGATGGAAAATCTTGTTCATCAGCGTGCGAGAAGGTGTTGGTGCATTTGTGAGGCCGAATGGCATAACAAGAAACTCATGGAAACTATACCGGTTACAGTAGTCTTGGGCTCATCTCCGTGGTATGCGTGCAGGTAGTATCCGTCGAATGAGTCCAATTTTGTGAAGTATCTTGCAACTCCCCGATTGATCAAACAAATCAGCAATAAGAGGATAGGATACTTGTTCTTGGCCGTGATCTTATTTGAAACTCTTATAGTCAATGCACATTCGTAGCGAGCCATCCTTCTTCTTTTGAAATAGCACGGGCACCAAATGGGGCTTTAGAGGGCCTTATGAAGCCGACATCCAACAATTCATCGAGTTGCTTCCGTAATTTACATGGCTACGAGTTTGCCATCCGATACGGGTCATTCTTTGGTGGCACAATCACAGGGTTCCGCTATTTCATGGTCTACCTCCTCCTCGGGAGGTAACGTTTGGAGTAATGCTTCGGCATTACATCTTGGAACTTATCTAAGACAACTTGCACTTAGTTGGCAAGCTTGGCTTTGATGACGCCTCTCTCATCGTCGTATTCTTTTAGAATGGCCAAGTAACTCTCTTTGTCCTCTTCAATCCCTTCGAATTGAAGTGCTTGAGAGAGCTTGGATAGTAGGTTCTTTGGTCCTTTCGGTCGGCACCACACGCCACTCGTACCATCCATGATACACGTAGAGCTTGAGCGTGGCACCAAGAAAGCTCTTACACGGTCCAAGAACTCCATGCCGAATACAATTGGGAAGTCATCCATAGGCGCCACTGATAAGTCCACTTAATCCAGGCCATGCACCAAGACTGACCTTAACTTCTCGAGCGACTCCATGTAATAATCTTCTTCCCGAGTTAAGCCGCCTTGCAGATCCCTCCGGTTGACAACCGTCGTAGAGTCGCTTTGCTTCTTCCACCGAAACAAAGTTGTGAGATTCTCCTGTGTCGACCAATGCTTTGGCGACCTTCCCGTTGATGGTGGAATCCACGTACATTAAGCCTTTGAGTGTCTTTGGGGCGGCTGCATTGCACTGAGTAGGCGCAAAGAACCCATCTTCGCACCTTCGTCCGATTCACCTCCATCTTGATCATGTGTGGAAGCGCAACTAAGGCCTCGGGCCTTTCTCTTCGGACATTCACGTGCCCAATGCGGTCCGTCGCAAATGAAGCACGTCACACGGGGCTTTGAGGCATTCCGATCCTCCTTCTCCTTCCCTTTGTCCCGTGGCTTGAATGAGGAGTTACCTTTATGATTTTTGGATCCCTCACTTTTGGCATGGCCTCCATTACTCTTCTCTCCACCAAAATTTTTATCTGAGGCCTTTGGACTCTCCTTGTTTGTGGAGTCATCGATAAAGCTTTCCGTAGTTGCGATGGCCGAAGATAAGTCTTGGATACCACGTCGCTTGAGCTCAAGGTTAGCCCACGATTGGAGACCGTCCATGAATAAGAATAGGGCATCCTTGTCAGTTGTGTCGGGGACTTCAGCAAGGCAGGTTGTGAACTCCCTTACATAATCCCTTATGCTACCGGTGCTGCTTTAGCCCAAAGTCGCGGTCGGCCCTTGCCTCTCCTCGGCATTTACGGGGAAGAACGCATCTTGAACTCCCTTTGAAGGCTTAAAGGTGTCAGTGTACAGGAAACCCTCGTTGCACGTCTCCGTCACCTCATACCATCCCATAACGTAGCGGTGTCGATTCAGTACGTAGCACGGTTCGGATCTTCTTTGCGCATGGTCCGTTATGCCGATGGCCTCGAGTATTGTTCTAGCCCCATGGAAGTTCTCCGCTTCACTAGCATTCCTAACACCATTGAAGGTCTTAGGCTTGGGAACATCCACCCTCTTAGCCTCGATTACGGTGGTTGTGCTAGTTCCGCGGCCGTAGCCAGCTTCCTGAGAGCTAGATCACCACCCAGCTATCCTCGGCTCTAAGCAAGACATTTGCGAGTTCTCTTTGGACGAGATCTCTTACCTTGACAAGTTCGGTTTTCAACCCGTCAATCTCTTGCCTTAGCCCACCATCTAGCTCGTTGGTGACATCTTTACCGCTGCATTGCGGATCTCGCATCCTCGGCACTCCAAGCCATTGCAATGCTCCTCACCAAGTTGTCTACTCGGTCAAACAGCTCCCTAAGCATCTGTGCGCACTCCCTACACGTGCTTCCAAGCTAGAAAGTATGTCTTTCGACTTGGCTCGAGCTTCTTTTGATGGTTTAGGGTTTCCTCACGTCCACGTTCCATAGGTGGAACATCAACGCTTGGAGATGGACCAACGTTCTTCATTATGCCAAGAATAAGAATGCTTCAACCTAACGCTCGATACCAACCGTCATCCTACCTTAATTTCTCAGTAGCGATCGTGCGGCACTTAGCTCGGTCGTTGCACTAAGCCTGCCTTTGAATCCAAAATGTAACTCTAAAAGAGAATAGAAAAGAGTTTGCAAAGAATGCTTTGTATTGCTCTGAGAGAGTTTATGATACAAATGCTAAGAATTCCCAAGGATGATTACAAATGAAGACCAAGTGGTCTATTTATAGTGTGTGACAAGCCTAGGAGTATGCCACATTTCTCTAGATCCTTCTAGCTCTAGAATATACAAAGAGAGTTCTACGTATGTGAAATCCCCACATGGTTCTAGGACCTTCTATCCAACTCTAGAGCCTTCTAGGTTTGTCTAGCTCCTTGCACCTTCCGGGATGTTCCGCAAGCTTCCAGCAGCTTCTACAATCTTCCCGAACCATCTGGCGCATTCTAGAATATTTCAGCCCATTCTAGCACCCTCTAGTGTGCTCTAAAACATTCTAGGGTCTTCAAGCTTGAGTTGAGTCCATCCAACTCCAGCCCTTTCTAGACTTCTCTAGGCAACTCTAGAACTTTCCATGTGTCTAGATCCTTTAGGCAGCCATCATTTGGATTTTTAGGGGCAATTTGGGGCGGGACGTGACAATAGGCTCTCTTAAACCAAGAGATGAGTACATCTGGGTCCCTAAAGCATCTTTGACCTCACTAGTTCATACATCATCCTCTTTGTGAGTGTAGAAAAACTATTATATTGTTCATCTAAGCCTTTTAGAATAATTATCACTTTCTGTTCTTCCATAAATGAACAATCTATAGCTAGTAATTTGCCTAATAGCAACTTAATTCTCAATATATAATCAGCTATTGTAACAGCACCTTTCTTGAAGGTTTGAAGTTCTTCACGTACTTGAATTGCATGAGCTCTAGATTTTGATGAGTAGAATTTTTCTAGCCTCAATTAAGCATCTTTTGTTGTGTCAAAACCATAAAGTTGCTTGACTATTTCAGTGATGCTAGATATGAGCCAGCATCCTAGTATCTCGTCTTGTTTCTTCCATTTTTATACATTGAGTACACACTACCATTAGCAAGCTTTTATGATGGTGACTCCTCTAAGACATTATGCTCGAGTTCAAATCTTCTTAACATTTTTAAGATACGGTGCTTCCAAATCATATAATTATTATTTCCTAGTTTAATTGACACCAATACATTGTGTAAGGTGCAAATTTCTTTATCAAGGGTAAGTCGAATATGTACTTGTATTTATTGGAGTTGTCACTGGTGATGTTACAACTAGATCATCCATTTACAAGGCCAAAAAATACCCTAACATTTACACCATATTTTGAAGAGCAGCTTTCAAGATATTTAATAAGTTATAAAAAGACTTCAAGTTCTTAGTCTCCTAATAGATATTGCTACCCTAAAACCAATAATATATTATAAATGATTCTAATATAAACTGAACAACACACCAAAATCAATTCATTAGAAACTAAATGTCATATATATTAGTGTTAGCACAATAACTCAAACCTTTTTAACCATTTCACGTCTAAAGTATTTAGTGATTTAAAATTATTAATAAAAATATAATATGTTAACCTTTAGATCAGAATATATAGCTTAAATTTGATAATTTTTATAACTATTATTATAATTAATTTTTTTGAGTAAAGTTGCGTAAAGGTATAGGGAAAAAAATCTTGTTCTCTCCTCGATCTAGAAAAAAATCAGAAATACTCTCAAGGTTTAAAGAATATTCATAAATATCTCCAAGGTTTTAAAAAATTCAAAAATATCCCTGAAAACATAACATATGTTAAATCTAACGGTTATCAAAAATACCCCCAAGGTTTAGTTAAAAACAAATTCTCAAAAATAGAAGAAGAAAAAATAAACCAAGAAATAATAGATATAGAAACAAAAGACATTTCAGTATGTTTTTCACGAGAAATGGTAATGAGTAAAGAAAAATTTGAAGAAATTCAAAAAATAAAGTTAAATCTTAAAGAATGAAATCATCTATTTTCAATACATTATCTAGTGACATATTCTTTAACAAATAGTCATAATAGTTCAATATATAGACACAATAAATTTATAGAAATAGATAAAACTTTTAAGGAACTTGGACAAATAATAAAACTAAAATTACTAACAAAATTTGAAATACCAGAAGAATGAAAATTAGATATAAAAGAAAAACCCTTAATAACATGAAGAAATAATAATGTTAAAATTAATAGCATACCAAGATTTACTTATATAGACCATGAAGGAGAAACTTCTAACCAAGAAGAAGTTAAAAAACTAGACAATGAAGTTAAAATAATGAAGGCATTAGTTCATGATTGTATATTAGGGAAAAATAATGTTTAGAGATAAAATAAAAAAAAATATGCATTTAGAAATAAATGGAAGCCTAGTAGGTGTAGCAAAAAATCAAGCAACATTATTTGAAACTATACAATTATTAATAGAGAAAATGAATTTAGTCCAAGAATCAAACACAAAATATTTACAGAAAATAATAGATTATTAAAAGAAATAAAGGAATATGATTATAATAAACTACAACAAGATATATACAACATACATAGGGATAATGAAATAATAGATTATAAATATGATCATTTAGAAGGATTAAAAGAAGAACCACCAAGGAGATAAGATTCTTTGGTTCCTAAAAATGAGAAAAGATAAAATGAAGAACAATCTAAAAATAAAGAGATAATTCCAATTTAATGGAATATAGAAAAGAATTAGAAAGAAAATTCATGGACCTTGAAAATAGAGATATAAGAATATTAGTTAGTTTATTGACATTAACCAATGAAGAAATAGAAAAACATTATAATGAAAAACTTTGTACTAACAAAGAAGATGATGATATGACAATAATCATTGAAGTTGATTCTGAACCATAAAACATGACCCCAAAAGGTTATAATGGAAAAATTTGTACTAACAAAGAAGATGATGATATGACAATAATCAATGAAGCTGATTCTGAACCAGAAAACATGACCCCAAAAGGTCATATGAAACTAATTTCATTATCAGTCTCTTACCAAGAAGGAACATCTAACCCACATAAGGGAGAGAGAAAAAAAGGCAAAGATCATAACAACCTGATATTACGTATATAAGAAGACAACCACCTAAAATGGAGGAAGGTTTGCATTGGGGAACTAGAGACAGTATTCCACCAAAGTTCAAACTCCATAATAATTATAAATCTGAACTTCTAGATTTAGATTGTATAAGAGATAGGAAAAAAGCCTTAGATGAATGGTCTAGTGGGATGAGTGTACTTATACAAACTACCCAAACAAATCTTTCAACTTGTAGAGTGCTTATAGCACATAAAATGACAAGAAATGTAAAATTTTGGTTTTAAAATTTAACATATCAACAACATTTATTAATGCAAGAAAATACTTCCACAAGAAAAGAATACTTAGATACAATAATAAATGAAATATACAAAGAATTTATTGAAGAAAATAAAGGAAGGATTATCACTGAATCCAGTGAAAATGAAATCAATGAAGCTAAATGGCATCTAACAAATGTGAAAATTTGTAACATGTGTTATATAGATTCTTTTATTTGTAAATATGAAATGTATTACCAAAATTTAACACCATTTATACAAACAACTTATAAAGAAATATTTTTTTCAAAAATTACTTGAAACGTTATATAAAACTTTAACAGAAAATTGGGAACAAAGAAATAGAGAAATTATATCAGATACTCTAGGAGGAAGAACAAGAAGTCTTAAAGATTGGATTATTATTAAACGTCAAGAAATAAAAGAATATAAACAAATAAGAGGAAATGATAAAATTTGCTGTGATACAAGAGATTTTAGAAAACTAGAAAAATATGAATGTAATATAAATTCAAAAAACAAAATTTCCAAAAATATAAAAAGAGATTCAATAGAGAAAACTACAAGAAAATATATTTTAGAAAAAAGATATGCAAACCTTTTGAAAAAGGAATTATTGCCCTTCGGGAAAGAAAAAATGCAGATGTTGGATCTACAATGAGGAAGGATATTATGCTAATGAATGTCCAAGCAGACTTCAACATAAAAAATAATTTAAAAATAAATTTTCACAAAAGCAAAAATCTTAGCAGAAGCTTTCAAAATGGAATTAAAACCGATCGAGGAATCTGATATAGATTATACTTATAGTATCTATCTATTGGAAGAAACTGAGGAAGAAATAACTGGCTCAGAATATGAACACTCAAATCATGAATATTCTTCATCAGAAGATGAATGATTTGTATAGTATTACAAATTCAAATAGTACTTATATTAAAATAAGACTAAAATTTAAAGGTTATAACACTTATCATTTACATGCATATATAGATACAGGAGCTAGTATGTGTGTAGCCAGTAGATATGTATTTCCAGAAGACAATTGGAAACAAGCACCAAAAGATTTAATTGTAAGAATTGCTAATAATACTACAATAAAATTCAATTAGGTATTAAAAGATATTGATATAATGATAGAAGGAGACAACTTTCACATTTCTACTATATATCAACAAGAAACAAGAGTAGATTTGTTAATAGGAAATAATTTCCTAAACTTATATCAACCTTTCACACAACATTTTGACAAAATAAGTTTCACAACCTTAGAAGGAGATATCATCTATGTTTCTAAAGTAAGAAAAGTTTTAACTGTCTCAAACCCAACTTTTATGCAACAACATAAAAAGCGAAAACGTGGTGAGATAGAAGACCAACAAAAACCTTATTTAGAAAATGTTTCATTAGATATATAAAAAAACAAAACTCATTTTCTCAATGAGATACAAGAAGACAAAGCCCTAACAGGCATTAGAAGACTATTAAAAACAGTCAGTTCAAAAAATCCTTTGGATCAAAAAATAAATAAATCTAAAGCAATAGTCAACATAAAATTAAGAAATCCTAACAAGATCATAAGAGTAAAACCAATGATTTATACTCCAGAACACAAGATTGAATTTGAAAAACAAATTTAAGAACTTTTGGAATTAAAAGTCATAATACCAAATA
This sequence comes from Hippophae rhamnoides, assembly GCA_033030585.1. Classification (NCBI taxonomy): domain Eukaryota; kingdom Viridiplantae; phylum Streptophyta; class Magnoliopsida; order Rosales; family Elaeagnaceae; genus Hippophae; species Hippophae rhamnoides. The sequence continues at coordinate 14,282,507 of CM065431.1, forward strand.
ATTCACCTCACTCTAGCCCAACAATCTTAGTTGAAAAAGAAGGAAAGGAAAAAAGAGAATGGTAATAAACTTTAAAATACTGAATAAATAAACTATTGACGATGGATACTTTATTCCAAAAAATGAAGAACTATTATCATTAATAAAAGGAAAGAAATATTTTTCAAGTTTTGATTACAAAAGTAGATTTTGGAAAATAAGACTGAATGAAGAATCCCAAAAATTAACAACATTTAGTTGCCTCCAAGGACAATTCCAATGGACAGATATACCATTTGGATTAAAACAAGCTCCAGGTATTTTTCAAAGATATATGGATAACATTTTTAAGAAATTACAAGATATTTGTTGTGTTTACATATATGATATTTTAGTTTTTAGTAATGAATTAAATAAACATTATTTGGATATTATCACCATACTACAAAAATGTAAAAAAGAAAGCATTGTACTCTCTGAAAAGAAAGCAATACTTGCTCAACAAAAAATCAAATACTTAGGGTTGGAAATTGAAGATGTAAAACATAATCTACAACCTCATATACTAAATAATATTTAAAGGTTTTCCTAGTGAATTAAAAGATAAAAACCAATTACAAAGATTTTTAGAATGTTTAACATATGCAGAAGCTTATATCAAGAAACTTGTAGAAATGAGAAAACCATTACAAGCAAAATTGAAAAAAAAAACATATTTGGAAATAGACAGAAGAAGATTCTTTATATATGGATAAAATAAAAGCAAAGGTAAAAAATTTACCAACTTTATACCATCCATGTCCAAATAATAAGATGATAATTGAAACAGATGCTTCACAAGAATATTGGGGAGCAGTTACTAAAACAAGAGTAGATGACAAAGATGAATATTTTCGTAGATATACATCAGGATCTTTCCAAGGTTCAGAATTAAATTATCATACTAATGAAAAAGAATATTTAACTATTAAAAAATGCTATTAAGAAATTTGCAATATATGTCATAAGCTCCAAATTCATTATTAGAACAGATAACAAGAATTTTGGCTATTTCTTAAGAATTAAGAACTAATATTTCAGGTGATTACAAACAAGAAAGACTAGCTAGATGGCAATAATGGTTCAACCATTATAATTTTGATGTTGAACATCTTCGAGGACATAAAAATAGCTTAGCTGATGCTCTTACCAGAGAATTAACACCTCTAACTATTTTTTTGTTTTCAAGAATTGAACATCTTGACATCAAAATCAAGATAAAAGAAAAGGAAATAAAAATCCTCCAAGAACAACTCAAGTTGCTATATCTCGAGAAATCTCTTATGGAGATAGGAAGGAAACATGAAGAACTTACTTGTTCAAAACAACCTCTAGAGACCAAAATCTCAAACGAGGAATCTCCATTAAAAAGGAAAAAACCTAATAGTTCACAAAAAAATTTCTGAAACCACAAAGCTCAATTGGACAGATAAGGTAGAAAAAGAATAATAGAAAAAAGTTTATGTGGTGGTCTATAATGGCCCAAAACCATGAATTTATAACAACTTGGCAGAAACTAGCAAATCTATTATAGGAATTAGTGGAGTAACTCATAAAACCTTCACCAACAGAATAGAAACTAAAGGTAGTTATGTCAACTACAAAACACCAAAACTAATAACTCTAGAGGAAATAGTAAAAAATTATCCTGCACCACTACAACAACAACCAACAGCTTCAAACAGATTGACAAATCTTGGAAAAATAGCAAGGCCTCCAGTGCTTTTTAGAGAAACATCTCCACCATAGAGATCAAAAATAGTAAAACATTTAGTACTATTCAAGGAGACATCTCCTAGAACTACTTCAATCATTGAAGATGAAAATGATCACTATAGAAACCTCAGCAAATTATAATGGTTGAGCCTCTGTATTTTGCCCAGAAAATCTACCCAAGAACATATTAAAGATATGAAATTCTATACTGCAGACAAGGAATTTCCTACAATAAGTAAATTCAATATATTGGAAGGAGCTAATCAAATATTTGTGCATAAAGCATTTCATGCAGGATTAATAGAAAATATATATCTAAGTCCCAAAAATTTTAAAAGAGCAATCAAGAATTTCAGAAGAAAAATTAAAACAGGTGAGAAACATATTTATCTTAGATTTTTCAGTTCATTAATGGATTGAAATGAGGAAGGAAGTATTACTCCCTACCACTTCACCAAGATAGAGATTTTCAACACAAACAGAGAGGTTCCCAAATGAATGGCCCTTCCAGAAAAGAAATTCAACACAGAAAAACTGTGTATTAAAAGGACAAATGCTAAGCCAAATTTTACTATGAACTCAGGAATATTGACAATTTTATTGAGATTAAAGTAAATTATATAACTAGTAAATTCATTATCATTTCTCACAGTAGCATTGCTCTGTCAGAAGAAGATGGTGAAAAAATCACAAAATATAAAACCAATTTTAATTGCAACAACCTAAAAATTGGTCAAAAAACAAGGAAGGTATTATGCTTCTATGCAAGAAAAGCCAAAGACCATAGATGCATTCTCTGCATTAAAGATCGAGAAGATGAAGATGCGTCATCATCGTCATAAAGATGTAGACCACACATCTTAGTCGATAGCATGTGCCAAGGAAAAAAAGAAGTGGCTATCCTTTAAAGAAGAAAAGCAGATGAATTATTAGAATAAGGGTAAAATAATAATTTTAATCTTGTAAACAAAGATTCCTTGTTCTATAAAAAGAACTCTTATTATTATTTAAGACACACGAATACATAGAAATCCATAGCTCTCTACTCTGAAACACTCTAACATAGAAAACCTCTCTATCTAGAAATCTCAAAACCAATAATGTTATATCCAGTAACTATGAGCGGCTAATCACCCTTTTCAAGTTTGTCTTAAATTGTAATAATTATTATATTATGAATAAAATGAAGTTCAATCATTCTTCTTTAGTAAGTCAATTATTTGACACCATTTATGTATGGATGCAGAAGGCTCACCATGGCTAGGAAGGCGTTAAGGTTTGAGCAAAGCTGAGGCATAACATGTATAACAAAAGAAGGCGAACATAAGGGAAAACTATGATGGACCCATCAAATTCAGGTATAATAATTATAAATTTAAGCTAGTTAAGAATCTTGAATGTTTAAATATTGCTTACAATAAAACATAATATTGTTAAAACATGAAAATAAAATTTATTTTCAGAAATAAACAACTAATAATTCCAATGGAAATCAAAGATAAAAATCTAATTCTATTAGAAATATTTGATAAAAATTATCTCTATCATTTAAATGAATATTTTAAAAATGAAGACTATGAAACTTATCATGAAAATTTTAAAAGATTTAACATCTTATTAGATATATATACAGATTATATTAAAACTATTACAAGCATCATAGACCATCATGTTTCAAGGACAATAAAAGACTATTTTAGTTAAAAAAATATATGAAAATAGAAGAAGAAGAATTTAACAACTTAATGTTTGGATATTACTTCTTTGAAGATTATAAATACACTGTATGTACACACACAAAATTCGATTGTATACTACGAATAGGACAAAATAATATATATTTAACACATGATTTATCAAAATAATACTCTATGAACATCGAATCATTAGTATATAAATTAGAATTATTAGATTTAACAAATGAAAGAGTAATTTTAAATTTTAATCGAAAATTAATAGATTCTGGATTAGAATTAAGCAACTAACATAATCAAGAAACATAGTATACTATGCAATTTTAATAAATAGAGAAGAAAATTAGATTTACATAGTAAAATAATAAGTTTTTTAAATAAATTATTACCTTCAATTAGATCAATATTAACTCTCGATTAAAAATTGTATCGATCCGCATAAATTGGTATCAAAGATTAAGAATAGTAATTTAAATAATAATAAATGGAAAATTAACACCATTAAAATATAAAAGCATTTTTAATATTTTATAAACTTTAAGAACATAATTGAAGATATAACAAATCTCAATAATATTTAAAATAATGTTTCCCTCTATCTTTTCAAAGTTCTCGAAGAAGTGCCTCCAATATATTAGCATTACTTATTATTTTCGATAAAAATATATATTTGTATTTATTTACCTAAATTTTAATTTAGAGTATTTTTTATCTAAAGAAATTTTATATTATGTTTAAACTTCTTTTGATATAGGTGTATTATGTTTAATTTTAATTTACTTATTTTTTAAAATATTTAATATAATAATTATTTATTAGTCAAATATTAAAAAAAATCAAATACTTCTAAAATAATTTAATATATGCCTTAGCCCAAAAAAATCAATATTATATGAATAAATTTAAAATTTATAAATTTTAACGTAAACAAAACAATCTTTAAACAATTGATCTATGTTAAAACTTGAAAATTATTTCTTAACGAAAATTTAAAAAGAAAACAAAAGAATCATATGAACATTATACTATAATTGTCTATAGGAATAATTCTCTTTCTTCTTTTATAAATCTCAACTTTTTTTTAAATAAATATATAATAGTTTAATAAATTATAGCTTGAAAAACTCAAAAATTTTAATTAAATATCAATTTATTTTTAAATTACATTTAATATAAAAAATTATAAAACAAATGTTTTTTAATATAATATTAGAAAGAAAAATAAAATATCCATAAAAATCATAATAAATATTTATTTTTATGATATTAAAAAAAACTCCCAAATGCATTAAAATTTAATTTAATTTTTAAATTATATTTAATATAAAAAATAATAATTAATTATTCATATTAATTATCTTTTAGGGTGAAAATTAAAAAAATAAAAAGCTTTATTTTATGCGAAAAAGAATGAAGTTGATAACTACCTTTTGCACATGAAGATTTAAAATTTATAAAATCCAAAATTTTGTCAACTTAAAAAAGAAAAATACTTAATGGAGTTCTAATAAATTATATATACATTAATCTATTTAAATTACAATCTACAAAATTCAGTATAAATTTATTAAATATCATCGTAAAAAAATTTACTAAAAGGGATTATCGTATAACTTCATAATGCGTCCAATATTTTAAATGTTATGTATGTGTTAAAATACTAATACATATTTTACAAACAAATAAAATAATACTATAATAATTCTCATATTTTCTTTATTATAAAATGTCTGTAACCATACATTATATACGGATGAATAAATATTAAATTTAAATATTAACATAAATGAAACTAATGTACATTTTTACCTTCCACCAGTTTAATTTTTAATTTAACTTGGAAGTTCTTCTATTATGCATTTTTAATATTTTAGTTAATAATCTAACAAAATAAAAATTAAAAAAATAACCAACTTAAACTCTACATTTTTAAATTAAAAATTTATAAATCTTTAAAATTAATTATATTATATCATTAATAATTACAATATTTAAAATTAAATTTTTTATTTTTTGGTCAAAACTAAATGTATTCTTACGACGGATTTTCTAAATAAAATTAAAGATGTGATATCAAAATAAAATTTGCTGTTTCTTGACTAAACAAATAAGACCAATAACTCTATCTAAAGACTTGTCCTAGTGACCCTGGAATTCTAACCAATAATATAACATATGCCTGCAATTCTCATTGCCTCTAGCACACCATTGCTTCAAAGACAAATCAAACACCACAACTATGTCGCAGAATAATATAAAGAAAATAGGTAAAAAGTGGAGTATAAGCATATTTAGCAAAAGCTACATAACATCAAATACCAAAAGCAGTGTTGTTTCGAGTGTACGCAAAATATCTACATCTCCAAGGGGGGGCATTAGATACCACAAGTCCACAAGATTCTATATATACAAGTCTTTCAAGTTGAGTCATGAGTTATACCTAAAATCCTCAACAGAAGAACATCGTGTTGCAAACAGTTTCCTCCAATCGAGGCAGTTGAGCAACGGAAACAGATCCACCAGAACGCCCGCCATGGCTCGAGGAGGTTTCAGACATGTCTTCAAATTTTACAAACTGTCCTACTTGAGATGCGGCTAGATGTGCATAACAAATAGGAGCAACTGCATTGGGAATCAGATAAAAATTGAACTCCAGAGTCAAGGCAGATCCGAACAAATTTAAGACATTGATTGTGAAACAGTATAAACGCCCAAGTTAAACACATTAAGTTTAAACCACAATTCCAACAACGATGATTTAAAAACGAAAATATAGCAACATCACCTATTGAAATGGCTGTAGTACTTCTCTGATACCTGCAATGTCGACAATAAATGATTGAGAAATTGTACACAAATTACCACCTTTTAAAGATACAAAAAGGCATAGTTCAAGATTCACTTACACATATGACAATGAGTGCACAAGTTCCTGTAGGTCATCCGGCGGAAGATTAATTTCATCGTACAGAGTGTGATAATGAGTTGGCCTCGTAGTCCCCTTGGTAGAAAACAAAAAAGAAAGTCAACACCTCAACATACAGAAATATGTCTAGAATAGTGTCCATCCATTGCAAGTTTACAAAGATCAATAGACTGAAAATGAGTAGCAAAAGATAAATCGCAGACCAATATCCTGTAGTGATCAAATATATGTACTTACTATCATTCCAGCATGCGCACACAGATAGAAGTCATTGTTCTTCGGATGGCAAATTTTGTTGTCTATAATGGTTCCTGCAAAAACAAAGTTCGATTTGATTAAAAATTTTACTTAAATATAAAGTCGGATTTGACACCTTGAAGCTCTTCTAGAAATAAGGACCTGGTGGAACATTATCAGGAGAGTTAGGCTGAAAGAATTTTGTGTGGTGGTTCTTCTGAGCCACAATCACCACAAACTTCGGTGACCATTTCTCATCAAGAAATTTGCACGCCTGTGAAAACAGAAAAATTAAATGTCTAAAACAGACATAAAATCAAAGACAATAACAGTAGGATGTCAAACCTCAATGATCTGATCCAGCTCAATGTTAAGAACTTGATTGAACTGTGACTCACTGACTCCATCCCTAGATTCAGATTCACAACATAAGTCACAGAAAATTGAACAATTGGGGGGAAAAAAATAACCTATAAAAATCTTTTTATCAAAACATATATAAAACATGAAATATGGCAATCATGCGACAAACCAAAAACTATCCAAGGCCAACATCAATGCTTGCCTAAAGAATTTTTCCAGAAAATCAAATCAAGGATGGTATTTTTAGTGCTTTCTAAGGCTTATGCCTCAACTTGCACCTCAATCGGCTAAGGCTTGTGCCTCAAGGCTTAAGTTCCAAGGCACATAAAAGCTTAGGCCTCTAAACTTGGCCAAAATTGTGTTAAATTGATGAGACTGAAAGATGAAATGAGGTCCAATTTTTGTTTAAAAAAAACTAGTCAAATCTGGCCTTCCCAAGCTGAAAGCGAGATAAAACTGAAAAGGCATCAAAAACCACAACTAGTTTATGGTTTTCAAATCTATCGACTTCTCCTTCCTACTTTCAACAACAACCAATAGTGTTGTTCCACCATTTTTAAACCATGCTTAATTGTTCTTGAGTTTACTTCTGCATATCTTAACTCCATTTTAAAAATCAATAATAAAAAGAACAATCCAATTAAAAAATATCTATATATATTCCAACAACTCCTTTTTATAGAAAAATATGTTTCTTTGTTTGTTCTTCTTTCAAGTGTCTTTCATTTTATGAAAGTGCTAATAATCTTCTCTTATTTCTTTTCATTCCTCTATTAGAAAGTTAAAAGCTCTTAGGGAATGCTTCATTTTTTTTAATTGTATGTTATTCAAAACAGTGAACTACTTAATTTTGTAGATGTATGTTTATTGCTTGCGTGCTGATTGTATGACTTTTAGTTGCTACATTTCAAGTCTAATTATTAATGTCTTGCTACTATTTACTTCATTTTTGTATGTTTTTCAAAAATTTCGCTTTGCCTTGAGACTTACGCCTTTTACCGCCTTGAGGCTTATGCATCAGTTGGTGAAAGCAAAACACTTTAAAGGCTAGTTTTTGCCTTCTAAAGCTTTGCAACAAACACACATAAAGGTTCGTCAAGTTCACCCAGCAAACAGAAAAGCTAGTTTTTGCCTTTTATAACCTTGGTGAAAGTAAAAACCCTAAAGCCTAGTTTCCGCCTTTTAAAACCTTGCATCAAGCAAAACTTAAAGGTTCATCAAGTCCACCCACCAGCCACAACAAAACATAGGGGTCAACATGTCTATCAATCAGGGTAACACATTGAACAGGCAAATCCAAATCACCTTGCATGCTTACCTTGGTAAAAGTAAAACGCCTAAAGACTAGTTTCCGCCTTTTAAAACATTGCAACAAGCACACATAGTTCACCCACCACAAAACACAGGGATGGTCAACATGCCCATCAATCAAGGCAACCCATCGAACAGACGAATCCAAATCACATGCTTACCTCTTTTTCACAAATGTAAAGTCAAACAAAAAATCATCCCACAAAAAAAAACTATTTAACATGGTGGTCTGCAAGCTTATGGTTTAAAATTTTAAAAAACTTACACTTTAAGTTATATATACCTGAATATGATTATCTGATCAGGTTTCCGTTTCCCTGAACTTGTATAGAACTCCAGCAGAAGCTCCCTGAATAAGGAATATGTATCAACACAGCTCATACATAAGACAAGATATTAAAAGATCTAAAGCCAAAATCAAACTAAGAATAAATGAAACTAAACCCTTGTGTTATAACAAATTACCATGAGTGAAATTAAACCGCATGTATAAGATGTCAGCAGGCAAGGCTTATCTTAATATGAAATGGAAGAAAACACAAGTAATACACACAAAAGGGAACCTTACAAACGTTCAGGCAAAAGCTAGCATCATACCTTATTATACCTTCATCTTCTTCGCCCACCTGCTTAAACAGGGAATCTATCATCTCTGTTCTAGGAGATTGAGTGCGAACAGAAGCTCTATATCGGGAAATCAAAGGCCATTGGCGGGAACTGACGACCTATTGATTTAGATTGTCATACAAGGATAGAAATTATAAATAATTCTATACAATTTACAGTATACTAAATTGTTACAAGATCTAAAGTTTACCGCAGCAATGGATGGTATTGACATCCCAGGTGAACCATGGGAGACATCCATTCCAAGGATCATGGTTGGAGCTTTAGAAACCACAGGGATGGAAGGAGATCTTTCAATAGCTAAAAGAGAATTTAGCCCACCGTTCTGGAAGAAAAAGGAGACAGATCAACATGCATAACATAAATATTAAGAAAGAGAGAACATGAAAGGGTCAATTACTAGTACCTCCCCGCCAAGTTTGTGACATAACAACAAAAAGCCTCCAGGTTTGAAAAATAACAATTACATGCCCTTAATAACTTGTTTTAGACTGTTCCAGAGGCAATAATTGCAAAAAAAAAAATTGATAAAAAGTAAGAAAGTCAAGGGAGAATTCAAACTTGGGATTTAAGTGCCTAAAACCTGTAGGACATTGGCATTAATTTTGCCAGCATGAATCATGTACCTTTACATTGATCTTCAAAAGAAGGTTAGTGAGATATTGATCATTGACTCTAGTAGGAGCCATGCATTGAGTCACTATACCAAACTCAGCAAGATTTTTCCGCTTCCATGGGCCTGAAGGGTTCAAAATAAGTTATAAGTTATTAATAAAAACTGTTCAGTAAAAAGGAAAATGCAAAGAAAAAGTCAAGAGAAAGAGTTTTAAATATTTCAACCATATATATCACAATTTTTCCTTTCAGGCAGCAAACAAAGCAAGAATTGTGGTTTCCCAGGAAGTTTAGATTGTATCTGCTCAAACATTTTCTCCACTCGAACCATAGGTGGTGCACGTCTAAACTGTGGACTCTCTTCAAGCACTTCAAAAGGGGTGTCTATGAGCTTCAAAAGAGCAAGCAAAAAATAAATCAGTGACTCAATTTAATTATCTGACAGAAATCGTTTGAAAAAACATGACTTACAACTCCTTTACTATCTCCAAGTCTGATGAGATCACGAATAAGGCCTTGAACATCACAACGTGCAGAGAAATTAACAACAGCCCACTTTCCGATTTTGGTTGGTTCCACAAATTTCTACAATAGAGTAAATCAACATAATCAACATAATGTGAATTACTAATCAAGATAAAATGGGATTAGAAGGAAGGCTACTAGATTCCCACCTTATTGTTGAAGTTCCATCTCCCATTTCGAGGAAAGAAATCCTCACCATTGCCCCCTTTCAACTGTTGAGAAAATAATAGTCTCCAAAAGAATAAGATCCTCTTCAAACATTTCAAAATATATTTACATCACAATAATAAATACCCTGGGAGCTGGAAGAACACGTCCTTCCACCTGAGTGAAGCCTGTACTGATTGAAATACGGCAAGAGCGTAATATGGGATCAGCATCATAATTGTTGTTTTTCAGAGCCTGAAATGAAGCTTTATTAACTCAAGTATCATTCTAGATAATGATCAAGATGAGGTAAGACACCTACACCAGACAAAATGCTCATCCGCTCCTGTGGCTTCTGCCTTGATTTTTCTACCAGTGATGCTCTTTGTTGAGGGGACAATGACTTTGTGTATCGTTGTAAAGATACCAGATCACAAAGCTGAAATAAAAAGGATTCAGAGAGATATATGTTAACCAAAAAGACAACTAGTACTAAGCAATATTTGTTTAATATATTGAGGTAAACTTACTTCAAGTGGAATGTAAGTTGGGCGCTTAGGCTTCCCAACATTAACGCACGGAAAATCACCAGAATACCGCAACTCTATATTGCGATGTTGTAGAAAATAATCATAAACAGTCATTTCCACAGATTCACCATCCCCATCCCCTCCAATTTTTTGTTTCAGTGGAAATCTAATTCATTAAGATATCATCAAATAAGATCAAAAAATCAGAGACAAATTAGCTCATGAAGAAGAACAAGTGAAAATAAACATGTGAGAATGAGAGAGGACGTTTGCTCTTTGCATGGCTTCTCACTCAGCCCGTTTATCTTATACTCAATGTTGGCTGGACTTGTTTTGATCCTTAAATTCTTCAGCATTCGTTTCGCCTGATGAGAGGACATAAATGAGCTTATGAAGCCACTAATTAAAATAAATAACCATATAGAGATAGTAGTTACCTTAGCCCAGTCTATTTGATAAGGATCTCTGACATTTTGGTTTTCAATTAAGAAGTCTATTAATGGTCCTGGCCTAACTATCATAGTAGTGGATACATCTGGAGAAAAAGGAGATAAATATAAGAAAACAGAACACGAACATTCCCAGAACACACACATAAAGGTGAAGATCATGTTACCAATATTTAAAGATAAGCCACCCTGAGTGGCTCTAAAACTTGAATGAAATCCCCTACAGCCAAGAACACCACCACCCACATCTGCAAAGCTTTTTAGATCATTATGAAAAAAAGACTGGCGAACTAGAAGGCATCCCCTGAAACATTTCTTGCACAATTAGGACTTACTTACCATCCATCCAAACATTACATTTAAAAAGAATAATACTCACATGCAGGACACAAAGATACAAGATAAGAAAATAATATATTCCACTCACTGCTTTGATGCATGCTGCCTTAAAATGATATCCAGCACTCTTAAGGCTTCTTGCGAGTTCTCTGATTCTTGACCTCGAAGGGCACTACCAATGGCCTGAATGGGAATTTTTGCAGCATAGTTGAACTCCACCTTAAATGTATTGGACCGGGGCTGACGCCGAAACCTCTTTTTATCATTATGATTTGGGCTTCCGTGACCATCAGGACTTACATTCCCATTGTGTCTAAGCCACCCACACAATCAGTTTAGTAAGAGAAGGGAAAATTCAAACAAAAAGGTCAACAACCAACTCATGCATGCACCTGTTTGTGGAATTATCCTCCAACAAAACAGTAAACTCAAGCTTGTTGTGAGGGAGAGCTCCAACTGTGAATAAACTCTTCTCTCCATCATAGGCAAAGTCCTTGCCAGCCAAATCATCCCGATATGTTTCATGAACCCTATCAAGGACTCTTCTTCCCACACCCTTACCATCAACAGGACGACCATCTTCATATGAAAGGGACACCTATTTTGCCCCCAAAAAAATGAAAACAACGAACCTCAAGAAAAAAAGGCAAGTTTTAAGATAAGTTCATCGTACATACACTATAATGGTAGAAGTGACCCTCAACACTTGTAACATTAACTTTGAAGTGATTCGTCAGCAGAGCTATTTTTTGGCCTTTAGAGCCAAAGCCCCGCCTAGCAGCTGGAAGCCTAACAGGCTTCTTTTTAACAGGCTGCTCGGGTACTGGCTCTGCACGCAACGGAACAACATCTGGAGGAATAACGGGAGGTGGGGGAGGTAAAGCATCCTCTGCTCCATTTCCATTCTTCTCAGACGAATCCACACCACTATTCTTAGAAGAATCCACACCATTATTCTCAGACAAATCCACAACATTCTTCTCAGACGAATCCATAACTCTGAATAATACAAGATGGAAAATGTGCTAAATACAATATCAGCAAAATTTCGTGTCAACATAACCATAAAATTGATATTTGAGATGCCTATGAAAAAACACACCAAAAACCAGGGGAAAAACACAAGAATGACCCAAAAATCGAATAAAAAAACTTAGCTACTCAAAACAGAGATAAACTTCTGAAGGTAAACGTTAGCAACATTGACAATCTAAAGACTAAAAGAGTAGTACATAATAAAAAGTCAGCCAGCATGCAAAGATCAAAACCCAGAAAGAAAAAGCGGCCAAGTGCATCTGAACAAGACCCAAGAAAAATAATCTCAAAATAGATTCAGCAACAAATATGTGCCCTAAATCTCACTGTAATCCAAAAATCCAAAATACGACTATAGAAAAACCAACTAACAGAAAAGACAAAAGGAAAATAAGCATATAATTTAAAAAAATAAATAAAAGAAAAATGTTCCGGAAAAAACCTTGATAAAAGAAAATAGGGCCACCACCATCAAATAATTCAACATGCAAATGGAAACGAAAATAAAAAAAATGCAAGTGAAATGAGGAGACGACTCAACAAAATCCATGGTGTGATAAACAAGAGAAGAGGAGGAAGAAGAAGAAGAAGAAGTAAAAAAACTTAGCTGAAAAGCTTCACATATGTAATTAATAACACAATAACTTCATAGAAAGTAACAACCAAAAGAAATACAACATGCATTTGCAAATAAATGTTAACAAAAGCCGAAACAGAGCAACTAACAAAGACCAGTCTTGGATACCTCTCAAAACCCAAAAGAAAAATGAAAACTCATAGTCAAATAATCCAATATTTTAACATAAAAACAGCAAAACGCTACGCAAGGGACAAAAAAAATCTCATAAGTTGAACAGAAAAAGAACAACATTGGAGAAGAAGAACACTTGCATTGATCTTACTAAGACTGAGAATTGGAGAAGATCTCAAAACCAAACGCGTAAACCCTAATTTGAACTTCGAATTGTACTCGTCAACGCTCTGAGCTCACTGAACTGAAAATTAATACGCACTGAGCAAATGGAAATCCACATAAAACCTGTCCGTTAAAATAATCGATGACAGTGTAAGACAGTGTATTATACAGTGTTATTAGCTATAGCTACAATTACTACAATTGCGTAAATCTAACCGTTAAAATAATTAACGATGGACAGAGTCAATGTTATGATTAAATTATGGACAGTCCAGATTTATTAAAGGTTTTAAGCTTGAAATGATGATTCAACTCTTTCTCTCTCATATGTAGTAACCGAGACGCACGCTTTAATGGGTTTGAAGAGGTTTGTCACCTCGGATTTCTAACCTTTGCATTGACAAACACAACCCTATTTAGTTTATGAAATGAACCCCTTTTCAAAGTACTTCATTGTTCATTTCGTTTTGAGATAGAAACGGATAAGGGATAACATAGTAATTTTAGATATCTGAGATATAAGAAGATTTAGCAAGTGTTTTCCACTTGACACGATCTTCAAGTTCAATGAGGTGGCAAATTGGCAAAAGTTGTATCGATTATTTTTATAAAAGTGGGAAATACCCGCAGTAAATTTAGATTAACATATAATAAATTGTGTTATATTAAATGATAAAATAATCTTTAAAACTAATTAAATTGATATTAAAAAATATAAAATGGACAAAAAAAATATTTTTATAAATTAAAAATATTAACATTAAATATTTTTATACGTAAAAGATTATGGTAATAATCTCGCTCAATAAATATATATTCGATAATTTTAAATTTAATAATAAATAAATTATATAAATAATAAAATGAGATATGATAATTACATATCCTATTATAAATTTTTTATTATTTATAAAATATAGTTTATTTTTAAAGTGTATGTTTGGTATTTTAAATCTCTATCATTTATTAAAAAAGTTATTCATGTTATAAAATTTCATTAAAAATTAATATTAGAAAAGTTATTCATATTATAAAATTTCATTAAAAATTAATATTAAAAATATATATGATAAAAATATCAATATTTTTTAACAATTTTCTCTCATATTTTGGTATGATTTCACTCTAAAAATTGAAATAAATTACTTTTATTTTTTAGATATTTTATTTATATTTTTAATTTTTAGAACATAATATATTATGAAAATATTATTAAAATTAAACTAATTTAATATTCAAAAAAATGTAAAAAAAATTAAACAAAAAAATATAATTCACTATTCATTCTATTTTATTTTTCATTTGGTTAATCTCTTTTTATTTTATTTTAATTATTAGTTAATTATGAATATAAAAAGTTAATGTTATGGTAAAAAACATAAAAATACTTTAATTATATTATATTTTAATAATTCATATGTAATTATTATAATTAAAGAAATAAACTACCGATATTAATTCCTTAAGATTAATTTAATCTATTAAAGAAAATATGTAAAATTATAATAATTAAGATAACAATTTTAAAACTATTCCAACTTTTTTTTATTTTTGATTTAGATGATATTTTCATTCCATAATTAACCCATATTTCTTTAATTTTTAATTTAATTATTTTTTAATATAATATAATTAAAGATGTTAAATAAGTTATTCGACCTTATTTAATTTATTTAATATTTATGAGTTTAAAAAATTTAACTAATTTAACTTATAAATTTAAATAAGTAATTCATTAAAATTAATTTACAACTATTATATTTTATTTATTTTTTTATTTTGAATAATATTCTAGTTAAAAAATATTTTTAATACACCGTTTTTGCTTACATCTTTATTTGTTTAAACATTTTTTTTATAAAATAATATATTTTTAAGAAAATAATAAAAATAGCATTAATAAAATTTATAATCATAAAAATAATATTATTTTAAAAAATTATTTAATTACATTGTATGATCTTCTTTCCCAAATAAAATTTCATGTTTAATCTCTTTATATAGTATACAATTTTTTTTCTTATAACGTAAAACTATATGTTTTTACAAGTTTAAAAATATTATGTAAATATAAATTTTATAGCATAAAAAATATTTTTTAGAATGGACTAAAAGTAAAAAATAAATAAATGAGTTATATAAAAATGAAATAAAAGAAAATTTATATTTAAAACATTTTTTATTTTCTAAAATAAAAAATTTTGAAGCAATAAAAGTCATTGCTTAACCATTAATATTATATATTTATTAATTTAAAAAAATTAATAAACATTTTAAAACATAATATTAATCAGACATTATAAGTTAATAAGTTTTAAATTTCAAAAATATAATATAAAACTAGTTAGTAAATTTTTTTTAAATAAATAGGTATAATATATAAAGTTTCATGTTTAATGCCTTTAGTATACATATTTTTTTCTTATAACTTAAAAACTATATGTTTTTATACGTTTAAAAATGTGATATATATATGTAAAGTAAAAGATATTTTTAAAATATTTATAATAAAAGTAAAAAATATGAATAATTGAATTATATAAAAAAAATAGAAGAAAATTTATATTTAAAACTTTTTTCTTTTATTTTTTGAAATAAATAATTTTGAAGCAAGAAAAATTATTACTCAACAATTAACACTATATATTTATTATAGTTAAAAAAATTTAATAACATTCTAAAAAAACTAATAAAACATAATGATTTAATTAGTCGAACATTATATGCTAATAATTTTTAAATTTCAAAAATATAATGTAAAGCAAACACATTATTTTTATTTTTAACTAGAATGATAGTTAATCATTTTTTTAATAAATAAGTATAATATATAGAATCCCTTGATATCGTGTACATATTTTTTTTTGTATAACATTAAATTATATTATATTTTTGTATGTTTAAAAGTGTGATGTATAAAATAAAAAATATTTTTTAGAAGGGGCTAAAAGTAAAAAATAAATAAATAGTTTAGCTATATAAAAACTAAAACAAAATAAAATTTATACTTAAAACGCTTTTTTTATTTTGTGAAATAAATAATTTTGAAACAATAAAATTTATTATTCAACAAATAATATTATATATTTATTAAATTTTAATAATTTTAATAACATTCTAAAACAACTTATACAACTTAATGATTTAATTGGTCGGACATTATATACTAATAAGTTTTAAATTTGAGAAATATAAAATAAAACAAACACATTGTTTTCATTTTTAACTTTGAGTGATAGTCAATTTTTTTAATAAATAGGTACATTATATAAAATTTTATGTTTAATGCATATTTTGTTTTGTATAACATAAAATTATATATTTTTACATATTTAAAAATGTGATGTATATATAACTTTTATAAAATATTTTTTATAAGAGATTAAAAGTAAAAAATATATATGAATAATTGAGTTATATAAAAATTGAAACAAAAGAAAATTTATATTTGAAACTTTTTTCTTTTATTTTCTTAAATAAATAATTTTGAAAGAAGAAAAATTATTGTTCAATAATTAACAATATATATATTTATTAAATTTAATAAAATTCTAAACTAACTAATCAAAACACAATTAATTAATCTAATTAGTTTTAAATTTCAAAAATATAATACAAATTAAACACTTTGTTTTTATTTTTACTTAGAATGATAGTTAGTCAATTTTTTTTAATAAATATGTACAATATATAAAATTTCATGTTTAATCCCGTTTATAAAACTTTTTTTTATATAACATAAAACTATATGTTTTTATATGTTCAAAAATGTGATGTATATATAACTTTTATAATATAAATAATATTTTTTTATAAGAGGTTAAAAGTAAAAAAAAATATATGAATAATTGAGTTATATAAAAACAAGATTTTTTTCTTTTAGTTTCTAAATTAAAGAATTTGTAAGCAAGAAAAATTATTGCTCAATAATTAACACTATATATTTATTAAATTTAAATAAATTTAATAACATTTTAAAACAACTAATCAAAACACAATGATTAAACTAGTTTTACATCATATGCTAATAAGTTTTAAATTTCATAAATATAATATAAAGCTAACATTTTTTTATTTTTAACTAAAATGATAGTTTATATTTTTTTAATAAATAGGAATAGTATATAAAATTTCATGTTTAATCTCTTTATATAGTGTACAAATTTTTTTAATATAACATAAAATTATATGTTTTCGTATGTTCAAAAATATGATATACATGTAACTTTTATAGCGTAAAAAAATATTTTTTAGAAGGAGCTAAAGGTAAAAAAATGAATAGTTGAGTTATATAAAATTGAAACAAAATAAAATTTATGTTTAAGATTTTTTTTATTTTTTGAAATAAATAATTTTGAATCAATAAAATTTATTGCTTAACAATTAGCATTATATATTTATTAAATTTAAAAAAATTTAATAACATTCTAAAAGAACTAATAAAACATGATGATTTAATTAATCGGACATTATATGCTAATAAATTTTAAATTTGAGAAATATAATATAAAGCAAACACATTGTTTTTATTTTTAACTAGAGAGAAAATTAATCAATTTTTTTAATAAATAAGTATAATATATAAAATTTAATGTTTAATCTTTTTATATAGAACTTTTTTTTGTATAACATAAAATTATATATTTTTGTATGTTAAAAAATGTAATGCACATGTAACTTTTACAACGTAAAAAAAAATATTTTTCAAAATAGGTTAAAAGTAAAAAAATATGAATAGTTGAGCTATATAAAAACCAAAACAAAATAAAATTTATATTCAAAACTATTTTTTTTATTTTCTAAAATAAATAATTTTGAAGCAATAAAAGTTATTGCTCAAAAATTAATACTATATATTTAAAAAATTTAAACAAATTCGATAACATTCTAAAACAACTAATAAAACATAATGATTTAATTAGTCGAACATTATATGCTAATAAGTTTGAAATTTTAGAAATATAATATAAAGCAAATATATTATTTTTATTTTTAGTTAATATTTTTTTAATAAATAGGTATATTATATATTATTTATTTTATTTTTAAAATAATATTAGATATTTTAAATCAAATAAAAAATACCAATAATAAATGTCAAAAATACTCATAGTAAATTTTAATTAACATATAATAAATTGGCATATATTTAATATAAGTTAATAAAAATATTTTTAAAGTTAAGTGAATTAGTATATGAGAATATAATAAAGATAAAAAAATATTTTTATCAATTTAAAATATTAACATTAAATACAATATGAAAGTAATATAAAAAATTATGGTAACGTAGAGAACTCTACCAACTTTCTCACGCAATAAAAATAATAAACAAAAATAATAAAGAGGTAAGATGAAAGCAAGAAATAAACAAGTACTTAATTATAGATACATATCATCATAAAAAGAATCAACAAAACGAACAATACATGGCAAATACATACATAGCATACGTACTCGTGTTATAAGTAGGAAAACAATAAAAATAAAATAAATTTTTTTCAATCATAATCAAATACTCTTATATGAGAACATATTCAAAATATATCTCTCATTGTACTAATAGTAAATGCATTCACACAAACATAGTAGCTTAATATGGTAAATCTATATACAATCCACATCTATATGTTATCATCTATGAGTTGATTAAGACAACCACTTGATAATAAGTAATTCACTAAATAAAAAATTAACAGTTCACAACCTAAATAAATATAAACCTATATGCCTATTAATTGGAGCACTATACCTAAGATGCTTCCAATGATGCCTCTACAACAATTATGATCCAAGTTGATCTAGTACTCCTCTAGAACTCCATCACCACGTGATGTGGTAAAATACCAACAACTCAATATAGTGATTAACCTAAGGTAAATGAAAATCTCATGCACATCTATCTAGATAGACTATATCTTAATGCTTAATGTGATTTTAATTAAACTTACCTAAAATTCTATTTTTCACAAATCACTTGAAATATTACTAATACGAAGCCACAGTCTATATATCATTGTTATAGAATTAGAAAATAATTTTTCTCAAAAATTAGAGTTTGCAAACTAACAAAGTTTCCCAAAGTTTTTTAATTGAAATAAAAACTTAAAATGAAAGAGTATTTATAGAAAACTTTTCATCTTCCATGACCCTTAATAACATCTCGCCAACCATTTTCAATGAGTGTAATAATCATCCTCAAAGAGGAAAATGACTACAATCCATCATTGATAACCTTGGCGAGCCCTCATTGATCCCTTGGCTAGGCATATCAACAAAATACAAAAATACCTAATTTTGTTTGAAAAATGTTGAACAATTTTCTCATAAATAACAACAAACACAATACATAAACACAACCTAAACATACAAGCTATATGCTAAAACCCCTAAGTGTTGTATATATTATACAAACATATAGAGTATAAATTTTATGCGAGTGTTTGTAATAACTAACCTACAATAATTAACCTTACGTAGAGAATGGCAATACATTAAGTAAAACATACAAATTTCATGTTTTGCACACGAGAATACTAACAAAAAAACAACAATACTTGCAATCTTTCCTTTTTTTCTTTCTATGGAAAAACAATAAACAACCTATAAAGATAACATCAAACATAATATATTCATATAAGACAAATTAAAGAGTTCATAAATAAGACACCCTCAATACACATAAATGTAATGCATCCATCTCGGTATACTCATCCATTTTCATGAATCAACACATCTATTATGATGCACCACTTCATGATACATGTCTGAACTCATAACTCCACCTGAGTTCTATAATCTATGACTACACTATATCCTACACATATGAAACAACATATACCTATACATGCATCATAAAGGACTACATGTAGTCTAATCAAATACTATAAAGTTACTTTTACATAGGTAAACATTATTAGGCTAAGCATACTCAAACATGCAACAAGCAAAACTCCTATTGACTTTATGCAATGAAACTTGCATTTGCATCTAATGTAACAAACCATACAGTAGTAAAATAAATTGTGCTCGTGCATTCTCACTTTTCACTCTTTAAGGATGTTTGATCATGTTCTTAAGGGCATATGTTATTATAATATTGTTCTTTCACGATGTTATGAGTTCTTCATTTCGAGTATGAGCACATTCTTTGTGCCAATTTTCCTTCTAATGTTCAAAACCCTGGTTCTCGAGACATCAATATGATCGCTAGTATGTTCATTGGCAGTTAACAAAGGTATGATCAAAGTGTCTCTTCTTAAGTGTTACCACCCCATGATACGATATTAATGATATTGTGAACTCTTACTTTCATTCTCATTTTCATACTTTTTCAATGGAAACTCTTCATGATCAGTTTCTTGTTACTATCATTGACAGTGTGACTATAGATTTAACTGGCTATTATCTTTTGTTCCTTTGATGATGCCCAAACCATTCTTTATTATCCTTCTTTGATCATCTACTGGAGTGAGTTTATCTTTTGATCTTTTCCTAATGAAGAGGTCCTTCATCCTTTAATTTTTTTTTCATTTAAGGGAATATCTTTGAAATTCAATTTATTAGATTTTTTATCTTATTTTTGTTATTTTTCTTTATCTAAAATTTTGAGGTGGTATTTTAATAGTATTTTAGTAGTATCGCATTTAAAAAATGTATCAATTTGGTATAATTTGTTATTTAATTGAAGATTTTTCACTTATGTAGTAATACATGTGTGATATTTAGAATGTATTTTTTGATATTAAATTAATTCAACAATATTCAGATGGTATTTTGAGATAATCAATTAATTGATTACCAAAAATATGCTTTGAATATCACACGTATATTACTATATATATATAAAAAAATCCCCAATTAAATAACAAATTGAACCAAATTAGTATATTTTTTAAATAAGGTACCTCAAAAATCATGGTAAAAAAGAATACAAAAAGTAGAATCATGGTACTAGTAGCAAACCCTAATTTTTCACTCCCTAAAATGTCATTTTCATCATATAAATAAATGATTTTGAAGTTCTTACAAAACAAAATATAAATCAATAAAGGCCCCACATTAATGACAAGCGTGTCCTATTCAAATCAATGCCATAAAATGACATATAGCATGAGTATATATACCCATTTTCCAACATATTTTTCACAAAAGAGTAATTAGAATGAGTAATACCAAATGGATATAAGAAGAAAAGATAAAGTATTTATTTTATTTAGAGTTCTTTTTTTTGTTACTGAAGTCCCACATGAAAACTTTATGAACTATTTTAGAGATTTTTCAAACTATAAATAACTAGGTGCTATGTTATATACATTCTAAAGGAAAAACAAGTCAAGCTACTAGCCTATTAACTCAAAGGAAGAACTTAAGCATGGTGGGACCAACTCCAAAAAAATAGATTAAGACAAAGGAAAACTCCAATCAAAACATGGCATGAGATAAAGTAATACCTAATGCATAATTTCTTCCCTCTGATTATGAGAAAATATTATTTCAACCATATCAAAATTGCAAACAAGGGAATCATTCAGTTCAAGTATATACCACATAATTTTACCATTTATCTTCTCGAAATAATTTGGTAGAATTTGAAGCATAACAAGTTGCATGCTATATTGGTGGACTTTATCCACCAATATAAGATCAAGTATCCTTGCATCTAATATGGATAGTTACTGATGCCTATAACATAGACCTTAAAATGGAGATATAGTTGGGTAGGACAAGTTCAAGTACAAGATCACAAGGTCTTCCAAGGCCATTAGTTGAAACAAATAAGTTAACATATAAAAAAGGAAAAGTACCTAAAGATGGCACATCAAAAACAAAGAAAACTCGATTAGAGGAAAACATTACTCGTAATCCTCTACAAAACCCTTTTGGAGGCCCAGTACTAGAAAAATGTTATAGATGTGGACTAATGGGTCATCATTCTAACCAATGCCTAAAGAGAGGAATAGTCAACCTGGTGAAGCAATACTAATACGATCATGAGGAAGAACCAAAATATGATGACTGTAAAGGTACCAAGTTTGTTGAAGTGGATGAAAGAGAACGTGTTAATTGTGTTGTTCGTCGACTTATCTTGTGACCAAAGCAAGACACACAAAGGTACAATATCTTTTGCAGTTGCTACTTAATCAATAATAAACTATATGATATAATTAACGATAATGGAAGTAGTAAAAATATTATTTCAAAAGCTCTTGTAGAAGCACTCAAATTAAAAACTGAACAACACCCATCGCCATATCAAATTGGATGGATCGAATGATATGAACCAAGGGGATAGGATCTAGCTAATTTCAAATTATATAGCAAAGGGTTTCTCCACAAATCAATGGATATTACTGACCATTTTTCTGAGGAGAAAAGCGCCTGTTCTTATTTCCTTGATAAGTCTAGCACCGCAAATGACACCCTAACAAGTATGGATATTACTCACCACAAATGCTTGGATGCTAAACAACGCCACAAAGGTTGCCAATCCCTTGATAAAGTTGCTTGAAGAGGAACAAGAAGCGAGAATGAGCTGCTCAAATGATGCTGAATATTCAAACTTCATTCAAAATTATGTTTTACGGTGAACCCACTCTTAATAGGATACTGAAACCAACCACTAGCTCTACTAAATCATAGCCCTTGATCTCGTCAAGGGTTCAAAATAAACACGACCAAAGCAGAAAAGCTAGCAGAAAATATTGACCAAAACATGGAAAAAATGGGGCAACCGACCCTGAAGGAATCCTATAAAATATTACATCTTAACCATGATTTCATCGAGGGTTCAGTAAAAAAAGCGCCCAAAAGAGTCCAAATGGCACATGGAAATTGGAGCAAAATATGGAAGCAACCGAGAACAAAAGAAAACCCTATAAAATATTACATCTTAACCCTTGTTTCCATCTAAGAAGTGAAAAATGAAAGGCGCCAAAAAAAGTCCAAATGGCACAATAATGTGCCTAGTTTTATTTTGCCAATTTTGCCCTAATTTCCATCCTAGGATTGTCCCAATCCTTGCACTCCCAATTTAGGTCCCCTTGATTATGCATGACCTCTTGAATGAGCCCATTTAAAGCCTCTTCGAGTTGTACCCTCTTAGACCTTGTAATTGGTCCACTTGGAATTTGTAGAACTCAATAATTCACATCATTCCCCCTCTCTTCAAGAGGATTCATCCTCAAATCGTCACCTGCATAATCAAAAGGAGAAAGATCATAAACATTAAATAGGTACTAACATTATACTCGCAGGGAAGATCAATTTTGTAGGCATTGTCATTGATTCGCTCAATCACTTGGAAAGGTCCATCTCCCGAGATTGCAACTTGGACCGTATTTTTTTAGGAAATCGTTCCTTCCTCATATCCACCTAAACCTAATCACGAGGCTTAAAAATGACTCTTCGCCACCCTTTGTTGGCTATGTAAGCATAATCCTTATTTCTCTTCTCAATTTGCTCAAGAATGTGTTCATAGAGCTTCTTCACCGTTTCAGCCTTGCTAGCACCATCCCAGGTTGGCTTTCCACGAAATAGGAATAGGTAATAAGTCCAAAGGAGTTAGTGGATTGAAACCATAAACAAATTCGAATGGAGAATGATCAGTAGTTGAATGCACACTCTGGTTATAAGCAAATTCAACAAAAGGTAAACAATCCTCCCAATTTTTCAAATTCCTTTTTATTACCGCCCTAAACAACGTGGACAGAGTCCTATTGACTACCTCAGTTTGAGGGTGACAAGTATTCGAAAATAAGAGTTTAGTGCCCATTTTAGCCCAAAGAGTTTTCCGAAAATAACTAAGGAATTTAACATCTCTATCAGACACAATGCTAATAGGAACTCCATGAAGCCTAACAGCCTCCCTAAAGAACAACTCATTGGTGGCTTGTCGGTTTATGACATCTTTATAAAGTGTGCCATTTTAGAAAACCTATCTACTGACCACAAAATGGAGTCTCTACTCCTTCTTAGACCTAGGTAACCCTAAAACAAAATCCATGGAAATATCTACCCAGGTGTGCTTGAGTACGGGCGGAGTATACAGCTGTGGGTAGGACTTTGGATTTGGGTTGCTTCTAAGTGATGCATCTAGAAAATATTCTCTCTACATCCTTCCTTATTGTTGGCCAATTAAAATGCTCACGCAAAACATCTAAAGTCTTCTTAATTCCAAAAATGCCCCATTAATCCCCTCTACGGGCCTCTTGCAATTAACAACTCACGCATGGAACATTTGGGTATACACGATTGATTTTCTTTAAATAAATACCCATCTAATTTATAAAACTTTTCAAAAGAAGTTTTTCACATGCATGGGTAAATAGAGGAAGTCATCATCGTTAGCATACATTTCTTAACATATTCAAATCCTAGTGATCTAGCATTTAAAGTTGAGAGTAAGGCATACCTCCGTGATAAAGCATAGAAAATTTCTACAACATTCTCTTACCCTCTCTTATATTGAACAATATAAGGAAAAGTCTCGATGAATTCCATCCATCTAGCATGCCTCTATTCAATTTACCTTGCGCTCGGGGATGTTTTAGATTCATGATCGGTGTGGATGACAAATTCTTCTTGGCCAAAGGTAATGTTGCCATGTACTCGGTCCTAACCAAGGCATATAGCTCGCTTGTCATACGTTGGATAATTAGAGGGCTCCATGAAGTTTCTGACGAAATAAGCGATAGGGTCGTCGTTCTGCGCATCAAACGACTCCTATACCTATTCTCGATGCATCACACTCAACTTCAAAGGTTTTAGAAAAATCGGGTAAAGATAAAACAAGTGCGAACACAAACTATCATTCAATGCTTTAAAGGCTCTCTCCCGATTCTCGCCTCATTTGAAACCACGAGACTTTTTAATGGCCTCGGTTAGAGTGCGGCTAGTGTCTTAAAATCTTTGACAAACCTTAGATAAAAACTAGCTAAGCCAGCGAAAACTCTAACCTCGGTTCCAGATTTAGGTTTGCGCCATTCTCGAATAGCCTTAACCTTTTCCTCATCTACCTCTACCCCCTTAGAACTAACAACAAAACCAAGAAAAACTAACTTGTCCATGCAAGAAACACACTTTTCAAGTTCGCGTACAATTGTTCTTTTCTCAAAATTTCAAGCACGTACCTAATATGTAAGACATGTTCTTGAATTTTTACCGTAAATGAGAATATCATCAAAATAGACAACAACAAATTTTCCAATAAATGCACGCAGAACATGATTCATAAGCCTCATAAAAGTGCTAGGTGCATTTGTTAGACGAAAGGGCATGACTAACCACTCATACAATCCATGTTTAGTTTTAAAAGCGGTTTTCTATTCATCACCCTCTCTCATCCTAATTTGATGGTATCCACTTCTCAAATTAATTTTTGAAAAAATGCAAGAACATTACAACTCATCTAACATGTCATCTGAGTACAGGGATAGGATGTCGATATTTTACCAGTAATGTTGTTGATGGCTCGGCCAATCACACGTCTGCTTGATACATCCTTCTGGAGCAGTAGCACGGGAACAACACGTGGACTCAGCTCTCCCACTAACTTGACCTTTGATCAAGTACTCTTTCAACCCGTCTTTGAATCTCCTTGGTTTCTTCTGGTTGGTCTATGGCAGGTCGGTTTGGAAGAGAAGCCCCGTGTATAAAGTCAATTTGATGCTCAATCCACTGGTGGTGGCACCCCATCCGGAATCTCTTCGGGGAACACGTCTCTTCAGTCTGCAAAGAGAAATAGTGGTACTAGGCGGACCAGGTTAAGATCGTTAATAGAAAATTTTGCTTCCTTGTACAAAAGTACAAGTATGGGCTTTTGAATAAAAAGCCCTTTCGACTCACTTGCCTTAGCATAAAAACTCACATTTTTTCTCTAGTATTTTTCCACTCTCCTCTCCTTTTCTTCACTCTTTTTTTTCTTTCTTCACTCTTTTTTTCTTTTCATTTTTCTCTTTTTGTTCTTTTTCCCTAACCATCCTTAATTGATCTTCAAAGACTTGCTTGGGTGAAAGTGGTACAAGTGTGATGTTTCTACCATTCTTCGCAAAAGAATACTTGTTTCTATATCCGTAACATGTAACCCTCTTATCATATATTTCCAAGGCCTACCTAGAAGATGTGTCCGTTGCATGGAGTCCACATCACACATCACCTCATCCTTGTACTTTCCAATGGAGAAGCTCACTAATACTTGCTTATTAACCTTCACTTCCCACTATCATTTAACCATTGCAACTTGTAAGGCTTAGGGTGTTCAAACGTAGGCAACCCTAATTTCTCGCTAAGGTAATACTAGCCACGTTGGTGCAACTTTCCCCATCTATGATAACCTTTACACACTTTGTTACTCACATGACATCTTGTGTGAAAGATGTTATCTCTTTGTTGTTCAAGTCGTCATCCTCTGACTTGAGTGCTCAAAGATCGCTCTATTACAAGTGCTTCCCATCCACGGGTCCATCTCCTCTTCACTAGCTTCCCCTGCAGACGGCATCTCATCTTCTTCACTTTCATTATCGGTCCCAACCTCTCCACTCGCTAAGGTGATCATTGCCTTCTTGTTGGGACATTGAGAGGTTATATGACCATTACCAAGACACAGAAAACACTTGAAGTCACGATTACGAGTTGGGGTGTCGATTTTACCTTTGTCCTTGCTAGCCCCCATCTCTTTGGCTTTGTAAAGCTCAAATCTTGGTTTGGATGTAGCTATTTCATCTTTTTTCTCATTGGACTTCCAAGGACTAGTAAGGTTTGGTTTTTGAGTAATAGGACTAGAACTTAATGGTTGGGATCAAAAACTCCGTTTCTTTAATTTCCTTTCCACCTTGATTGCCATATGGACCATGTCTTCCATCTCCACCTAATGATGAAGTTCCACAATGTTGGCAATGTCCGGATTCAACCCACTAAGAAACCTAGCCATGGTTTCCTCTCTATCTTCCTTGACATTAGCTCTTGTCATAGCCATTTCCATTTCCTTGTAGTACTCATCAACATATTTATATCCTTGAGTCAATCTTTGTAAGTATTGGTGTAACTCTCTATAGTAGTAGCTAGGAACAAACCTCTTTTCTCAAGATAGTGCTTCATCCTCCCAATTATACATGGGCCTTTCACGGTTTCTCCTCCACTAATGACCCAATTGATCCCACGATTTAATGCATAGTCGGAAAAACTCAATTACAGAGTTTTACTTTTTTTTACGTAGGAGATTGTGACATTCAAAAATATGTTCCACTTTCTTTCTCCCACTCCAAATACAACTCGGGTCATTCTTTCCCGGAATTGTGGTATCTTCATTTTTATACTACTTAAATCTCTATCAACTCCATCTTGAGCTCTGAAGGTGGGGGTCTCCCACATACCTCTTACCATTTCTTCCTCACTCTATTCCCATTTCTTCCTCCTACAGGCATTCTTTCTTCTTCTTCCTCCACTTTTCTTCCCAATCTTCTTCCTCTATATCATCCCCATGAGTTTGCCTATTAACCCTCCTAACATTGGGTGGAGGTGTTTCTCGTTAATAAAGCGCTAAGGAATTTTTCTTGCCTTTCCAATCTTTCATTCATATCAACTACCAAGTTGTTCATCCTTTCAAAAGATTGTTCATGCCATCATGAACATCATATCAGGTCTTCCTTCGGGACTACTGTTTGACATTTTTTTTGCAATTCTACACAACAATGAGTTAGTGTAATAAAATAGAACTAATGTAAATTGACACAATACCTCGCGTGTTTAGCGCTCGGATTGATCGCTCAAACCTCTTAGTTCCTAATCAAAACAACCAAATCCAGGAATTCCAACCAATTTGTAGGATTATCAAGCACCAAGAAAAATATAGTTCTGATATCCCACTTGTTAAAACCGCGAAACTAACTCAAAGTGTTTAGAGTAGTAAGCACGAGGAAAAACAATAGATCTACACGATTGGAAAACAACAATTTTTCCAAAGGAACTAAGCACGTAATGGGAGATTTATAATCAAAGTGTGAAATTCTTGAAGCTTATGAGTTCTAATACTCAATAGAAATTAGCAAAATGTGTTGGCCTCTTTTTTTTGTCCTTTTTTCAATTAATTCGACACTTTTTTTTTTGAACAAGTATGCTAATAACTCGAGAGTCAATCAATACAATACTTTCAATATGAGTTTGAGGAATTTTTAAGATAGGTAAAATAGCACATAAATTACGACATGAAGTGGAAAAAGCAGAAATTTACTGCGAAATTCTACAACAAAATACTAGAAAAAACCAACTAAAAGCGCACAATATTTGATTTTGTAGAATAACCAAGGAAAATGCAGAATATGAAAGAAAATTTTGAATACTTTCACAAACAATGAGGATATGCACATCTTGAAAAACTTTGGACACAATAGAATTTGAAAAGAAAATGCAGAAAAAAACGTGGAAACAAAGAAGAGCAATATTTTTAGGGTATGGAGAATAAATTTCAGCAAGAACACAGCAGAATGATATGTTTTTTTTTCGTTTTTTTATGTGTCAGATTTACTACAAGAACACAAGAAAAAGAACAAATATAAAGGATAGGAATCTGAAAATTAGCACCAAAAAAGCGCTGATACCAAATGATATGAACCAAGGGGATAGGATCTAGCTAATTTCAGATTATATAGCAAAGGGTTTCTCCACAAATCAATGGATATTACTCACCATTTTTCTAAGGAGAAAAACTACGCTACGGAATGCTATTTCCTTGACAAGTCTAAGCCCAAATGACACTAACAAGTATGGATATTACTCATGCACAAATGCTTGGATGCTAAATGATGAAGCAAACGGCATCGCATGGATTACCCAATACTTTGGTTTTATATTTATAAAACTCTCGCAAGTGCCACCGAATCATTTAGTAGAAAATGATAAGTATACTCCAATTACGATCTAAGGAAGAAATGTATGTGGTTTTTAATTTATTATTCAAACTTTTAAAAAGCGAAATTAAATCCTAAACATCCGTCACGATATTTTGGGGTTTTTGTGTTTTTAATCTAATTACGAGAAAATTAAACGTAGATTCAATAAACAAATTATGCAAATTTTATCTTTTATAAATAAGTGGAGTATTTATGGATATAATAACTAAGTTAATTATACTTGCTCGTATTATCTAGGTTATTAAAGATATGAATTGATATTTATTGATTCTCCGCTTTTTGTATGAATACCACCTTTGGTGGGGTTAGATATTCTTTGTTATCTATACAAATCAATTACCACCTATGGGTGGGGTTGGTAACTAATTTGGTTAATTAAATTAATTCCTTTTTCTAAGAGATTGAAAAGGAACCATTTAAATGCTACCTTTGGTGGGGTTAAGTTTAAACTTTATTCAAGGTGTCCAAATTAAACCTAAGAATTTAGTTATCCGAAGTACTAACTTTCAAGTTTTAAAACTACTACCTTGAAAACATGTTGTCAATACATTTTCAGATAATAATTCTTATAAAAACTTTTGAAATAGAGCTTACTCTAATTACCAAGGCGATTGTACCAACAAATAAAAGAGCACTACTCTAAATCACAGGATAACTAAACCTTAAAATCTAATTTTTTCATTTAAGTTTGTAATGAAAAATAATATATTTCTCTCTAACATTCTTAATATAAAATCTTGAATAAAAATAAAATAAATTCATTTTAGAGATTTTTACCTATTTAATATTTATGGCATAACAACGTTATTATTATATCATTTTTACAAACATCCAAGACGAGTTAAATTTTAATCACAGACAAATTAAATATAACATGTAAGAAATAAGCATAAAAATAATATAAAGAAAATAAAATCCTTACAAGATGCTTGATGCTATTCCCGTATTTGGAAAACCTCAGCGGAATTTGCAATCCCATTTATTGAATCAAAAAGCTAATAAATTACAAAAACATAACTAGTTCTTCCCAAAACGGAAGAACTCTAAAACTAAGAGAAACTAGCTAAAACTAAGAAAAGCTAAAAACTAAGAAATATAGAGAAAGAAAGAGAAGAGAAGATGTGTTTTGAAGTGAAGAGAAGGGGGTATTTATAGGTGAGGATGGAGAGAAAAAGTGGGTGAAAAAATGTTAAAAAATGGTGAAAAGCCGTGGTCAAATTATGGAGGTCATTGATGGCTGACATACGACGTCATGGGGGCTCCTGCACGTGAAAAATGGGGCAAAATGGCGTCGGCGTGCGCAGAACGCCTGTGTGAGCGATGAACGGATACGCTGTATGGATCTGGAGGAAGGCGCGCTGCGATCTAGCTGGCCTGGCACTTTCCGGCGCGATTTTCTCCTTTTTGACATTTTTGACATTTTTGACCCACTTTGTCCAATTTTTCCATATTTGTTGACCTTTCCCCATTTATTTATTAATATATTTGTGATGTATTGCTTCCAATATTCCTTTTTGAGTCTTTAAGTGACGTTTTTAAGCGAAAATACTTGAAAAACAATAAAAATACCCGTGATTCCGAAAAAGACAATTTTATATAAATATATGATAAAACATATAAATATATATATTTTTAATCAATTAATGTGCATAAAATCATGGTAATTTTAGTGCTTTTTGAACACTCATCACTAAACAACGCCACAAAGGTTGCCAATCCCTTGATAAGTTGCTTGAAGAGGAACAAAGAGCAAGAATGAGCTCTCAAATGATCTGAATATTCAAACTTCATTCAAAATTATGTTTTACAAGCGGTGACTGCTTCTTAATAGATACAAACCAACCCTAAGCTCTACTAAATCATAGCCGTGATCTCGTCGAGGGTTCAAAATAAACAAACAAAAAGCGAGAAAAGCTAGCGAGAAAATATTGACGAAAACATGGAAAAAAATGGGGCGGTGACCCTGAAGGAATCCTATAAAATATTACATCTTAACCCTTGATTCCATCGAGGGTTGCAAAGAAAGCCCCAAAAGAGTCCAAATGGCACATGGAAATTGGAGCAAAATATGGAGCGGTGAGAACAAAAGAAAACCCTATATAAAATATTACATCTTAACCACTTGTTTCCATCTAAGGGCTGAAAATGAAGCTGCCCAAAAAAGTCCAAATGGCACAACAATGTGCCTAGTTTTATTTTGCCAATTTTGCCCTAATTTCCATCCTAGGATTGTCCCAATCCTTGCACTCCCAATTTAGGTCCCCTTGATTAT
The DNA here is from genome assembly GCA_033030585.1 of Hippophae rhamnoides. NCBI lineage: Eukaryota > Viridiplantae > Streptophyta > Magnoliopsida > Rosales > Elaeagnaceae > Hippophae > Hippophae rhamnoides. The sequence goes on from CM065431.1 coordinate 14,314,135, forward strand.
GCATGACCTCTTGAATGAGCCCATTTAAAGCCCTTTCGAGTTGTGCCTTCCTAGACCTTGTGATTGGTCCACTTGGAATTTGTAGAGCTCGATTATTCTCATCATCAGAAAAAGAGAAATAGAAGTAAATCGTGTATATCGAATCTCATTCTCCACTGGAAAATCAAATAAGGAAGAATTTGTGTGTGATGTTGTTGATATGGATGCATGTCACATATTGTTGGGGAGACCGTGGCAATACGACGTAAATGCAATCCATAAAGGATGAGATAACATTAATATATTCCATTGGCGAGAAAAAAAAGATTGCATTGGCTCCTTTACTAGCAAAAGAAGATGTTAAAGCTTCTAAAGTGGAGGGAAAATCCTTCCTTGCAATATCTCGAGCATTATTCTTTGCAGAAGTAAAATAGAGTAAATAAATATTTGCCTTGGTAGTCAAAGAAGAAAGCATGTAAACTTCCATCAATCCTGTCCATGTACAAACAATCCTTGATGAATTTGAAGAAATCATGCCCAAAGAACTACCAACTGGGCTACCACCAATAAGAGGTATCCAACACTACATTGATTTCATTCTAGGAGTAAGCCTTCCCAACCTTCCTCATTACCGTCTGAGTAAAAAAGAGAGTGAAATTCTCCAACAAAGGTTAAGGAATTTATAATAAAAAGGATGGTTCAAGAAAGCACAAGTCCATATGCAGTACCAGCTTTATTAGTTCAAAAAAAGGATGGAGATTGGCATATGTGTGTAGAAAATTGAGCTATCAACAAGATAACAATAAAATATAGGTTTCCAATATCACGTCTTGATGACATGCTTGATATACTTTCTAGAGTAAGCATATTCTCAAAAATTGACATACGTAATGGATTTCACCAATTTCAAATCAGATTTGGAGATGAGTGGAAGAATGCTTTCAAGAAAAAAGAAGGATTGTACGAGTGGTTATTGATTCCTTTTGGATTATGAAATGTAGCCAGCACATTCATGCAACTTATAAACCACATCTTGAAATCATACATTGGTAAGTTTGTAGTTGTTTACTTTGATGGCATCCTAATTTATAGTCAAACACAAGAAGACCATTTGGAGCACTTGAAGAAGGTACTCACTATTTTGAAGGAAAATAAGTTGTACCTTAATATGAAGAAATGTAGCTTCTTAACCAATAAATTTGTATTCTTGGATTTTGTTATCACTGCTAATGAAATTGAAGTTGATGAGAAGAAAGTACGTGAAATTCAAGACTAGCTAACTCCCAAAACCATAACCGGAGTTCAAAGCTTCCATGGGTTAGCAACCTTCTAGCAAAGGTTTATTAAGAATTTTAGCACTATTGTTGCCCCAATTACCGAATGCCTAAAGAAAGGAAAGTTCAACTAGGGAGAAGAAGCTAAAAAAGGTTTCTAATTACTGAAAGAGAAGTTGACTTCTACACTAGGGTTAGCACTGCCCAACTTTGATAAGATATTTCAAATAGAGTGTGATGCCTCGATAATAGGAATTAAAGCTGTTATATCTCAAGAAGGGCAACCAATGACTTACTTTAGTGAAAAGCTTTACGAAGCACGATGAAATGGACTACATATGAACTTGAGTTATATGCAGTATTTTACACTTTGAAATACGGAGAAAATGATCTCATCCAAAGGGAGTTCATTTTGTTCACTGATCATGAGGCATTGAAGTTTATCAACTGTCAAACTAAGCCCAACAGAACATATGCCAAATGGATTTCCTATGTGCAAAAATTCCTTTTTGCTCTAAAACACAAGTATAGTCAACAAAACAAAATGGATAATGCATTGAGTTATAAGGCAACCCTCTTGGTCACTTTAAGCATTGAATTTGTAGGGTTTGAATATCTTAGGGATATTTATGTTGAAGATGAAGATTTTAAGAACCTTTGGAAAAAGTGTCAATTGAAACCAGATACAAGAGACATATACATACATGAGGGATACTTGTTTCGAAGTACCCAATTTATATCCCTAAGACTTCACTAAGAGAGAAAATCATTCAAGACTTACATGCTAGAAGACTAAGTGGACATCTTGGAAGAGATAAAACCATCGCACTTATTGAAGAACGGTACTTCTGACCTCAGTTGAAAAGAGATGTTAGTAAGTTTGTCCAAGGGTGTTATGTGTACCAAACATCCAAATGGACGAGTTCAAAATACTGGATTATATACATATGTACCCATCCTTGAAACCATTTGGGAAGACTTATCCATGGATTTTATGCTAGGATTTCCAAGAACCCAACAGGATGTAGACTCAGCTTTTGTTATTATTGATAGATTTTCCAAAATGACCCATTTTATCCTATGTCACAAAACTACAAATGCATCGAATATTACAAGACTCTTTCTCAAAGAGATTGTTCGTCTACATGGAGTTCTACGTTCAATTACTTCATATCAAGACACAATTTCTTTCTCATTTTTGGAGGAGATTATGGACACGCTTTGATTCATCAATCAACTTCAATAGCACTACATATCCTCAAATGAATGGTCAAACAGAAGTAATGAACCGAATACTTGGTAACATGATTCATTCTCTATAGCAACAAACCAAAGTAATAAGACCTCACTCTTGCACAAGCTAAGTTTGCCTTCAATAGTACTGTACATTTTCAACTGGCAAGACCCTATTCAAGGTTTTATATGTGAAAGCTCCAAAGTATACATTGGATTTGGTTAATCATCCAAGGATTCGTGGGAGAAGTAAGGCTGCTAAAGAAATGGAAAATAATATTCAAACTATTCATTCAAAAGTAAAATGAAAGATTATAAAGTCCAATACCAATTATAAAGCAACGACTGACAAGCATAGAAGAAACAAAAATTATCAAGTAGGAGACATGGTAATGGTATTTTTGAGAAAAATAACGTTTTCCTATCGACACATATAGCAAGCTAAAGGAGAAGAAATATGGGCTATGTCAAATATTGAAAAGGATCAATGATAATGCATACACAATGGACTTACCCAAAGATATGACCATCTCAACAATGTTTAATGTATTCGATATTTATGACTACCATTCACTAGAACTACTCTATCCAAAAGAAAGCTCAATATAAGCTTAAAACAAGTGGAAAAGACTTATACCAAATGTATATAGGAAGAAAAGAGAAAGCAGTTTATATTATTTAGAGTTCTTTTTTTGTTATTAAAGTCTCACATGGAAACTTTATGAACTATTCTAGGGACTTTTCAACTATAAATAAATAGGTTCTATACTTGTATAAGACATCCTAGAAAATAATCAACTTAGTAATATGAAAGAAGTTCTCTCTCTTTTCTCTTATTCCTATTTTTTAAGAATAACTCTTCTTTCTTTCGTTTGAAAGTTGAAGTCTTCTTATTCATGAGATAGAGTAATATCTTTAGGCTAGTCCTACTCTGGAGTTGCTAGAGTGATCATCTAAAGATAGATAACATAGCTAGGCTTGTTCTATTTTAGATTTGCTATAGTGCTTGCCTAGATAATAGTTTTCTTGTATTTATTTCATAACACAAATACGAGGGCCTCTTGCTAGAGAATGAGTCTTGCTAGTCTAAACTTTGCTCATATTTTTCTTATTTCTTAAGTGCTTCTATATTATTGATACATTTGTGATTTCATTATATGTTATGGTAGGTCTATATTGATTGCTTATATTTATCCCTTTCATCATCATTCTCATACTCAAACTTCTGACCTTGATTCTTCATCTTCTCAATGTGCTTCTACTTCAGCCTCTTGTCTTCCCATTTCTACTATTCTAATTTATTCTCCTTTAAGTAATCACCCATCAAATATCTCTCTTATATGACAAAAGCTAGCATCCACTATATAAGATATGGCTAGTTAGTATTTTGTTATTACTCAAGAGTTCTCCTTCTATCACCTGTCACTGCTAGAGCTCAGTGATAGTGTTTTCACATTAGAGCAACATGCTCTATGCTTAACAATTGTTTATAGTCCATCAATTCATAACCCTTAGTTCATCCACACACAAGTTATGTAGCTTCTCTTTTACACACCATTGGTACTACTAGTGGCAATGTGTATCATTTTGACGTTAGAGACCCTAATGATGGCCATCAAAACATATAGTCATTGGATTGGTTGATTGATTTTAGCCCCTCTTAATAACCATCTTGAATTCTTTGTTGGAGCTCCTCAAGATACCATATGTAAATAGTATGGTATCGATACTAATAAAGTTTCCATAGAGGATGATGAGGATGGAGTTAATTCTTAGTTTATTTTTGTTTCTATTTTTAATGTTATGTACTCATTTGTAATCAAAATCAATTTTTATTAATAAAAAGTATATATGTTTGGAAGTTTAGAGTTGTCTTTTATGTTATTTTCAATATGTGTATGTTGATTTTATATTGTGTTATTGCTATATGCATTAATTTATTCTCTTCTATTCTATGAGTGATTAGGATTATTGTATCTTATGTGTATTCTCTCTCTCATATAGAGGTGTTACTTTAACTTTTCTTTTCAAAAAGTGGAAGAATTCACTATATGTGATTGGAGTTGTCTTCACGATCCATTTTACTATGTCGTACAATTCATCACTGATTTCCAATCATAAAAGAGGGGTTTTTCCTTCCTTTATAAATCTTCTTTTGTGGCTTAACAGAGAAAATTATCTCTCACCTTTTTCAAGTTATCATTTTGTAGATGCACTGTAGGACCTCTTATACTCCTTTTTAGCATGTGGCTTTATACAAATTCTTTCATTCTCGATTTATGGATAGGCATAATGGTAACTGACTTTTGGTCAAAGCTTGATAATTTATGAAAAGCATAAATTGCTTCAGTTATCTAGGTGATATGGATAACTAGAAATGCTATCCTTTTGAAGATAGAAAGCCGCCTTTGAGTTTTGCCTTTACCATAATTTGGCAATTTATTCATGAAACGGGTCTATCATAGCATGGATCTATGTGAAATACAATGAATAATCTTTAGATGCTTCAATATTTATGGATACAAGGCATCTCATGATGAGTTTCATATATTGTAGAGGTTATTTGAAAGTGTCACATTTGGGATGAATAAAGGTCAATACAGATAGTGCTACTTTTTGGTCACTAAGCATATTTTGTTGTGTGGTTAATTTTTGGATCATAAGATTCTTTGTTATGGGATATTTCTATATTTCACTTGGTGTCTTGCTTTTGAGGTAGAATGATAATTGCTACTTTATATGCATTTTTAGATATTAATTCTTTTTATATTTAGACATATAATATTATAATAAGTTAAAATTATTTATTTTATATTTATTGAAAATATATTATTTTTTTGAATTTTTTTGAATTTTTCTAGGATTTTTTTTTATTTTATTTGGCATGTGGAAGTACTCAAAAAGGTCTATGGATGCATATAGCACCAGGAACCCAAAATAGTGTCGTTTCAAGCCTTCTTAGGGCACACAACGTCCCTAGCATATGTGTTTCCTCCAATGCTAGCCAAACAACATGTCGTTCCACTCCTAATCTCTTCAGCTAACATGTGGTAGCACTTTATATCATTCAATGAATTTTTCGTGATCTCAACATGATTTTCATGTACCAACTAATCCTAATCCCACTTTAATTGGCTATTTTTGCCTATTTACATGCCAAACAACACCTAATAAAGTAAATATAGTATTATAATGGTACAAAAATTGAGATGAGAAATTAGAGAAATTCACTACAACTTTGTAAGAGCTTTAAAGTAAGATTCAAGATCAAGTTGAAAATTTATTTTTTGGTTCTTTTGCTTCTAATAATTCATCAAACTTAGATTCTTTTTTTCTACCATTTCTCTTTTTTATTATGATATATTTAGTTATTGTTATGA